>JAKMXF010000302.1:0-461113 GCA_024704765.1 Oopsacas minuta
ATCAAAGTCTCGCTCGTCCATATTTGAAACACTTTCGTGTATCTCATACTTCGACGCATTAACACACATCATCGATTGTCTAGTTATCTAGAATACTGGGAAGACATTCTCGCTCCTTTCCTTGTTTTCCAAAAAATTCCAGACTCCTCAGATTCCCAGAATGACTTAAAACAGACTTAACTTCCTCCGAGATTGTTCAGTTCTTAACTAATCCAGTCTAAACTTCCATCAGATACTTAACTACCACCGTCGATTCACATAGCCGTCCGTATTCTGATACACTTGAAATCTTCATTCTTCCCGTCCCACCGTTCACGTAAGGCACTAGTCCAGCAAAAACGACACTTGCCCAGAAGCTAGTCAACTTCCTTAACTCCACTCAGTTCTCCATTTCAGTCACTTCCCAGCTACATATCCGTGTGGTTAAAGGAACTTCAGCTGCCTTCCGCCCTGGTCTTTAGCTACTTCAGGGTAGTATAACAGCCACAGCTACTACTGACAAGGAATACGAACTGCTATCCAATTTGTCAACTGAAGTGCTCATATTCTTGGCTAGAGCCAATCTAATTAAAGACCGGCCAGTAACACTACTGACAATCTTCTCACTAACGTATCGTAACGTAAGTGGAGGTCCACAGACATCGTAGGTGGTGCAGATCCTCACAATTGTATAACTATTCTATAAAATAATGAGTTTTTCCTGTAAATATGAGCTATGTTCCATAACAATATTAATCCAAACAAGAATATTATTACAATTTTATTGATTCATAAAGTAGATCCATAAAATAATGCAGCCATATCCCTCTTATAATCATTCTGATTTAGTGTATCTTTGATCTTTGAAGGTCCTTTGTGACCTTGAGGAATTCTTGGTTTCCCTAGCTTAGTTTTGCCTCCACAATTTTTCTCAGATAAGAGCACTTTCACAGAGAAAAGTTGTTTAGTTTCAGTTTCAATACTCGCATGAATTCCGACACTTTTCGTATTATCTTTCTTGCTTGTTTCTAGCATATTTTCTTTACAATACGTGCACTGTATTTCTCCAGACAATCCTTTCTCCCAATATATCACCTTTCCATTGTTCTTGGCAATTTCTAATGGTGTCAAGTATTGTAGATTACGCGCAGTCATATCACCGCCATGCTGCATTATGCAATAGAGACATTCGCTGCTACCCTTAAAAGCAGCCAAATGAGCCAAAGTATTCTGGTTAGCATCTCGAATATTAGAATTTCCTATGCGTTCTAGAATCCAATGTAAACACTGAACACTAGCATTAAGTGCAGCTATGTGAGCAACATTTCTCCCCCGTTTGTCTCTGTCTGATATTTTCGAGCCATGCTTAGTGAAAAACTTCAAACATTCTAACTACAAAAATCTCAAATTACAGTCTGTGCTCACTTAATATTCATCAAAAGAATTTCTATGGATTGAAACTATATAATTATTCTACTAAATATCCACTTTAGCAAAAAAATTTCAAAATCTAAATAAATAATCGTGTTATATAGTTGAGAATGTCATAATAGAATTCTATTTTTAAAACTGAGCCACTATACTATGTAATAGTATAGTCGGCACAGTGAATACCAAAAAAGTAAATATTATTGTAATTCACATCCACTTATTTGTAAAAGTACTTAAATTAGAATAATAAAATTACTTGATTGGTTGCAGCTGCCTGGTGTATTGGCTCCCAGCCGATAGAATCGACTGACAAGAGATCAATTCCATGTGTAGACATAAATTTCAGACAATCTAGACTCCCAGATTCAGCTGCATAATGCGCAGGAAGTCTGCCTTGATAATCCTCACCGTCTATATCAAATCCACACTCAGACAATGCCTCCAGAGTTTCAAGGTGGCCTCTACTAGCTGCTAGATGGGAAGGTAATCGCCCGCATGTATCTTCAAGGGATGTATCACATTCTAGAAATGTAGTCAGTGTAATGGAGAGTTCCAGAAAACTATTTATCTTCAAGAAAATATAGAATTGTGTATTATATAGGTATACCCATTTCGACAAGTTGAAATAAACAACGCGTCTCTCCATGCAATGCCGCCAGGTGAGTAGCTGTATATCCATACTTGTCCTTTGCATTCAATTCCACAGATTCCTTCTCAACGAGAAGTGAGAAGAGTTGATGATGTCCAGCTATAGTAGCTTCATGCAAAGGTGTACGTAGTTGCTTCGAGGGAGCATCTGGACGCCAGCCAACGTGAAGGAGAACCTCAACAATTGATTTATTTCCTTGGAAAATGTAAATATTAAAATATATGCAAAGTTTCCAACCAATATTTCTCGATAAAGTGAACATACCAAGCATACATGCTATGTGTAATGCAGTTTTCCCTTGGTAGTACGTCATATTTCTGTCTAGTTGCACAGTAGCCAATAACTTTTTCACCAAAAGCTCCTTGTTGCTAAGAATAGCGGCACCCAAAGGTGAGTCTTCAAACTTAGAATCTGAAACCAATTGGCAATCAATTGATTTTTGCTGTGAAATAGGATCTGAAGTCTGGCGGCTAATGTTGCTGGATGGAGGAGGAGAGGGAGCATCGAAACAGGAAGTAACAAACGTTTCACAAGCTGTGAATTCAGATATCATAGCATTACTGGTATCATCTTCTAAACTTGTTTGACCAGAATAACAAGTCTCAGACTGTGAATCTAAAAAGAAATCACTTCCCGAATGAGTTTTGTAGTTTTCTATAGAGGAGATGGCTGAGGAATGTGATCTAGTTGCCATTGTGCTGCATAGAAACGTGAATTATGATTATATAACAAACACATAATTTAAAGTTTAGAGAACGAGTACTAGCATAAACTGGAAAAATACAAACAATATATTCTAACAATGAACGATCTTAGATTGATAATATGACAAAATCTGACAACTAATGAAATAAGAAATTTCCTTCAGTTGAAATCAATTCAAAATGCCAATTCAAAATGTCCAATTCAATAAGACAAATTTAATATAAAAGGAAGGAATTAAATTAGTCTTTATAATACATATTAAATCAATGATGTATAGATGTATATCCATTCCAAACAATCAGGAGATAGTAGTGTGGAATTGATACCATTCATTCGGGAGTATTGGCAACTTGCGTCATAGAGTTTGAGATGAGTGAGGTGCTTCAAAATAATGATTCATCGAATGTATTATTTTGTGAATATAGGTTAGGATCTCTTTCATATTGTTGAAAGAACTTTTGAGCATCCTCAGGAATAGGATTATTGTTAAATTGACTACAAGCATCATGTTCAAGTAATCGATCAATAACTGAATCATTATTATCTATTTGAAATGTTTGAGAATGACCTCTAGGATCCCGTGTATTTAACACACCATCAGACATCATCTCTGGAAAAGAGGAGAACTTGGATAGGTTCGTGTAACTGCCAGGGACAGGAGTTTTGTTACCACCAAAAAGAGTAGTTTTGAAATCGTAAGAATGTCCCTTTCGTAAAGCTCCGAATTGTAATTCGTCTTGGATACACATGTCTGGTCCGATTGGAGTCTCTCCAAAATCTAAAATTCCTTCTGGAAATCCCATCTGGGATGTTAGATTTGGTATCACATTCCCTTCAGCTACAATGGACTGCAGCAGAGGATCTGATTTATGTAAGTTTGGATTGAGCATCAATCCAGCAGGTGGATTATTTACTGCCTGTATTTGATCATACCCAAAGTAACCGCCTGTCGAGCCTGCAGTTGTTGAATGAAGATCCAGTCCTCTGAATTGTTGGCTCTGAGAAAAGTCACGACTGTGGGGATGAGATGGCATGGAGCGAGAAGAAGTTGGACGTTCATACATGGTATCTCTATTGTATAGATCCATCACTGGCTCGGAAATTACGGATTCTTCGACTGTACATGTTGGCAAGTCTAACTGGAAATTTTCAGGAAATACAGCAACCCTATTCTGAACTTGATCAGAACGTTGCATGACTGAGTAAGCATCAGTGTGTATAGACGGATTTTGGGGAAATGCATACGAGAGAGGATGAGACTCGGGTATTGAGAGAGAAGAGTTGAACATTTTTTTGCTACCAGAGTTAAAATGGGGCTCCGATTGGAAATGTAAGTAAGCATCGTCAAAGTAGCCAAACTGATTCGCTTGTGTCAGAATGCGATTGTGCGGTTGTTGTTGTTGGAAAAGAGGAGGTACTTCAGGAGAAAACTGTGTAGACGTGGGAGCGTGCTGTTGAGGAGTTAGCGTCCTTGAATTCAGCATATGTTCGTTAGGAGCGTAGTTAGTTACATTAGAAAACTCGTCGCAATCTAACGGATTGTCTAATCCCGAGTGGAAGGTTATATCAGTGAGGTCTGGTAGAGAGGTTACTCTGGGGTTTATGTTCATATAATGTTGTGTTGAAGTGGGCGGAAGGAGTACGGGTCCTTCTTCCGAAGAGTTATGTGAACGTTTCCTTAGCCCTGAAATTGGTTTCCTAGCTGGCCCATGTCCACCCATAGTATGTCTGTGCTTAGCAGCGCTCCAGTAGTGGGGTACATGCTGTGGTAACGGCAATAGTGAATGCTCAGGAGTTGGTGTACTGATGAAATCAGTCGTCGGAACTACGATAGGTGATTCAATATTTAGAGCTTCGAGGGAATTTCGGAGATCGGAGTCAGACTTGACTCTGGTAATGAGATTAGAAGGTACTCCAATCTCGGGGAATTGAGGAGGGTGACTAGCAACCATGGGCTGATAAATTACAGGGTAGGGTGAAGTAGAGTTCCTAATGTCATTCGAAGCATGGCCTGTTGACCTCCTACGGCCAGAGCCACGCTTAGTATGATTATACTTTCTAGGTCCAATTTCGTCCATATCTCTTTGAATCACTTCCCATTCAAGCCTCCCCGGTCTCTGGAAGTTGCTAGTGGGAGGAGACCGAACCATAATGTTGGAGTTTTGAGGAGAAGACAAATCAACTGAACCAGAAGTAAGCAAAGGCAAATTTTCAACTAGATTTGTAAGACACATTGGGTCCTTCATTTGACCAATGTTTCGCATTGCTTCCTTAAATTGTTCATCTGTCTCCTCCTGACGCTGTTTCTGAACGGCAATTTTATCGTCGAATTTACGTAAACTATGAATCTTAGCCTTCTTTACAGGCTGCTCGTTTCCTTCCCCGGGCATGAATTTTGATATGTAGTTGTGTGTATAACAAATAAATAATCAGCTATTGCTATTGTAATCAAAAAGAGAATACTATAAAGGAAGATGAAGAAAAAATACAAACCTTTTAATGATATTTTTCACTTTCGACAACTAATTCAATCTAATTGTGAATTGTGACGTCCCATAGACATCGTAACTAATAGACATTTCACTGCTGATAACCATGGATTACTTCAAGTCTATTAAATTTGGCTGAAGTAATCCATGCATGGTACAGGAAAATATGGTCAGTGAACAGGCTATAGTTACGTAGGCTGTGGTGACGTCCATATTCATTTTAAGATAATATCTGTAAGTACGGAAGGAATAAAACTGCACATAGTTACATACTTACATTTAGTTGACAGACTTGATTGATATTTGAAATGATATCTCGGTATTTTACATTGAGGGTCTAAACTTAGGATAACCATGAGAAACTAAAACAGAAACATGTTTATTGTATATTTCTACGATGTAGCACTTATTTAGTTTTGTTGAATACTACTACAAAGATACAAGAATATGTATGCTAAATGCTAAGACAGACAGCATATCACTACTTTTTTCCTTTACTTAACCCTGCTCCTGCATTAAATCTAAATAAAATAATATCCCCATCATCTACAACGTACTCTCGACCTTTTTGGAGGTATTTGCCAGCAGATTTCACTTCTGCTTCAGATCCACACTCTTTGAAATCTATATACTTCATTACTTCAGCCATTATGAAACCCTTTTCAAAATCAGTATGGATTCTTCCGCCAGCTTGTGGCGCTTTAGTTCCTTTGTGAATCGTCCAAGCTCTGACCTCGTCAGGTCCACAGGTAAAGAAACATTCCAGGTTCAATGCTTGAAACCCATTCTTGATAATTTTCGGAAGAGCGCTACACCCTAAAGATCCGATGCTAGCAGACTCTAACGGTTCATTCAAGAGATTTAACTCATTCTCAGCGCTAAAAGGAATCAAATGTGCTCCTGAGTCATTAATATCTATAAACTCTTTTATTGGTTGCAACCATTTACTCTTTTTCTTGGCAAAATTCTTAGCAGACATGTTAATCAGATAGATATGGGGCTTTGAAGTAAGAAATAAATGTTTATTTAGCATTTCAATCTCAGCATTAGACCATTTGCAGAATCTAATTGCTCTTTTTTGAGTTTCTAGGCAATCATTAACTTTTAGTAGAAGATCATACTCCGGCTTTTTCGATTTTTCCGCTCCCCTTTGAACGATCTTTTCCATCTCACATATTCGAGCGCGCAAATACTCACAATCTTTCATTCTCAACTCTTCGTGAATAATTTCCATGTCACGAATAGGATTCACATCTCCTTCCACATGAACCACATTCTCATCTTCAAAGATCCGCAACATGTGGTAAATGGCATCGCAAGAGCTAATATGTGATAAAAACGCATTTCCTAGACCCTGACCCTCGTGAGCCCCCTTCACCAGACCAGCAATGTCAGTGACGTGTAGAAAAGAAGGCACTTTACTCTGTGGCTTATGAAAATCGCATAGGAAATCGAACCGTTGGTCAGGAAGAGAGACGCGGCTCTCGTTTGGTTCGATTGTACAAAAGGGATAATTTTCTGAAGCTACTTGAGACTTAGTAAGAAGGTTAAAAAAGGTAGATTTCCCAACATTTGGGAGGCCAACTATTCCAATTTTTAGACTTGTACCGATACGACCGAAATACACGGACCCTTCTGGTACTTGAGGCTTCTTCTTCGGAGGCATTCAACTAATAAAAATGAAAAATACATAGGAACCACCTGTCATTATCAGCCAGAAGTGGTCGACATTTACAGGTGGATATAACAAGTTGATTATCAAGGAAATTAAGAGACAGAATAGTATTCATGTGGCTGCTACATTACGTAACGTGATTGCTATCTCTAAATAAAATTATAAACTTGAAATAAAATGATTGGGCGCCCTTATGAAATCAAACAAGTTAATGAGTCTTCTTCAAAGAATAACATTTCTTCCTATTTACATCAAGAGAAGATCTGGTACAGTGCAGGAGAATAGAACTAACAGAAGTTTTGGCTGTTTCTAAAGTAATCAAAAAGGGTCTAATCTCATCTTCTGTCCACTTGTCTTTCTCCCGGAAAAGTTGGGCCAATCGCTCATAAGGTTGAGAGTTCAGTCGTTCTTCAGGGAAGTACCATATGGAAGGAGGAGAGCTGGACATATCCGCAATGGAAATGGCCAGCAATTGAGTTGAATTTGTTTGCATACCTAAAGGGACAGATTGTTGCCAAATTTCCAAGAACTCAGAATATGCAAATTTTCGTACTGGTTTAAGCAAACACTCAGCATGAAACATACAAACTAATTCTTCGTCTAGTGACATCCTCTGATCATCAATGTGCCTGCCGTATATGCAAAGAACATGCTCTAATATAAATTTAGGAAAGAGCGGAGAAAGCATTTCTAAACAAATTTTCCATGGAAATCCCCGCCAATCCCATTCGTTTTCCTCTATCAGATTCAAAATCTGAAAAATTATCGAATCTCGAAAAGAATATTCTAATACTCGCCAATGAGTGTCAATCTCTAAAGCTTGTATCTTCTTCAAATAGATCAGTAATTCTCCCTCACTAGCCTGGCTCTCCTTCAATAATTCAGAAAATGTATAGCAATCCTCTAGTGTACTCTCTTGTTCAATACATTCAAAGGGATGCTTATTGAGCAGAGCATGTGTTCGCTCATACTTTGGACGAAACTCTTTCATTTCGAATGTTTCATGAAAAGAACTTATAACCTTAGCATGTAGCAATTCTTCTCGTCCAGAGTATGTAAGTTGATCAATATCGGCCATTATGTTGGGAGACAATAGTAAAAGGTTAGAAGTGTCAGCTTGTTGAATTTCATAACTCTCACTGCTAGTGCACAAAACTAAACTATCGTTGGGTCTCCCACGGAATACGATGGATTCGCCCAACTCCAGAGCAGAAACAACAGTTTGAGGAAGTTCGATAAGTTTCAAATCAGAAAAATTCAAATTCTCACTGAAAGTTAGTATTTGAACTGGGACGATATTGTCTGTAATGCTAGCAGCATTCGAAAACAATTCTACTTCTTCCTGCGTCGCGAATTTAACAACACTAGCGTTTATGTTGTCTGTCATTCGTATCCTAATTCAGGTAGCGATTCATATGAAAAAATACATAAATTTGTAATGCTTGATTGCTCTGAATCTTAACGATAACTGCAAAATAAATACCATGTCTATTCGATAAACATAGTATTCAAAATTCAAACACAAATATTCCCCTATGTATAGTAGTACATATTGAATCCTGATACTCTCATCTTAGATAAGAGAGAGAGATCAGAAATGACTGGTTTGGTGGAGGTATGGGTAAGCGCCGGGGAGGAATGTTAGTGTGAAGTAAGACTGACAGAAAGGGAAAGTAGCGAGTATTAGCTGAATACTTGTGGCGTGATAGAGTGTGGGAATGGCGTGAGGAAGGTTCGCTAGAGTTAAGCGAGTTTGTCTTTTGGTTTGTACCCTAATTGTATAGAGTAAATAACAAGAATATATAAGTACATACAAGTTTGAGTACGAATTAGTAATGAATATACACGGACGCGTGACTTAAGCTAGCAATAATTGAAAATGCCAAATGTAACTTGATTATATCCGACTGTGATCATCCATTGGGTACTTAAAATACTAATAAAGTAATGCTACCCTGGTCGGTAAGTGGGTAATATATGTATGTATACATTAGCCCAAGATGGTTAAATAGCAGCCCAAATCCAAAATAAGAGACTATAATTTAGAAAGAGGAGTACTATAAGCAACAACGAGATTATCTAGTAACTCGCTGACAAGTCTGTCCGTACTGATAAGATGAGAGATGAATAGGGGCAGTAGTTAAGGACTATATTACCTATAGTAGAGTGAAGTAGAACTAAATTAGCAACACTTACGAGAGGCTGACTCTAGACAAATGTAGGAATCCAATTACTGAGTCTCGTCAGAAAGCGAGTCTTCCTTCTCTAACTCTCCTCCCTTCGCTACTTCCAGCTCTTCTGCTCCATTCTCATTGAGTCCCTCAGTGAAAGAATAGGAACTGTCCTTCGTCTCTTGATTGTGCTCTGGGGAGGAAGAGTTGGAGTTTCCTAATGGGCTACCTGAAGGAGAGCTTGAAGGAGTTGACTTTCTGGACTCTGACGAATCCTGAGGTGAGCTAGCACGTGACTCAGATTTAGAATGAACTTGTCTTTCAGGCGATACCTCAGGAGAAACCCCGGGCGTTCGTTCTTCAGACATTTCTGGTGCAAACTGAGAATTTGGCACTGGGCTAGCCGATTCCTTCATGGAACGATCACTCGATTTGCTTGGTGATCGTTCAATAGAGTTTTCCCGTGATGAATCTTCTACAGATCCCTTAGAATCCTCCCTTACCCGCTCATGCCTACTCTTTCGATGCACTTTCAGATCGTCAGCACTTGACAATGAGTCGCTCCTGTTTCGCTTGCAATCTTTGCGCGGTTTCTTACATCTGGGACTGTCGTCTTGATCTCTACTGTCTAAAGAATTCTCCCTAGAGAGATCCAGAGAATCCCTACCCCTCCGAGATCCAGACTGACTAGAACGATTCCTTTTCTTAGCCTCTGACTTGTCACGATTCCGACTGTCGTCCCTTTCCCTAGAGCGAGATCGTTTGCTGCGATGAGGTGAACGAGACTTTGAACGGCTGTGAGAGCGGCGTTCACGACTTCGAGTTCTGCTGCGAGATCTACTTAGACTCTTCCTGGATTTACGACAAACGCGCACGCGGATATAAGAGCTTTCGCCCTGGTGGGAACGAAATTTTTTATCGTCAAAATGTTTCACTGCATAGTCCATGGCTTTTCGAGAAGAAAACTCTAGTACACCGGTTCCATCGGAGCTAACGTCTGTGTATGCAATCTCACCTGCTTCCCTAAAATGATCCTTGAGATCTTGCCAGCTCGCAG
This sequence comes from Oopsacas minuta, assembly GCA_024704765.1. NCBI lineage: Eukaryota > Metazoa > Porifera > Hexactinellida > Lyssacinosida > Leucopsacidae > Oopsacas > Oopsacas minuta. Next base: position 10,157 of record JAKMXF010000302.1, read on the forward strand.
ACCTAGGAAGACCTGAAACAGTTACACGGAACTCACCTCTCCTTGAAGAGCTTCTAAGTCTCCTACGAGGAGGGGGTAGCTGCCTTGAGCTGCGGGGAGGATATCCCCAGGGGTCACCCAATCGGTCGTAAGGGTCTCTGTCTCGCGAAGGTCGTGAGAGGTATTTTGGTGTGCGAGGTGCTTCCACTCTTAATCGATATCCCTCGAAATCATAACCGTTACGGTAATGCACCGCATCTTCTGCCCCCCTCTCATCGTCAAATTCTACGAAGGCAAATGGGGGACCTCTGGAACGATCGTGGAGATCGACGTTGCGGATACGTCCAAATTTCCAGAAAACTTCTTCTATGTCCCTTGGCCGGATGTAGTCAGGGAGATTTCCCACGTATATTTTGCAATTTTGAGCACTGCTGTACATTGCCAGAAATCTAATTATTACAGTAACAAGTGCATATTAATAAATTAACTACGTCATTATCGTAAAGCTAACCGTATTCTGAGTATCCCTAAAATATGTACAACATGATCTTAGATGGTGTGCCAATATGCGAAGAATAACAAATGTAGAGAATTGGTGGGTCTCCTGGATTATGCATGATAAGATAAACAAATTATGCGTTCAATGAGTTAAATGCCATATGTTTAACGTGCCACATTTTTGAATATTCTGTATTTTTAGAATGTTTAGAATTATACCAATTTAATTAATTCTATTTTAAAATCCACCAAATGAAACTAATAATAGAATAACTTATAGAGCTGTATTACATCTAGGGTTATTGAAACTATAATTAGCTGTGATCGAATTCTTACCTGTAAAGTATAAAAGAGATTCCTTACAGATTGTAATAGTATAAGAAGACTTAGACCTGATAGACTAGCATAATCCCTAGCATAGAATAGTCCTATCTTTATTTTAGCTTTCAATCCAATCTCAAACAAAATGCGTGAATACAAATTGGTCGTACTAGGTTCAGGAGGTGTGGGTAAAAGTGCACTCACTGTCCAATTCGTGCAGGGCATTTTCGTGGAGAAATATGACCCAACAATTGAAGATTCTTATCGTAAGGCTGTGGAGGCTGATAATGTTCAGTGCATGCTGGAGATACTGGACACGGCAGGAACTGAGCAGTTCACTGCGATGCGCGACCTCTATATGAAAAACGGACAAGGATTTCTCTTGGTCTATGCCATTACAGCACAATCCACATTTACCGATCTAACAGAGCTGCGTGAGCAAATTCTGCGCGTAAAAGACCAGGACTCCGTCCCAATGGTACTAGCAGGGAACAAGTGTGATCTGGAAGATGAAAGGACTGTAGGGAAAGATCAAGGGGCTACCTTAGCCAAACAGTTCTCATGCGCATTCTTTGAGACCTCGGCAAAAGCAAAGATCATGGTGAACGAGATTTTCTTTGATCTAGTGAGACAGATAAACAAACAGACTCCCACAGGAGAGAAGAAGAAGAAAAAGGGAGGATGGTGTTCTCTACTATAAGTTATCGTATTGTTGTTAGATTTATTAGATGCTTGTCTGTGCTTTTAACACAAACGTGTTATTATATGTCTATATCTATAGCGCCAACTATCTCCTTCATACCCGCTATCCTATACTATTCCTTAAACTATTCTTATTCTTATTCTTATTCTTATTATCTTGTTTAGTGTGTGTGATTATGCAAATCATGGTATATAAATTTATTCTTGAAACTTGCATAAGTAATTTGTACATTAACGTGATAATTACTATATATAATAATAATATCTATAAAGGCACAATCGTAAAGGGGAGGGCTTAGTAGTGATTGGATTGCAATTATGATATTTCAGAGTCTATATCAGAAATAAGGTCTGTGTTGATGTCAAATCGCAATCTCCAATTATGCAAATCTTCCAGCACAGAGTCTAATTTCTCAGTATTTATAGCCGTACTATTGTCTTTAGCAATTGAATCAGCCTCCAATCCTTCACAAATGTATTCCAGTTTTGCTTTGGAATGCTTCTTTTTGCCTTTCTTTGCACGAAGAGATTGTGTAAGACTTCCACACAGTGAGGACTGTGGTCCTTGAGTCAAATAGGATGCACCCTCTTCGTTCTCAAAAGTTACCTCTTTCGAATAACTGCCCATAGTCTCATAAAATATCCCTGGGGTAAACGATCTTGTGAAATCTCCAGAGGCTGTTTTAGGTCTTTGGGGGATAATAAGTGATCGCTTTAGATCTGAAACGCGGTCTGAAGTGAGATTGAATGATGAAGCCTTTTGCCGAGTTCCTAAGCTAGTTTTTGGCCGTCTTACCAGAGATGGCGCAATAGTAGGAGGAGAAGGGAGGTGGAGAGTAGGATTAGAAACGATTTTGGTATTGTCCTCATTCTGAAAGCATGGAAAATCAATTCCTTCAACCCTAACAAGGCTAGGTACTAGTGTCTGTAGTTCCTGTGTAAAATTATCCCCAAATTCCTCACAAATTGGATTACCATTCATAGATAGAGTAGTAAGAGAGTTACAAAGAGCTAGATGTGTTAGTTGGCTCTTATCCATCACTTCATTGTATTCAATGTCCACGATAGTTAAGTTTTCTAGAACACTTAATGGACTAAGGTCTGAGATATGATTGAAGGGTAAATATAGTTCCTGTAGTTGAGAAATTGTTCCAATACCTTCAATCAACTCGATAGAGCATTGGGGAGCATATAAATAGCGTAATGCGTGGAGACCACTTCCTAGACATCTCAATGAAGGGATTATGCTACCGATAGTAAGTTTCAGCATAGACAAATTGGGAAGCAACTCTCCAATGTTATCAATTGCTATCTCGTTTGCATTGAGGGATACTTCTAAACAAAATGAATCAGACAGACATTGCAACTCTGTAATCTGTTGCAGATAGAAGAGAGATAGTCTGGGAGTGGGAGATTCATTTTCAGGTGTGAAAGAACTGATCACAGATAAGCTTGAGCTAAGAGGAGAATTGCTTTCTGTCTGTTCCATAATTTTGTTTACTTACATCGTATTTTGGGTACTAAGCATAAATCAATTACATATTGAATTAAATCATATCAGTAATATCAGATTTAACAGAGGGGTAATGTGTATAATGATCTTACCTAACACATTAGATAACAGACACGTTGCTAAATTCTATGCAAGTAAAATGATGAAATAAAGGTATACATATTTTGCATTTTAACATAAACAATTCTGAATGAGACAGAATGAATCTAATCAATCCTGTTTTCCTACTGAAGGATATGTCCATATGTATTTGACAAGAATAACATCATCTCGAATGATATGTACTAAAATTCCAGCATACAGAAACACCGAGAGAGAAATGTCCATCAGCTTGATACAATTGTAGAGCCAGTAAATATGAAGAGACCAATTGATGCCAATAGATATAATGTAGGTAAAGAGAGCGAAATAGCATAATATAATCATCCAAGATTTCCTATGAAACATGACTCGCAAACCAAGAAAAATATTCACCGAAAAAGGAATACAACTGAAACTTCCATACAGAAATGACATCTTAACTACTCCAAGAGATCCTTCCCAACCCTGAGCGCCGATGTTAGTGGACCAGATCCCCATACCGATAAACAATGTCATGACATGATGCATAAAAGTGGAGAATGGCAATTTGGGAATTAATACGAGGCCCACTATGTCAGTCATCACATAAAGTGCTGTTGTACGCTTCGCTTCTAGAATAGGAAATTCGCCTCCAAAAACCATTCTAAGTATTCCTGGTATGAACTGGGTGTTTAGAATCATAGTGCCTAGCACAATGCCTTTCATTACATTAACAATAACATACCATTTCTTATGTACTGGTCGAATTAGCGAGAATTTTATGTAGAATCTATTTAAAACCAAATGTAGAATAAAGCAAGAGAAAGTATAGATGACAGATGAAATGAACAAACACGACATACAATCGTACAAGTGTGTCATCGTAGTGTAATGATTAGAGTTATCGTATTGAGTTAGGTAGGGCTGTAGGGCCGCAGGAGCCTCGAATAGTTTGGCTTGCCAGCAATTAAAATCAGATTTTGGAAGAACTTCATTGCCAAGATTCGGAAAGGGTTTGTGCAAGAGATCAAGCCCGGAAGGTAGGGACCCGTCTGCACATCGTAACAACATAATAGAATAAGACAAGTTAGACATCAGATTGAACCCCAGAATATTCTAGAACAAGCTAAGTATATTAAATGTATTGTAACTAACTGAGACTATAAGTCAATAGGAAGTATCATAGAAACAAGCAGTCCATTATTAAGTAGATAACATCTAATATATTAAATGTGCAGCAACTTACCAAGAGGAGATTGCTATGCATAATTCGCCTAGGTACTGGATGCACGAAGTAGGAATGATACTCTTGTAATAGCATTATTGTTTGTTTAAACAATGTAAAATTAAGTACTTTCAGTCCAAGCCAATCGTGTATTGGACTGTTGGATTATTGTTTCTTTAGGACAAAACCTCTTAGATAGAAACTTGCAATCTTCATCGGAAGTAGAATCACTATCAACGGTAAGAACTAAGTCATCCTTGGTTTCATTGAGTTTTGAATTTAACAAAGGACTAGAATTAAATTTTGCAAATTTGAAATCAATCAGCTGAGTTATTTTGTAATGATGCATGTTTCTAACTTCCATATTATTAATTCTTAGTTCTGGTATTGTGGATGGATTTTTCAGCAAGCGGCTCGCACAAGGGCCAGCTACTATGTAACTTATCGTATTGTAAGGCGTAAAATGGTAATCTTCTCGAATTATATTGTCAATAAGACCTTGCAATATGATACACATACATGCGAAATTTGACACCTCTCTGCTCTGAAGTTTGTATTCTTTCTTCCAAAGTGTGAGAAGTTTCGCAGCAGTCAACCTTTCTTTGCGAACACTGGCACTTTCAAGTAACGTAAATAAAGAATTGTATATATGTTCAACAATTGTATCAGTGTTGTGTCCAGGACAATCTGGGAGAATATCTTGCAGAATCAAACAATTGTCACACATTGTATTGCATTCCTCAGTACTAAATGACTCATTGAAATGTTTTGCAATGAGTACTCTCCTGCAAGTAGAACCATCCAGACAGTAGCGTGTGATTGCATTCAAGTTTCTAATACCAATTTTCTCTGTCATTACCATGCTGCTATGAGGAAAATAGTCTTGTGGTCTGAAGAACAGCACACAGCGAGCAGGTTTCCCATCTCTTCCAGCCCGGCCACATTCCTGGTAGTAATTCGCTATAGATTTTGGAAAGGAGTGATGAATAACGAAACGAACATCTTTCTTATCGATTCCTAACCCGAAAGCAACCGTTGAGACTACAATAAGAACATCACCGCGTAGCCAGCTATGATGCACCTCATTCCTTCTAGCCATTGGTACGCCTGCATGGTAGCAAGCAACACTCAATCTATTCTCCGCGAGCTGAGTAGTTAAGTATTCGCAGTCTTTCTTGCTAATACAATATATGATCCCAGACGTACCAGAGAATTCTCTATTGATGAGATTAACCAGAGCAGCGACTTGATCGCGAAATAGTTCTGCTTTAATTCTAACTTCAAAGAACAAATTTGGACGGTTGAATCCAGACCTATACACCAGAGGTGATGACAGTCTTAAGATGTCTTGTACATCATGTAATACCTGAGCAGTCGCTGTAGCTGTCAAACCGAGTATAGGAACAGAAGAGAACTGAAGTTTGAAAATACAAAGTTTTTTGTAATCTGGCCGGAAGTCGTGACCCCACTGGCTAGTACAATGCACCTCATCTATCACAATAAGTGACAGAAGGGAATTCTCATGAGCCTTCTCCAGACAGGAAACAAACTTTTTACTCTTACATATTCTCTCTGGCGTTACAAACAGAAATTTCAATGTAGAACTCGGATTAGATAATAGCTTGTAAATTGAATTAGTCTCTACTCTGGAAATATCTGAACTTAGCAATTTAGCATTTATTCCAAGAGACAAAAGACTCAAAGTTTGATCTTCCATCAGAGAAATTAATGGACTTACAACCAGACAGAATCCTGTCTTTATTAGAGCAGGGATTTGATAACAAAGACTCTTGCCCCCTCCAGTTGGCATTACAAGGAGTAAATCAAACCCAGAAAGGACAGTATTAATGCTTTCTAACTGGAGAGTACGGAAATCAGAAATATTAAATTGTGTGAGAATTTCTCTCACCTTAGAAGACCAGGGGAAATCTTCTCCAGACCAATCCTGCTTCATTGCAGATTTACCAGATTCCTGGCTATCCTTCAAAACATTTAGTAATTCAAGCCTTTCAGAACAAAGATCCCTCTCTTCTTTTCTTAGAATTTTGATTTGATCTTTCACATTTGCAAGTTTATCATCGATTAATAGAATTTGTTTATTCAATTCGATTTCCATTTTCCATAATAATGTAATAATTAATTTACTAAAACAGTAATAAGTAGATTTTACACCTGATTCAATATAATAACAATACCATGGATGCAATAATAAACATACGTACATAAGTATTATAGAACATATACTCACACTCACACAAATATCTGACAATATAGCCTAAAACTTCTTTGAACTATTCAAAGTGAGAAAGTATTAAAAATCTTAATTATACTAACGAAATAGAAGCTGTCAATAATTCTGAAAATTAGTTGTCTGTATCTGTAGCATCAGTCGGTATAGAGAATATACCCTGCTGCTCTGATGGGATTATATTCAACTGATTATCTGTACAGAGACTTGTATCTGTAGTATCAGTCGGTATAAGGAATATACCCTGCGGTTCTGATGGGATTATATTCAGCTGATTATCTGTACAGAGACTTGTATCTGTAGAATCAGTCGGTATAGTGAATATACCCTGCGGTTCTGATGGGATTATATTCAACTGATTATCTGTACAGAGACTTGTATCTGTAGTATCAGTCGGTATAGGGGATATAACCTGCTGCTCTGAAGGGAATATATTCAGCTGATTATCTGTACAGAGACTTGTATCTGTAGTATCAGTCGGTATAGGGGATATACCCTGCTGCTCTGAAGGGGTTATATTCCGCTGATTATCTGTACAGAGACTTGTATCTGTAGTATCAGTCGGTATAGTGAATATACCCTGCTGTTCTGATGGGATTATATTCAGCTGATTATCTGTACAGAGACTTGTATCTGTAGTATCAGTCGGTATAGGGAATATACCCTGCGGTTCTGATGGGATTATATTCAGCTGATTATCTGTACAGAGACTTGTATCTGTAGTATCAGTCGGTATAGGGAATATACCCTGCTGTTCTGATGGGATTATATTCAACTGATTATCTGTACAGAGACTTGTATCTATAGTATCAGTCGGTATAGGGAATATACCCTGCTGTTCTGATGGGATTATATTCAGCTGATTATCTGTAGAGAGACTTGTATCTGTAGTATCAGTCGGTATAAGGAATATACCCTGCTGTTCTGATGGGATTATATTCAGCTGATTATCTGTACAGAGACTTGTATCTGTAGTATCAGTCGGTATAGGGAATATACCCTGCTGTCCTGATGGGATTATATTCAACCGATTATCTGTACAGAGACTTGTATCTGTAGTATCAGTCGGTATAGGGAATATACCCTGCTGTTCTGATGGGACTATATTCAGCTGATTGCATGAATAAGGAGCAGAGGAAATTTGAGGTTGAGAAGGTGGAAGTATAAAGTTTAAATTTTTCTTGAGAGGAGATTGTGTGTTTGGATTTGTAAAGTGAGTATCCATTACTTCTGGATTAGGTGGAACTTGCTGATTGTGTACATCCATTGGAGAATAGATAGTCTCTTGATTTCCATTAGAGTTAGAGAGAGGAGAATTGAAATGAGATGCACCAGTGTTGGACTGCTTATTAGCTCTGCTAACAGCTTTCCTTTCTGCTCGCTCTTTCTGTTCAGTCTCGTCATCTGAGAACTCTACAGCTTCGGCTGGAGGCTCATTGTCATCAATCCAAGAGGCGTCGGAGCCTTTTTTAACATCTTTTAAGAACACAAACTGAGTCAACTGACTATCAGCTGGCGAGCAATATAAGGGTTGTCCTATCTTAATGCCCATAGCTCTTATAGCTTGAGGGGAATCAAATAGAATAGAATAGAAAGGCTGCTTGACTGGGCCAAACGTTTCGTACACAACACCAATGCATTTCCTGTCAGAAGTGAATACACGAGTTTCTGCATCCAGGGGCGGAGTACCAGGAGTTGAGGCTAGAATTACTATAGTGTCCATGAGGTTAGAGACACAAGAGAACTTTGTAAGCTGAACTCCTTCTTCAAGAACAACTGAAGATAAATCTATAGCTAACTTCTTCTCTTGAGCAAGTCTATAATCGTTAGGGCGAGATGTTTCTATCTTTTCCTCGTCTAGACGATCTTCCACATCTGTGTCACTCTCAGAAGAGCTGCTGCTGTCGGAATCTGAGCTGGAGCTGCTAGAACTGCTGGAACTGCTATAGTTACGATGAGATGAGGTGTATAACTGAGGGTGGTTATGGGCGGGAGAGGTTTGAGATGAAAAGGTAGAGAGTATTGATGCTGACAGCTTTCTACCTAGAGATGTATGAGATTTAGGGGTAGTAGGTTTCTGCTTTGTAGGAGATATCTGTTTGGGAGAGTTGTTCATTTCGTTGAGAGAAGATTGAACCTCATTTTGGGGAAGAGGGGGAAATTTTAACTTAGTTGGAGATTTTCTGGGACTATTAGAACCTTTTGACATTTTTGAAGTTAGTGACATAAGTCCTCCAGTGAAAAGACTGAACGAACTGCTCCTACCTAGAGGCGCATGTGTCGAAGTTGTTTTCTCAGAAACTACCACACAGTCGCTACCAAATGCTGCTTGTGTTTCTTCCATAAATTGTCCCTTCTTCTTACGACTCATTGCAATACTGATAATATCCTATATAAGCTCAATTGTACAATTTAATAAATACTAACCTGAACAATGCTGCAATGAATACCTTACATACAAGGATATGTTACTGACCTGAATTACAATACTAAAGTAAGCAATTAATCCTAATCTTAAGCACAACAATAACGTATCAGACTTGTTAGTTATAGGATTAGATGCATAAAATGTGACTACCAATATAATTGTAACCTCAGCTAAGTAGATAGCACATAAAATATATTGAATTACAGATATTACATAGTATGTTCACGTATCCATAATTTAATAACATACGTAATGTATAGGAAGGTGATGCTGTAATAGGGCAGATTACAACGACGACAATACAAATCCGTACTTTTGTAACAATAGTCAGTAACAATACATAATTGAATATACAATTCACATAACACATTGCTATTATATTACTGAAATAGCAAACAATAATCACTAAACTTGGATAAGCAATCACACAATCTATAATTAGTAAATAATTACGATATATACACAAGTTGTTAGTCTAGGGCTGTATGCCATACACTTACTAATCTATAATTCTATATGTAACTAAATAAATGGTTCTATGATTTAAGTTTAGTTACCAGCTCGTTCCTTAACATCTGTCCGTGAAGTTTCTCACTAGCTGCATGAATGGAGCGTAGATCATTCACTAAATCCCTAGTTTTCCCGAAATAAATCTCATTGATTGAGTTCCTCATTGAATTCTCTCCATCCTCTATGAGTCTGCCAATATTAGCGATGTGTGGATTAGCTTCATTAATTGGATTATCTGCGGAAGATTGCCTGGTTAAACACCCGCCCAGATTCATAGTACCAGAACCTTCTTTGATTGTTAAGAGCCAAAGCATAACAGTAGAAGTAAGCTTATAGAGAGCTTGTTTGCTCTTCTCCTGAACTTCAAACACGTGAATGGAGTCCCAGCACCCCTTTATGTTCTTGCTACCATCTCCTATCTTCTTGATGAGAACCACACCAGCAAATCCCTGGTCCATATCCCACAAGTACACTGAAGAAACTCCCGACTCAAAATATAACTCGCGATAAACATCAAAGGCAGCGTTCATCTCAATCTCCAGCTTTCTCAGACGCTCAGAGGGGCATGCTCCGTCCTGTAGTTCTGGGAAGTACTTATTGGACCATGGAGACCGATATGAGTCTCCATCACGGTTGTAGTCGCACTGTAGAAAGTCTTTCCCAGTTACTTCGTCCTTTGCCACTCGTAATGGCTGATCAACAGAGGCAAGAAGATCTTCACAGAGGTGGGGCACTAGGTCGATAAGGTCGGAGAGGTTCTTTTCGATTTGTTGTGGGGGCAGACGTCGCATCAGGTCAAGTGCGCTGTCTAATTGAATATCTTGAGCCATGTCTCAGTTTGGTATATCTATGAACAATAAAATAATGTGATAGCTAATAATATAAATAATAGTAGAATATGAAGAGCATTTGGAAATAGAATAAACTGAGAGTTTGAATAGGAAAATAAGTATTTGAGAATAAAAATATCGTCACAAAAAGTAAAACTATAATTATCCCTATCTGAGTTCCAACGGTTTCAACGAGATATCTCTGACAACACGGAATTCTCCGCAATTATTCAGATGCTCGTTCTCAAGTCGAAAGAAGTTCCACACAAATCTTCTGAATACTTCGAGCGCTGCAATAGGAAATGCAATAATTTCCTGAGGGAATAAGTTAGTTTGACCGACAGAGAGCGTTAGAGTCCAAGCACACCTCAACAATCCATCCTCTATAGCAGCTAATATGTACAGTATCTTATAAGGGTAAATACGCTCTTTTCTCAGGCTACATCGCCCCTCGAACAAACCCCAATCCATAAACAAGTCCCAAGCAGTAGTATATAGAGTGTTAACTACTCCAGCAGCTACCCACAGCACCACAGTTAGAAGGTAGCCAGTTGTGTCTTGTCCTGAAGAATCCTTAACTGTAGCGCTGAGTGTACTGAAAAATACAACAAAAAGAGAGGAGGAATATTTACCAGCATTCACCAGGTGAGGGAATGCGCGGCCAGTATCTCTGTATCTGCGTAGACACTGCATGAATCGAAACCAAGCAGGCATACACGCGATCACAGGTCTAACTCCGTATACATGAGTTCCACAACCATCAAGTTGATTACCTGTCAATCCTATCAAGAACACAACAACACTACATAAATAGAACTCTACATCTAACAACACAGTGACTAAACTGTTGAGTTGATCTGCAAGCCAGAAATCTGCAAAGTCAACACGAAACAATGGAGCTAGAGGGATACGAATAAGCTTCTTGATTAACCAGAGACGAGATCGGAAGAATAATATTGGGAGAGGAATAGAAAAGAGAGCTAGAAATGAGAGTAGGAGAATCCCAGGAACGATGAACTGATGTATCCCTAATACTGGAGAGACTATGTATAGAACTCCAGCTAAGGACCAAATAAACAATCCGATAGAAGCAACTTCAAAGACTTGAAACACACTCAACCTGTTCCTAGGATCGTATTCAAATATAAGTACGTGATTAACCCCGTAGTTAACCCAGGCTTTAGTATTGATAGCGTAGAAGAACATGAACAGAGTGAGTAGAAAAGTGGGACGGAATGCAGAATATGCTACCTTCCAGTGTTCGAATCCATATCTAGGAATAAAGTATATAGCACCGATCAACATAGCAACTAGTAAGATAGTGGAACATCCGAATAGATACCCAGCTGGGAAAATCCCCTTTCTTTTGCCGAAATCTCTGAGGGGAGGGACACGTAATCCGTTCATGGCTTTTTTCCTATTTCCATCCTCGAGTCTGATAACGAATTCTTCTGTCTTGTCAATCATTTCCTGGATTTTATTGGAGGATACCATGTAGGATTGTTTCACGCAATTATTCATAAACTCTTGTCCTCTCGTGCTCACAATTACCTTGTCATGTTTCTTGGCGATCTTACGAAAACCGGACTGATTGAGAACACGAAAGTTCTGTAGAATTATTAAATTCAGATAGAACTCCTTATAAGCAAACTTTATATCGTTCTTTTGTCGCGAATAAGTACGTATACGAGGATTATTCGCACTTCTCTCCAAATCAGTGAGTTGATGAGTTAACTCATTGAGACGGGAATTCAATTTGAATTCCTGTGACTTATAAAAAAGTTCCATCTCTTCTAATTGAGTATGAAGTTCTCTGAAAAATTCCTCTTCTAATTCTGCGTTTATTTCTACTTCTACTGATTCATCCCGAGAAAAATGGATTTTGTCTTTCTGAATTATTTTATATATCAATTCTTTTAAGAATTGATATCTGATATATTTGCTCCTCCACTCAGGAGTGAGTTGGTGAGCCAGCTGATCTGAAAATTTCATCTTTATAAATAATGTTGTAGTTAAAATCTGGAATTTTATATAATTTAATTAAATTAAACAAAGTCCAGTATATGAATATTAGCAACAAATAAAACCTATCAACAAGCTAACTAGCTCAGATTTCATATTGCTAGATTAGGAGAATACAATTCCACACAATTATTAGAAACTAATCAGTCAGATTTAATTACATTTCTTTATCTAAATGCAATCTTTCTGGCTGAAGAAAGTTTTCATCAGATTCTGGATCTTTCTCGAGGTTCATTTTATGAAATAAAGTTTGGGAAGATATACGTTTCAATGATGAACATAATCTCATGAGATCGATAATAATCAATCTTGAAATAACCAAGGCTGCTAATGCACAGGAAGATATCAGCAAATAAATTACCCAATCATAGCCCAAATTATTCAAAAGGAGTCCAGTAAGTAATGGTCCCGTGGCAGCTCCCAGCGATCCAATCCCATCAATTATAGCTACAACAGTACCCTTTGCATTAACACTGTTCTTAAGTGATTCGTGTGTACCTAGATCTGCAGAGATAGCCGTTGTGATTAGTGAGTAGGGACCGTTAATCATAAACCCGAATACAAACTGCAGAACTGTATTAGCCACAATCCCAGTATTACCAAATCTGTAATACATAAATAAACTCGGTATAGACGAGTATAGCATTACACCACAGATAACAGATCGAGATTGGAATATATCTGATATGAATCCAGCGAATATTCCTCCAAATATCCCTCCTATATCAAAAGTAACGGACAAGAATGCTGATAGCTCAGCTGACAGATATGATCCATTCATCTGAATGGAAAATCTTATAAAGTACGGCAGCCAAAACAAGAAAGTATAACTAACTAATTTGTTGAAAAAGAGACATGCAGAGTACTCAACAACTCCAGGGATTAGTAAAGCTCTGCAAAAACCAATCGCTTTAGGAGGGGCAGTAGTATTCTCAAATGAGACAGCATGATGCTTAGGTTGAGGGAGGCCTACGTCACTAGGATCTGATACTAAGAATAGGAAAATTAGCACAGCTACAATTATCATTATAAATCCAGGAACGAAAAAGGACCAACCCCAGTCACTGCCTGCCCAGATACCAGGAATAACCGAACCTAAGATGTTACCAAAAGGCGTATGGATATTCCATATGCCAAGAATCAATCCACGTTTGCTTTTGCCGAACCAATGATTGTTTGCAGAAAATACACCTGTATGTCCCATAGATTGGAATATTCCATTGCCAATCTGTACAATTATAAAATATATTATTGAGTGTATTCGAGAGAAGTAAGCTAACCCAAGCAAGAGCATGAAGCCTCCGCTAGCAAAGGTACCGAATGCTAAAAAGCAGCGCAAGTTTGATCTGTCACTAATTGCACCGCTAAAGAACATTGCTATAGCGTAAGTGAGCAAGAAGGAATAGTCCAACACTCCCAATAGAGTAACTCCTTGTTGAGTATTGAAAGGAGCCCATCCATGATTACAAGTAGTGTTAGATTCGATATAAGTTATATTGAATTCTGAGTCATTGCAGTTATCTCTAAGAGTACTCTTAACTACGCTTAGGGATTTCCTAGAGAGATGGAATGCTGTATAACAGATAAATGTTAGAATCCAAACGCTAGCTTTATAGATTCTCGTCTTTACCTTTACTGATAATTGAAATGAAACTGATTTCTCTATAAGCGGAGGGAGTGATAGAAAATCGAAATTATTAGCATTCTCCTTCTCAAGGAAAATAAGAGGATCTTCAGGGGACACTTTGGTTTCTTCCTTAATAATATTTGACGACATTAGTTCTATGTGCTTGGATGAACCAAACTAGATCTTCAATTATATACCCATTTTTTTCGGGCATAATAGGAAGCCAATTTGTTTCTTTGTAAAGCTCTCTTCCAGCATAATCCGTATTGCAATGATTGTCTGATCTAATAAACCAGACTGATGATTCTGATTTAGTAGCAGAAAATGTTATTTGGATTTAAGCCTTTTATCCACTCAGAATCTGCAAAGTAGTTTATCTAATCACCTTCATTAAATACGCTACTATGAATGTCATATCTGATACAATGTCATTTCTATCTAAGTATTCCACAGCTGTTGTGTGTAATAATAGTTAGGATGTATTACATGCCGTATACTAACACACATAGAATCTGATACTATTATCTCTTATTTCCTACTTTTCATATGTAATTCCCAGCCATAAACTGTACTTTATTACTTAATGATGCATAAATATTATCTTATATAAGTATTACACCAATCCATTCCATAACATTAATATTTTATTTATTTATGAAGAAAATGACCTCTCCCACTTCTTGGTTCGGACTCCGCACTAAGTCTAGCTCGAAGCGCTCAGTTAGTCCGGTACCTGTATCCGCCTCTACTCTCCGTTCTTCTATGAGGAGTAGTAGAACTCAGGGTGCAGAGGATTTGGCACGAAGAGGAGCTTATTTACACCCCATAGACTCTTCCAAGTGCCAAGAACAGCTCGTTCAGACTCCTAGAGCTTCAGAGACACAGGGCGAGGCAGCTCGATATCGTTCTGGAGAAGATGTGCTACGATCCAATAAAGAAGATTTGGGAAAGACTTATCTTTCCTGGGTTAACGCGCACTTAAAGAAACGCAATGATTCTGATAAAATTATCGATTTAGCGGCAGCACTGCAGGACGGAGTTACTTTATTGAATTTAGCAGAAATACTCTCCGGCAGAGAAGTGACTGGTTCACTCAGAATCCCACAAACACGAGAGGATCAGGAGATTAACGTTAGCAGGGTTTTGAGTTTTCTCTTAAAAGAAGGGCTAGAAGTTAAATCTGTAAGTTCTAGTGAGATAATGAAAGGTAACATGAAACATATTTTGAGGGTAATTTACTCCATGGCTTGTCATTATAAAGCTACTCCCATCCAGCAGCCTGGGCTGTTAGGAGAGAACAGGAATGGCAGTTTGCAATCTACTCCAGCTCTGAATGAATACGCTAACCTAAAACACCAAGTAAATGAGTTCGAAAAGAAACTACGAGGGAATGCACTGATCGCTAAGTACCGAAGAATGTCAATAAACTCTAACATTTTGAGCGACGTAGAAGATACTGCAGGAGGGTATGAGACTGATGGGACTGTCTGTGACGAAAATCATGATCACATTCCTAAACCTAAATCTAACAATTTAGAAGAACCTATCTACATTAATATGCCACTCTGTCAAATGCCAAATCCTGTCAGTACAAATACGAATACATATAACAGCAATAATGATTACAGTAATATTCTCAGAAATAGCAAAAGTGCTTCCGATCTAATCTCCATTCAAGATACAGAATTTCTGAATAGTGTTAATAACCGGATGGTACATGTATACAGTGAGAGTAATTCTCAACAGGTTATGACACTATCTCCACCTGTCAAACAAGATGATATAGAAATGTGCTTTGATAAGTTATCAGTCTCACTCAGTGAACTTAGTCCCATCAAACACCAGATCATGCAAGTACAGAATGTACTCGTAGGTTCCACTGATATTCCTGGCTTAAAACCAGATATGAACCTTCTTCAGTCGCAGCTAGCTGATGTACAAATGAAATTAGATGACAAGATATGTCAACTGTCAGAGAACGAGGAGAAGAGAGAAAAGATTTCCTCACAACTTAACGTTGTAGTACAAGAATGTACTGACCTGTCGAATAGGCTTACAGAATCTCTGTCTATCAGAGCTGATGTTCTCAGGAAGGACTATCTGCTTCAAAATTCAGAATCTGAGAACTTATCTCTGAGAATAGCAGTCCGTGAGAAAGATGAAATTATCAGACAACTCAATGGGAGACTATTACTCCGTGAAGAGTTATTATCTACATTGGAGAGTCAGGTCAGTGAGCTAAACAGAGAGAAGGAGAGACAAGTCAAGGGAAGGACTCCTGCTATTGACTCACATCCTACTCTATCTAACTTATCAGAGATCAGTGAGACTCCAGCACACCTCTCTGCTAAAGTTAAGGATGTATGCGGTATCTTATTTACACTCAGAGCACGTGTTAACAAAGACCATACGTGTAGTCAGCTAATTGACTCAGTAGAAGATGGTATATACGCTATAGTAGAGAGGCTGTATTACTATGCCGCACGTAGCTCCAGGAGAAATTCGAGAGATGGAAGGAGAGGTCAGAGTCCGAGACCAGGTGTCAGGAATCACACACCAAAGTCTCCTAACTCTACCTTGAATAGATCTAACTCAAGTACGAATAGCCTCAAGGCTGAGGGAACAGTTTTGGATCCAAATGAATTAGTTGTAATTGACATTTGTCACTCTCCTATGATGTATGATACTCAAACCCTCTCTAAGCCCCTCACTAGAGTTATCTACTATGTAAACCAGCAGGAAACGCCCTCTCGTGTAACTATACACAAACTTCCTTCACTTGTAAAACTATCTGATGTTAAAACTCAGATTAACAGAGTTGGAAACTTTTCTTATTATTTCAAAGTCAACGATCCTGACTTCGGAGTGGTGAAAGAAGAGATCCGACAAGATAACGATTGTGTTCCTGTTTACAAGAAAAACACTGTTGTTGTATATTTGGAGAGTCATGACTTATAAGTTATAACAGCATTTCACTTATTTATCTTACAATCGCTTACATGCATGCTCTGTTACTTATTTGTATATATTCGGACATAATACATATCTATCTGCTCTTTCACTGGCTGTATTCATCCCAATTATTTTATAACCATATCAAGTTAATTGGGAATCGTTAATGTTCTACCCTACCTCTTATACCAAACTTGTACTGGTGGGCTTAATAGATTGACCACTATTTGTATAAAATAGTCTTACAGATAATTCCTTTATAATTAGCATAACATCCCTCTATTATCACTCGATTAAATTTACTGACATTTTTTACATTTCACGTTATTTACAATATCCGTTTCCTTATAGATTAAATAATTAGAAATCACAATATTTCAGAAATGTATCTGGCCTCTGTCTCCCACAGACACACCCTCATACAGCTACCACGAGTCCAAAGGAGAATATCGTTTCAATAGAGGCTCTGATTTAGTCAGTATTTTCACTAGCCCATAACGTTATGGACTGTTCTACTGTTCACTAAGACATTACTTTCTCAATGCAATAGAGAAAGCATTATATAAGAGCAATTATATAGGTTTCAATTTACTACAATACAGATTGGTGTGCTATAGAAAAGAGATACCTTTTCTAGTGTCAACTAAACTCTGTGTCCGATTGCGTGTTGTGCTACTGTTGCTAACTGGTGCTAAGGTGGAACTCTGTTCAAACTCTACTTTGATTTTGCTAGTCATTTTATTGAATTGCAATTTGGAAAATCGTAAAACCAAACTTTTCCCAATGGCAGAATCTGAGAAGATCACAAAAATAGTGGATTTGATGCCAGGTATGTCACGGATTTGTTGTAAGTTCATTGTCCTGGAGGTGAATAATGGGATCACCACAAGGGATGGCCACATAATCACAACCTGTCGTGTGGCGGATAGGACCGCATCCATAAATCTGTCAGTATGGGATGATAAGGGGAAGGCGATCAAGTCAGGCGACATTTTAAAACTGAATAAGGGATACATAAACCTTTGGAAAAACGTCCTAACTTTATACACAGGAAAAGCTGGGCAGCTAACTCGTGTGGGAGACTTCGCATTTTTATTTTCTGAACATCCGTTTCTGAGTGAACATGGCCGCTACGCTCCAGACTCTGCTATAAGATATTCAGACCCTCCTAATGATGGATCAGAGCGTATGGTACCTCATGAAATGTCTCCGTTATACCCCAACTCATCTGAGATTACATTTCCTAACTCCTATGAGCCAAACGGACACACAATAACACCAGAAATCCCCCTTACTATGCCCTATAATCTCCACACAGAGTGGAGATATCAGTCCAATATGCGCCTCCCTGTTCCTCCTAACAACTTCTCACAGGTGCAAATGCACCCCTTAGTAACCCCTACCTCCCACATGCAAATGAAACCGTTCACCGTCTCTCCAGGCGCTAAGCCCTCGAATGGCACGTTTGAAAATGAAAAGCAAACCAAAAAGTTTTGAGCATCGCAATAGCTTTTACCAAACTACTGTTTGAAGAATCTTCATTATGTGATGGGATGGGAAAACTGCAGGAGAGACATTTTAATTTACATATTAATTAATTAATTGATTATTTGTCTGTTTTCTTGTACAGTAACAGGGCTATAGGCTATAGGATTTATACCATAGAATTCAGCGGTTTTGCTAGTTTCATTGTGTCAATTTAAATTAAGACAACTCTGCATTCTTATCAGCAGCTTTAGACGAGTATCATATGTATTCTGCATTTATGGCTGCGTAATCTTTAAGAAATTATATTTATTTGTTATCTATTATCCATGGTTAGTATGATTACACACGTTGTTTACATACTATTCCCATTCGTATTATTATAACATCAACCGATATGTCATAGTCTGTTTGATGAGTTCCAAGAAACAGCAGTACGACCAGCTCAGATGTCCCCACCATCCCAATGCAGATCTGGTGGAAGACTACAGAGCTGGGGATATGGTCTGTCCACTGTGCGGAGTTGTTGTGGGAGACCGAGTGGTGGATGTAGGAACGGAATGGCGTACCTTCAGTGGGGACCAGGGATTGCGTGACAGATCTAGAGTAGGTGCTGCCATGAACCATCTTCTCGACGGACGTGAGCTCACTACAGTCATGGATACTTCTGGCGCTTCAACTAATCAGTTCGCATCTTGGGCCCTGAATGCAGCAGCTACAGGATCTACTGACAGAGGGTTGTTGAATGGAATGAGAGAGATCTCATCCATGGCTGATCGTATCAGTCTACCTAAGGTAATAGTAGACCAAGCACAGGCTCTGTTCAAACAGGTACAGGAGGAGAAATTAATCAGAGGTAGATCTTACGATGCGGTAGCAGCTGCTTGTCTGTTCATCGCCTGTAGACAAGAAGACGTACCTCGCTCATTCAAGGAAATTTGCAGAATTTCTCGTTACACTAAGAAAGAGATAGGTCGGTGTTTCAAACACCTGATTAGAGTACTGCCTCAGTTCTCTCAACCTGGTACTGGGGGTACAGCTACTTCTCATAATAGTCCTGATAAGTTTATGTCTAGATATTGTTCCAATTTAGAATTACCTCGATATGTTCAGAAACTTGCTACCTATATAGCACAAAGTATAGAGAGGTTAGATATTGCTCGTGGGAGAGTTTATCTCTCAATTTATACAGCAGCTATTTATCTAGCGTGCACCGCTACCAACGCGAAGAGGACGATCAAGGAAATTCATGAGGCCGTGGGTGTGGCAGAGGGAACCATCAGACAGACTTATAGGATAGTTTATCCTTATAGAAAAGAGCTATTCCCTGAAGATTATGAAGGAATCAAGTCTGTAGAAGAAATTCCTCCCCTCTGAATACTCAATCCTTAGCCTTGCGCTCACTTATATCACCAAATTACCACATTACCACATTATTTGAGAATTTACTTGTATTTCAACCCAGCACTTAGAAACTTAGATTATTATTCATTTAATTATACTTTGATTTGTTTATTTCTAATTTTCCATTCTTAGCTATTTACTATTTTCTCTCGTTAACTTTATGAACAGTTTTAACGTAAACAAATTGTTGATTAATTCTTAGCTAAAATTGGTAGGAGTCCATGCCAGCATCTCATGTGTTATCATTCTCATAAGATTTGGTTAGATAAACAGAATCCTCTAATTTACTGGTATGTTATCAATTTATAATTATTTGTTTTCTACATTTGTAACTAGTCACGGCAGCCTTATTGGAGCTCTACTAATTAATGTGATTCTTAGTATTTTATATTTTGTTAACATGAAAAATTCGTCTTCTCATCTTTTATCCTATTCACATGAGTATGTATGTGTTTGGAATTTAAGTGGAAAGATCTGCGGCTATTAACGACACTTTTACGTCTCTTATTTATCGATTATAAGCCCAATTAATTATTGAATATTTCTTTAGAATTAAGCTGTTTACCTGTTTTAGATAAGTAAAAGTTAAACGACATATTTACTAATTCATTGCCATTTATAAATATATACCATTACTTTGTAGCATCAGTTTACTTGATTTCCTCTGCACACAAGAGCTAGACACATACTACACTTTTACATCCAATTTTGTCCCAACTTTGACTCTCACTATTTTATTTGGTCAATATGACTGGGACATCTTATTGTTAATTCGATTTGTTACTCAATACTGAATATTAAATATGATAATTATTGCACAAGTATGTAGCACATTCTCTCGTATTACTCCTCTTTTGTATCAATTACTTATACGTATATTTGGTTAATTACTTAATCGTACTTATATTAGAGATTTTTGTAATAATGTGCATATACCATTTAAGGTAGCCAATTAATTAATCCATCTAACATACACAATCTAAAATGGCTGTAGCAGCTATTTAAGTTATTAATTATGCTACCCCCCCTATAACTAATTAAAATTAGAATTTTGTAATATTCTCACTTAATAGACATACTCTCTCACACTCACAAATGAACTATGTTTCTGAATATAGCTGCTACTGTCATCGGATTTTGGCTGTTTTTGAATATTCTCGACCAGTTGGCAAACTACTTTTCTGATAAGTATCGATCATTACGAGAAACTCAGCAATTCACAGTCACTTATGGTTACTTCAAGTTATACTCCACACATTTCAATGGCTTGTTTTCTCGATTACGGAAAATATTTGGACCTTTCCTTAGTCCATGGTTTGCTTTTGGATCATTTCTCGGCTGTTCTTTCATGATTTTATCTGTCTTGTTGCTGTCATTTGTCATAGCTTCAGAACTAACTATTGAACAACCTACTCAACTTCTAACCCCTATAGTACCAGGTGTCAACCTCCCATACCATCAGCTGATACTCTACCTCGTTGCTATTTTGATATCTGCTATATTCCACGAGGCAGGCCATGGACTAGCTGCTGTCAATGAGAATGTTAAAGTGAATGGTGTTGGTGTGTTTTGTTTTATAATTTATCCAGCTGCCTTTGTGGATTTGTGTTCAGAAGATCTTAGTACTTTAACTCCCAGGAAAAGACTTAGAATCTATTGTGCTGGTATTTGTCATAACTTTATCCTGGCTGTTATTGCTGTTATTTTCCTAATATTAGCTCCTTACATACTCTCTCTATTCTACTCAGTTTCCAGTGGTATATACGTTATGAGTGTAGATACTAACTCTGTTCTACACAATAAAGTATTCCCTAGTGACATTATCATGCAATTAAACGGATGTCAAACCTTATCCAATTCTGACTACATCTCCTGTTTAAGAGAGATTATTACTATCTCTCAGCCTGGATACTGTGTGGATCAATCATACATCGATGAGCATGAAGAGATAGGAGAGCATAGTGAAGATTGTTGTAAAGACAATATAGATTCAGATTTGTGTTTTCGTATTGATGGATACGTACCTCCTTACAGATGTATGCACGCGCGGATTGTATCACAAAAACAACAGTGTAATAGCAACACTGATTGTGAAAGCACTTCTAAATGCTCTGTCCCTGTTCTCCCAGAAGAAGACAGACTCATACGTATCTCTTTGCTCGGGATTGCTCCTTCTCAAGATACCCTCTATCTCGGTACTGGCTACGATCTATTTTATATTCTCAGCACTTCTAACTACATTCCTAAGTCGGAGTTATGTATCCCAGAGTTACCTACATTTGTTGAGACTTTCCTCTCTATGATCGTGTCAATATCCGGTGCCCTAGCTCTGCTTAACTCTGTGCCTTGCTACTATTTGGACGGGTATTGGATATTCGACACTTTCCTAGATGCTTACTGCCCTTTCATGTTTAACAAGTACAATTACAGACAAATGTTTTGTAAAATCGTGTATTTTTCATCTACTGCTCTGTTAGTTGTAAATTTGCTGTTAGCTATAGTAAAGATGGCTCTAAGGAGCTGATTTGTATTCTGTTTTTGCTTAATCTATTCCACAGAACTGAGGTGAACTAATTTGATTACCATGTTACAGCGAATTAAGCTGTAGTACTAATTGGCAGGATTAGCAACCACGCATTACTTATTGTAATATATTACTACTTCCATTGTTACACAACGTTTAATCAGACGAAACAATTAATTTCCATATTTAACCGATCCACTACTTTTTCTATAATTCTACTTTTGTCATAGCAGGTGACCATTCAGGGACTAGATGTTACTTGGAAAAACACTGATTATTATTTGTCGTTAATTGTATTGCAATATTTCCACTAAATATACAAACAATATTATTCTCGGCAATCTGGTTACTACTTCTTTATAGTGGTCTTTAGCTATTATTAATTATTGATGGAATTATCAGTCCTCAGATACCACACTCTTTGTTTTATCATTTTTCTATTCACTGGAGTATGGGCACTTTACGAGGAAGACATCGGGAAATTCGACTGGCATATTCGCTCTATCGGTCCTATGAAGTTTAGCTTTTTTGACCAGACTCACCACACTAATAGACGAGTAATCATCTCAAGCGAGCTTAGCGTTTTAGCATCTGTGACTCTAAGGTCTGGTGATTTGGTGTGGAGACGTAGCCTAGAAGAGTATCGTCCTATTGACACTGTCCTGTATCGTGAATCTACCCTGATAACTGTATCAGACAATGGTAAAGTGGTCCGTAGATGGGACCCTGAATCAGGACATCTACAGTGGGAGATGTCCTCTGAGGGAGAATACGAGACTAATGAGTCGTATATCAATGCTTATTTGAATGAAACTAATAAGATAATCCTTCTAACCAGCACCAAGCTAAAGTATTATTCGGTGGGAGGGCATTTATTGATTCATAAAGATCTGAATATGGAGATGGATGGGGCTGTAGCATTTAAGATGTCAGTACTCAAAAGTAGTATTATTCTATTGTTATACAACTCTAATAGCAAAAGTGTTAATTGGGTTAGTATGCTAAACTCTAAAGTACAGGAGAATGGTATTATTCAAGCTTTTGATAATTTCAGGGAAGAACATTGTTTGTTAGTTGGAATGAGAAGCATAGTTTGTTTGGATAAGCAAACAGCTAAATTCTATGTAGCTACACTAGAACAATCTGAATTCATAGTTTATACACTAATAGATCTTCACATAGGGCCAATTGATCTTACTGAGGAGTCTTGTATTCAGATATCTGATCACTTCTCTAAGGTCACTCCTCGTTTCTATTTTATTTTATCAGCTAACAGGCAGTTTATTCTAGAATTGGAATTTAGTGACAATTCTATTAGAATTGTACAGAGCTTTTCTTCAGATAATTCTCTCCTCTTATTTGACGATATTCTGGAGAATAACATTATCGTATTTAGCCTTACTTCAGATTTTACTAATCTGTCTGTTAGATGTTACGATCTGTACAATGAAGCTTATATAGACTCTCTAGAAATAACGCTAGCTATGAACAGATTCTCTGGGTCTCCTGTACGAGCAGTACCCTACTTGTTCTATAAGAAAGGACAGAGTATAGGCTACCGTATAATTGTATCATTTCAAGACGGATCCTTCTCTCTGATCCAGCAGACTGGTAGGATTAGCTGGACAAGAGATGAGGCTCTTAGTGATATTGTATCTGCTAAATTTATAACATTATCAACAACTGAAGAGAATACTATATACTCTTCCGTATTGCTAGACTCGGCTACTAGTACTAATCCAGTAGAGGGATTCTATAGGATGATATACAGCCAAGCAATATATGTCAGGGATAGGATATTACATATCAAGCAGATTATTCTAGAACCTTCTATCTATAATGAAACTCTACACGAAGCTATCCAGCCTGTGCAATCAGCTGCAATATTTGTCACAAGACTTGG
Source organism: Oopsacas minuta (assembly GCA_024704765.1). NCBI lineage: Eukaryota > Metazoa > Porifera > Hexactinellida > Lyssacinosida > Leucopsacidae > Oopsacas > Oopsacas minuta. The sequence continues at coordinate 34,388 of JAKMXF010000302.1, forward strand.
GAAAGTGTATTGTATCGATTCAAAGAGTGGCCTATTCTTATGGAATCTTTACCTACCTCATCTCACTGGCTATCTATCCTCTATTTACGAAGACACGTGTATAATTAAACTCATTAACACAAGTCCTGAATCTGCTCTTGTTATTTTAGGACACTCAAACTCTCCTGACTATTGTAACGGTACTGTTAGTATAGTTGTTAATCCTTTGACAGGTGAATATATGCCAAACTATCCATCCTGTTTATCTTATAACATCAGTCAATCAGTACAGCTGGAGGAAGATGGTAAAGTAGTTGCTATAGCACTGCTAGACTCAGATAATACTATTCATATATTCCCTGATACTTACAGCTTACAACCTGACACAAGATTATTCATGTATACTGCTGATGCTCAGACAGGAGAAATCACTGGTCATCACTTCTCTACTAATGGAGACGATACCTTTAAACACGTTCCTACTTGGAGTTTCATATTGCCTCGCTTGAGAGAAGAACTTGTCCTCTTCTCTGTAAAAAATTCCGCAGAATCTATCTATGCTAATGCTCGTGTCTTGTCTGATCGATCTGTACTTTATAAATACTTGAATCCGCACCTGACAGTGCTAATCACTGAATCAAGAAATGAACGAAAACCTTGTGTATACTTGTACGTGTTAGACGGAGTTAGTGGTAGACTTATACATCAGCTGTATCATAGTAATGCAAGGTCTACAGTACCTCCCATCCTAGCAGAGAATTGGATAGCTTATCAAATTATCAATTTGAAGGAGAAGAGACAGGAGTTTATTATGTTAGAAATGTACGAAGGAAAAACTGTTAACAATGCTAGTACTTGGACTTCTTTTGCAAATATTAATGTTTTAGTTCTCTCTCGTTCCTTCATTCTGCCCGGAGATCTATACACTATGACTGTTACGAGCACGAACCGAGGGATTACACCTAAGGATATTATTCTTGGATTCGGGAATGGACAGCTCTTCTCACTCCCAAAGTCCTTTGTGGAGCCAAAGATACCCCATGAGTTGTCCAAGTCTCCGTCTCCTGAGCCTGCGAAATCTCCCACCCCTAAAATCCCATTGAGCTACCAGCGTGTTATAAACTACAACAAATCTATAGACCGTCTCAGAGAGATTCTTGTAGCTCCAGCAGAGCTAGAGTCTACCTGCTCAGTGCTGGCTTACGGAATAGATATCTTTCATACACAGTCAAGTCCATCAAAGTCATTTGACAAACTAGCAGAAGATTTTGGCTACACTTTGATTATAGGAGTTTTAGCTGTATTTCTCGTATTTAGCTTAGTTGGTTCTAGTATTTCAGTCTATAGGAAAACTAACCAGAATTGGTGCTAGTGCTTACAAAATTTCTAGGTCAATATCGCTTGTCTGTTGTGTATATTGCTAAATACATTAGTATTAAATCTAGGGTCTTATTAATCGTTATATTTAGAATATTAATAAAATTATTTTACATTCACTCTTACAGTGCTTAGACTATATAGCACGAATTACCACCTGCTGCTTACTTTATCAGTCTTACGATTACAGAAAAGTCTATCGAAATTTATAAAATGTCTTCTTATATTTTCTCGTGCAAAGAGACTTGATGTTTACAGGTAGTTGTTACCGATAATTATTTATTTGCATAAACCATTAGAATAGTTCGAATATAGATTGCATTTACACATTTATTATATTCTCTTTAGGTTAACATATCTTGATTGCTCAGCTTATTTTAGTTGATGGTTTGATAAACAAAAGGTAAGGAATAGATTGAATATTGAATTTTAATCGTATCTTACCTTAATATTGTATCTATTAGCGATCACGAGGTCAAATCTGAGCTCGTAATCTAAGTACAAGAACACCAAATCATCGGTGATGAGATTTATAATACCAGTAATTTGAGCTAAAATCATTTCATCCTAGTGAATGAATAAATTATGAATGTTTGACTTCTAGGGGGAGGAGTTGTCTTACGCTTAACCTTAGTACGCCAGCCAGCTAGGCTTGAAGGCGGGCTAATGGCGGTAATGTAAGCAACTGTCAATTTTATGAATGAATTCCATCAAGTAGAGGCTGGTGCAATTTCAAGAACAAATAGAGATGTAAACTAATACTATTATATAATAGAGTAGAGAGGATAAGGTACGGGAGACATTTATGGGAATAATTTAGTAAATAAAGTTCTAAATACTTCATCACCTGTCTCATCTTATTTATAGTAAAGTCTGTAGTGTCTATAAAGTTTCACAAAACTGGCAGAGTATTAACAATTTCTATTTCTACTTTTAAATAGAGAGAATTGTCCATGAGGAAAGCATGTAGTTGGTTTCGCGTTTGAATCGGGATAAACCCACTCACATAGCCTTGCGCTTTATTCCATGTCTTCTCTTTCTTTTCCCGAATTGGTTTTCTATCGAATTTAGCTGTGGTATCCGCTGTTATAGCTTGTGTGGAATCAGTAGGGTGAATAATCGTGTAACGAACTCTGAAGAAGACTGGCCATTCTCTATCTTCCTCCGTCTCATTTCGGATTATTCCTAACTCCACGTCTCCAGGAGAATGCCACCCTCCAAACCATAGCAGAGCGTATATTCGGTACCCCTCGATTACCAGCTCCTTGCTCTCCACAACATGTTTTGTTTTCATTTGGTGGAATATTTGAGGAATTTTCCACAGTAGAGTACCAGGTAGGCTAATATTCTTCTCCAGAAATGCACTCTCCCTCCGACCGGACTCTATCTTTGCTTGGAGGTTCTCATTCTCTTCCACTAGCTTTTCTATCGTAGATCTAGAATCATCTACTAAAGTTCTTAGTAGCCTCAGATGCTCTCCGTTTTGAACAAGCATATGTTCATGTATATCCCCTCTTGGTATTTGTTCCTCGCATCCATAACTGCTATATGGACAGGGTACTAGGATCTTGCCGCACTTCTTTAAGATATGTAATCCCAGCTGACATTGTGGTATTTCTGTGTTACTACATTCCTTCGGACAGTTTACGTAGATAAGGTGCTCATTGAAACGAAGTACTGGTATCTCTGTGTTACAGTGAGGACAGTTAGTTTTTCTTTCACCACAATCCCCATTTACATGATCTTCTAGACTCTTCCTGTAAAATACCTGGTCACAGCCATTGTGTGGACATCTGTAACGCATGTATGGACAACTCTGGTTTAAGTGGCCTTCCATATGTTTGAGTTTCCCTCTCCATTGACAGCCACGTCCCGTTAGAGGACACTTCACTGGCAATGATTGTATTTTCTTGTTCAGATGTTTGTCGAAGATAGCCTGCTTCACTTTCTGAGGAGTTCTTAGTTTAGGAAGACATATCTTACAGCATGCCTCCCACTCGCTAAAGTGCGGCTCTCTTATAATGCATTTGCACTGAGGACATGAGTACATTGCCTTAAGCACAGAATGGTGATCTAGAAACAGGTCGATACTATATCCAGAGAATTGTCCGTTATGTAGATCGTACAATAGCATTTGGATATCATCAGGGATTTGGTCATACTCATCGCTGGGCGTAACCATCTGTACCCTCTCACTGGCAGGAGTAACCGTCAAGCTGCGGAGACTTGGCTGAGGAGAAGTATCGCGGAATGTTGACGTGATGGATAGAACATCTGTCAAATCCGACTCAAAGCTCATATCTCGTCTGTGGATATTAGGAACAGATTGTAACTCGTGTTCCTCAGATTGTACTGAAGAAGTAGTAGAGGACTGATCAGCTAGAACACTACTACTGCTAGGGGTTAGAGGACTGACTGGTGTCAACTTGTCGATATCACTCCCAAAGCTAGTGCAGGGCAACAGGTCTGCGCTACTAAATTCTGTAATAGGAGTTGGCAGAGTAGTCTCTATTCTAATCTGTTGTTTTTCAAGGGGCAGTGTTACATACTTCGAACCTTGAGGTGAAGAATGTCCAAGCGAATTACTCTTAAGCGGACTCATATCCACGCCGGAATCTAGCGCAAGTTTGTCAACAACTTTAGAGTAGTTAAGTAATTCAGCGTCTCGACGATTTATCGCTATATTGTCTAGTATAATGTCTAAGTCATCAGCTTTATCTGTTTGTGGTTCATTTTCCAATTTCTGAGAGTCTCTACTAATTATTGGTGGATTTATTTCTTCCCCTTGCTGCTCTATGCTGGCTAGAAGGGAGTCAGGAATTTGAGGCCGTCTCTTCAAGAGATCATATTCCGGGGTTCTAAGCACGAACGAAGGGGGTGTACCCATGTTCCTACTGGGATAAATTTGTGTTTCGTTCTTAGGCAATTTCCTACTATTTTCTACTGGTAGTGGGATTGTGAGTGGTGATACTTGATTGATTGTTGGTTCAGAAACGGAATTTGTTAAGCTAAAACCTGGCTCTGAGGTAACTTTCTTAGCTCTGAGTTTCAGAATCCTAGTTGGCTTGACACCCGTGGAGCTGAAGGACCCATTTTGCGGCTTCCCTCGGAAGCTCGGCGATAAATTTGCCATAAATATTTATTTAAGTTTAGATATCTTAAAATTGCATTGGCAAGGGAAATCAATAAATTATTTGAACCCAAAGCCTACTTGTATGTGCCTTATACTTGTAACATAGCATGCAATTCAATAGTTCACAAATCTTGGATGACAATTTCTTTGTTCTCTTATGACAATAGCACCACTCCCTGAATTATTTCTACGTTGTTGACCACTTAGAAATCTATCTGTCTTTATTCTAAGTTCACAATATATATCATAATTAACTATACACAACAAACATTTTATTTTATTATTATTATTATAGAAGATAGCGGATCTGTTATCGCAGAGTGAAATAGATAATAACAATTTTCAATTTTGTTTCCTAATCAATTAGAGCATTTCTCCAAAACAAAAATTATCTAATCCACAATTATTCGCTAGCCAGCTAGCAGCTCTCATATACTAGATATTCTTTATGAAACTACTCTATTATTTATTCACACAATATATATTTTATGTCATATTGCTCACTAGCATATCATATAGTTATTGTGTCTAGCTTTGAAACTAATCCTTACAAATCATCAGTCCTGGGAACTATTTGTAAAACAGAACACTATCTCCCCTAATTAGTTAATCAGTTATAGTTAATTATAATTATATATGTATCTCTCACTTGTCAGTTATACACGTATTCGATTCTTTCAATTAATAGAAACAAATCATACAAGATTGGGGTCTTAACTATACACTGTACCCAGGTCACCCTTTGTGTTATGTTCTCTGTGAAATGTTTTTAGATTTTGGACAGTACTTGATTTCATTCCACGTATACGCCTTAAGTTATCTAGTCCCTCCTTCCTCTTAGTATCAGTTTATACATTCTACTCAGTAAGTTAAGTCCACCTACTCTCTGAATAGAAGTAATGATATGGTCGTCATTATTTTAGTGTATTTATCAATCTAATTAAGTTTTCATTTTCCTGATTTTTTCTTAACGTGACTACCAATATCTGCGTATTTGATATTAATATTGCGACAATAGAGATATGACATACTGTTATGTTGACGACATAATTTACAAATTACATGTTAAGATTATGAAGTAATTATTCTAATTATTTACGTATTTATAATCATTGTCTTACAAGGTAACTACAATCACCATGCCTTTTCCTGTTCCTCCAAAGGAAGTGTTACAAGAGTTGTTTGATACCGCGGTCTAATAATGCCATATACTATCAGGTGAGCCTTGATGTACTTTGCCTCTCGTCATGAATAGACCTTGTAAACGAAGTCCGCTAGTCAACTACTAATAAATATTGCGTTATCATTCCATCAGTATTACTTCCCAAATCAGATTACCTCCCAATTCAAATGATTACTGTCTCTGCCATTAATTCTGTTAGTAATGACGCAACCTGATTAGTCTATCTACTGTTTTGCAACAACCATTTTTGGGATATAATATTATGGCTAAATTCACATATTTTGTTTGTTCATTCTAACAATTTTAGCTGGAGTTGTTTTGGCTATTATTGTGACGACTTATTCCTGCCAGCAATGTGATCAAGTCTATTCCTCTTACTTTAATATAATTACCGTCTTTCTTAATTCATTATTATTATTATTTCCTATTCTATTCCTGTTAACAATCGAGAATACAAATTTATGGGATTTAATCAATATTTATTTCATACAGTACAATGCATGACGGGTCTATTTCTATTTCTATTTTCTTGAAGAGATTAGACCGAATTAAAATTTAATGAAATATAACTAAAAACTAAAAACAAATATCAACAATTTCGTCATCGTCATACCTACCGTAATGCTGGTAGATATACGAATTTTTTTGTTCCTTGAGCTCGTCTACCTCGAGTAGCAGTTCTCCCAGTTCTTTCTCTAGAGATGTTCTCTCCATCTCTAGAGCCTGATATTCCTCCCTTTTACGTTGTCGGTTTTTGACTCCGTAAGCTCGCATTTTCATTTTTCTTCTCATATCTTTTACCGATTTACTGGCTTCATTTGTGAGTTTCTCTGCTTTTATTGCTCGATTCAGTTCTTTGATGTCGATGCCTGCAATGTCGATTTGCGAAAAATTATAATCCATTTTTTGTTGTGTGTGTCTTGTTTGTGTGAAATTGAATAATCTGACTTGTTGTGTGTGTTTCTCAAATTCGGCTTTATATACTATTGAATAGCTCAACCAGTTTACTGCTCAGTTACCATTAATGTCTGGTCACTAAAACCAATTACTTGCCACAATTATTACTACTAAGTAATTTAATTTGATATTAATTGTACTCTCTTGTATCAGATAATTGTAAATTTCCATGTTTCATCCCGAATTTGCCCTCTTCTCAACTTAAATTTAGAATCCTACCTGCCTATACATACATAATGTACCATTATATGTGTATAATTCAGTAATTTCATCTTCTCTCCGCATCTCATTCTGATTCCTAAGGCCTGTATGATGCTATGAAACATTATCCTATTTAATGACAGTTACTTAGTTAATTGCTTAATAGCATTTCTCCCTTAAGGAACACAGTGGTAATACTCTACATATTATAGTTACTAGATGTATGCAGTATGTATTTGCTGTAGTTTTACTACCTCGTACATCCCTCCTAGCTATAAAGATCCTGGCATCTACTGTATACCCACAAGTATTCGACTTATGTTACAATAAATATTGATTTGTTATTATTTATATGTTTTAACTACTGAGGCTTTAAGCTGCCTCAACAGTTATTGCATACTCTTGTCAAGACATGTATCACATGTATGTTTGCACCATAATATCATTATAAGCACGGTATGTATCATAGCTACTTGCTTTTTGTGAAGCTTATCGGTTTATGCTATACGTATAAACAAAATGGCTACTTTACAGAATATACTGTTTATTTCTCATATCACTATTGGAGACTTATTTCTTATTTGTTTAATAATGTTATTTATTTATTTATTTGAATTTCTGCTGAGTTGACTTCTGTCCAATACATGGTAGTTGTTATGGAGCTTTTAATGTATGTGAAATTCTTGTGGCTAGTTCTCTACGTCACTGATTGAATAATCTGTAACACAACCTCTTAGTTGTAAGAAATTACCTAAATTTGAATATTCCGCAGTCAATTTGGTAGCTTTGTTTCGCTAACATTCTTCTAATTTATTAGAATTATTGTGGATATTCTCAGATAAACCGATATGCTAAATTGTACAATTCACAGTGTTACACCATTGCCACATGCTGGGCAAGTCAGGGATTTCTTCCCAAAAGATTCCAGTTTAGTACTTCGACGCGGTCAATCCTTTAGACTTCAAATTGTTTGTTCGGCTATATCTGGGGCCTACGATATTTCAATAAGTTTCACCTCATTTTACAATCCAACTCAAACCTATGGAGAATATAATACACGTGATTTTACTCAGACTGCTAGACAAATTGTCCTTGAAGTTAAAATACCATACTCTTTCCCGATTGGAAAGTTTTCTTTGTCGATTAAACTGACAATTCGAGAGGATAGAGAGGTGAGATTCTCCCTCGTCTCTCCTAGCCTAATTGTTCTATTCAACCCCTCCTCTTATGATGACGTAACTTATTACCCAGACACACTGGCATTGAGATATTACCACAGAGCTGATTGTGGTGTTATATTCCGCGGAACTCAGGAGAGCCCAGAGGAATATCCCTGGCATTATGCTCAATACTCAGACGAATGCTTAGAAGTAGCAATGAGAATAATCAGTAACATGACCCCTGTAGAAGCTGCAGATGTTATTAAAGTAAGTAATCTATTCAAAGTATAGGGACAGCTTTTTGGTTTTTACATAATTTTTAGGAGAGTCATCCCGTAATTGCGTTGTACCCACTGACCACTGAAAACAATATTATAAGTTATGTGTAATTATAATTGTTTCTTATCATAGGAGAAACAATGATAAGATGATTATGCAACTATGTCAATGCTAACCATAGATATAATGCGTAGGCAATGTAATTTTAGGTTTGTCAGCATCTAACCAGTAGAATCAATCCTTTCAATCAGCTGGGAATATTTAAAGAGTCATACTCTGGTATCTCCCCCGCTAGCATATCCCCTGCTCAGTGGAATAGCTCCCTCCCTCCTTTCAAGAGATATCTTACCGGGAAGTACCCTCCTCTCCCTGGAGAGTGTTGGACTTTGTCAGGAGTTCTGGTTAGTCTATTGAGGTGTGTAGGTATTCCTGCTAGGCCTGTTTCCTGCTATAATGCAGCTCACCAGTGTAAGAAGTTAGGGAGAAATGACAAGTGAGTTATCTAAGATAATTCTCCTCTATCAACTGCTTACTATGAATGCTCTCTCAGGTATTTTATACATCAGGTAGGCCTGGTGGATTCACTGAATAAAGATTTAACCTGGGTGTATCATGTGTGGGTAGAGGCATGGATATCTTCTTGGGGGTGTGCGCCAAGTTGGCACGTTCTTGACCCTAGTGCTCATCAACAATCATCTGGTCCATTCAGGACAGGTCCGATATCAGTAAGCTCTATAGCTAACTATAAGACATTCCCAATTTGTGACCACAGTGTTGAGTGCGTGGCAGGTGAAGTAAATTATTCCTGCTATACATTTAGGGTAGCGGAGATATCTGTGTTAGATAATTGCTGGAAATTCACACTCGTTAAGATTGAAGATCAGTCAAACTGGTCACAAGTTGTCACAATGAATGAGAGTCATATGTTACAAGATATAACTGATACATACAAACTAGATTTTGGTAATCCAATCAAACATACAGAGGATATATTGTTTGAAACTTTCTCAGAAACGAATTTATTGGAAATAGGAACTGATCTCAAATTTGGGATTCGTGTAAAGAATTTGAGTGATTTTACTCACAAATTTGAAGGAATGGTCTCTGTAGATAGTATTCTATACACCCTGCGGAAGTTGTCTCATGTTACAGATTTCCATTTCTCAGGAAGCCTCGGACCTCATAAGTCAAAGGAGTTCAACTATGTCCTAAAGTACTACGAATACTCCTCACATTTACAACATCAGTGTTTCTTAAGATTAGTGTACCAGGCTCAAACAAATGAAATCTCTCCTAGCCAGATTCTCCTTACTAGCCTTTTCCTGCGTGTAAAAGGTGCTGCTCTAACTATCCAGATGCCTACCGAGTTGAAACTAAATGCACAATATAGAATAAAGATATCGTTCCGTAATCCTATCCCTTCCTATCTCACACACGTGACCATTCACTTGAATAACAATTGGCTCATGAAAGAACCACAGGAGTTGAAGTTTAGACGAGCTGTCAAACCTGACGAGGAGATATCTGTGATAGGTAAGCTCCATCCTATATGTGTGGGTGTTCACAATCTCTATGCCACACTCACATCTGTTGAGCTGTCAAATGTATACGTCACTCAGTCTGTCAATGTCATAAATCCATGAATTTCACTTTCCGCTTAAAGTATTTATTTTCTTTACCTATTCACTTTTTATTTAAGCATTATATTATGTCGGATATTTAGTATTGTAATTCTATTTTATTGCAATCTTCTTAAATTAACTAATTATAACGGTCAGCTGGAAAATTCTATCGCAACTCTTTGTTACTTATTTTCAGATGTTTGTTTTGTATAATCTCGCCTACAAACGTGGATTGAGTTTGCTGACTCGAATAATCTGCGTCTAACTATTTCACTGCGTTAATGGCATTTTGATATATCCATACTCCATACTCGCTTTCATGTAATCTGCGTTCTACTAATGTTTTTTGTGTTTGGCAATTGCCAGAAAGACTTTATTTCTCTTCAATATTACAATCTGCTTCTTACACAGGTATTTTCATTATTCTGTATAGTTCATAGAGTCATTTATTGCATAGTTACGTAGGCAGCTAGCTTACGACAAATTTCTTAAATATGTTAAATATTGAATTAATTTAATACTTGTCATGCTGATTGAATAATGGGTAGCATGGTGATAGCACAAGAATTGATCACTCAATACAATTAACTCACAAATATCTGATAACTATCATGTACAATACTATTTGACGATTCTGGTAACTATAAGATATTACAACATTTCTTTAGTGTGCTACCTTTCTTTTCTGGCTTCCCTGTTATTATGGGTTGAGTTTTATTGGGCCGATCTTCAGAAATATTAGCCTTAACCATGAGATTAATTGGAAAATGACAGAGTATATCCATCTTATCTTCTAGCTTCTCCCTGTTCTCCAACAAATCTCCGTTACAACTTAGGATCTGTTTGAGAGCATCTACTCCTATTTTCTCCTCTATTTTGTTCTTTACATTGAGTATAGTATCACCTTGATCTACTTCTATATGAATTATTTTACCATTCATGGTTTGGATCTTTAAACTCGGCATATTTCTTCTACACTCCTGCTGGTCTTACAAATTCTCAAATGTAAACGTGCTTTATATCTTTACTATAGATGTACACGTAGTAGCCCTTTAATTATCCTTCTTGTAAGCAGATCAATTCTGTAGGTTTATTGTTTGGATCATGTTACTTCATCTCCTTTTTTAGTATTCACATTAGATTATCTCCAGATTAAATTATCCTAATTAGTTAATCTTAAATTCATCAACCCACCTTCGCCCTTTCTTTTTATGTTTGAGTCATCTCCCCACGTTTTGGTGCTTTATACAATCTCCCATTTCGTTCTTTCCATCATCTCTTATTACTTTATTTCCTATACAGGTAATCCGATTACTTCGAGAAAAATATTGGGCAATTCTCATCTTCGTAAATTCAATTTAGATCTCTTTCTGAGCGACAATTAAGAATTAATTATCACCATCACCAGAGGACGAACCAATATTCTCTGGTCAGAGATTGTTTACTATCACTTATTGAATTATGTCTAAGTTGTAATTTGTATTTGTTAATGATGAGATGATAATTATAGACACATGCATTAATACACTACAGCAATAATCATATACTAATATGACTTTACATAATATACTAGCTCTCCCATAAAGTTAACGCACGTTATTAGGGTATACTACTGCCATGTCAGAGAGTTATAATAGAATGATTTCAAGAAAGAATGCGAGCAAGCATTTGTGGGTAGGGAATCTTCCTGATGACATGAGTGAGACAGAAATCAAGGACTACTTCTCGAAATGGGGGAGAGTAGAGGCTATAAAAAAGCTGCCAAAGAAGGATCCTTCTGGAGGGCTTGCGGCTTTTATAGACTTTGAGAGCATGGAAGCAGCTGTCAGCTGTCATCAGGACAAACACATGATAGGACGTCAAGAGATACGTACTGACTATAATTACGAGCGTCGTTTTGTTGATTACAGAAAGTATCCTTCTACTGGGGGTAACACGGGCCCTCCCCCAGGAGCTCCTCGTAGAGTCTGGCGTCCAACTAGACACAGATCCTCTAGTCGATCTCTGAGTTTGTCTCGTAGTCGTTCTCGCTCTCCCTCTAGAAGCAGGTAAGTACTTGATTAGTTTATATATTTCAATTATAATCATATAATGCTAGGTCCAGTACACGAGACAGCCGTAGTTTCAGTAGAAGCAAGAGTCTTTCTCCTCGTAGATACAGCACTAGCAGGTCTATATCTAATAGTAGTAGTGGATCTGGTGGGAGTAAGGATCATATGAGAAGGAAGGTTAAGAGAACTGGAAAACATCAAAGTGATACTCTACGTATCATAAATTTACCAGAGAAGGTACCAGACAAAGTTATAGCTTACGAGCTTGATAGAGAGTTTAAGAAGAATTATGACGTCAAATCTGTAAGGATTCACGGGGGACAGTTTTCACGTAAATTCGCACTCATAAAATTCGCAACTTCAGATGAAGCAATCAATGCTATGGACACCAGACAGGGACGTGTGGTAGCAGGGTTCAGACTGGAGCTGCTCCTGTGGGACCCTGTAGGTCCCCCTCTTAGGAAAGATTCGTATCAGTATCGAACTTTCGCAGCTAATAAAGGCTCTTATCATCCTCCTTACGGATACTGGCAGGAAGGAATGGACCCTGGTGCTTCTAGATGTTTGTTTGTAGGAAATGTTCATAAAGGAACACATCCAGAGGAGGTAGATGACGTATTCCGTAAGTATGGTCAGATTCTGAGTGTTGATATCAAAGACAATGCTAGCGGTTCTTCAGCTACTTACGCATTCGTTCAGATGTTCAATCTTAATTCAGCTTGTTATGCTAAAAAGGTTCTTAACGGAAGATTTATCGGCCGTAATCGCTGTAAAGTAGCATTTGGTAAAGGAACAATATGCAGTAATGTTTGGATTGATGGACTTGATCCCACCTTGACTAATTTGGAAGTTAAAGAAGAGTTTGCTCGGTTCGGAGAGGTGATAGCAATCGCGTTTGATCGCAGATGTGGCACTGCAATAATACAGTTTGGTAATCGTGACGCTGCTACCTCTGTCTTCAAGAGAATGCGAGGAAAACCGATAGGCCGTAACAAGATTCTGGTGGACTACGCTTCTCAAGAGTGTAAGGACTTATTCTATGAACATCTAAAGAAAGTTGAGAAGGATAGACAGTCTCTGAAACGATCTGAGAGTTTTGAAGATAAACCTAAAGCTCGCCCTCTTTCACAGTCCTATTCTCAGCAGAGACACAGTAGTTACCGTAAGTACAGAGAATTCGATGAGCCAGATGACTACTCCAAAGAGCTGCAAGATTTCAATAAATACAATAAAAGAGTTTATCATCGTAAGAAGGAGAGAACAGATGAACACTGGCAGACTGTAGACGAAGCTAGCAGTAGTGGAGAGGATAGTCATGATGGAGGTAAGGGGTCTAGACGGGAGAGAGGGAAGAAGAAGAGGAGGTCTGGTAGTAAGAGGGGACATGAGAACAGCATTACTCCAGACAGTGGGTCCTCTTCTGAATCAGAATCTAGCGACAATGTACACTCTAAGAAGACCAGGAGATCACGTAGTCCTCCTTTCGATAAGAAGAATAAATACAGTCGTGAGAAAGATATATCCGATGATGATTCCCCAAGACTTATAAGAAAGAATGATCACAGTCCTTTCCTGAATTCTGGGGTTAAACGTCAGTTCTCCTCTGACGAGGAGTTAGAGGATAAGAAATATACCAATAACACTCCCAGATCTCCTCCTTATATTGATAATGATTCTAAACTGGAGCCGATGGATTTGAGTGGTGATCACTCTGGCAAGAAGACTAAGATTAGTCCTTACTTAGAAGACATAGGTTAGTTATTAATATTATTATTATTATTATTATTATTATTATTGTTATTAGTTTGTATACTTTACTATTACTTAAATATTATCTGTTAGATGATGGGAAGAGAGAATCTAGTGCTAGTGAGTACAGGCGTAAGACAGACAGCAGAGCTAAGCGTACTGGAGCTACTATATCAGAGACTGACATGTCCAGGTCTAAACGAACTAGGAAGGTTCAGGATGAGTTTGCAGAGGCTGAGGAGAGAAAGAGACGGGAGAGAGAGGAGAAAGAGAAGAAGAAACCAAGGAGAGAGCCGACTACTCCCTCTCCTATTGCTAACACACAAAACTCAGAAGCCAACCGAGATACTCCGCAAGGAGGAGGGACAGGATCAGGAGATCAACAGGTGTATGCTAGTGCTACACAACAACAACAACAGCAACAAACACAAGCATTGATGGATCTGTTGAGAAGATATCCTGTTATGTGGCAGGGACATCTCTGTCTCAAGAACGATTCTGCTGCTGTACAGATGCATTTTCTAGCCGGAACCCTCAAGTTAGCGGAGTTCGCCCTCCCTCAGAGCCAGATGGCACAGCCTCCACCCTCCCTCAGGATCTCCCAGAGGATGCGACTAGATGCTACTCAGCTTGATGGGGTGGAGAAGAGATTAGAGAAACAGAGTGACTATTGTCTCTTATTGGCACTCCCATGTGGGAGAGATCCTCTTGATGTACACCATCAGACTAAAACTCTAAGAGAATGTTTTATCAAATATCTCAATACTAAAGATGCTGCTGGGATTATCAATGTTGCTAACTATGTGGTGCATATCTTCCCTCCTTGTACCTTCTCAGAGAAACACCTCAAAGTAGCAGCGCCTGATCTCCTTAACAGTGCAGCAGATAGTGGTCATCTTATGATACTAATAGTGCTAGGTAGCAAGTCCTGATCCTTCAGTAAGTTTACATGCTATATGGTCTTTCTTAGTTGACTTGTATTAGTAATAGCTATTTTACAAACTTGATCTCATGATAATATGTGTTTTGTTCTATCTTGACAAGTGTTCTAGAATGTTCTATGGGATATTTAGTTGGCTCTATTTTATGGAAAGAGACTCTGGAAATTTGTTTCTCATTTCAGTTCTAATTTGGTAGCAAGATCTCAAGATATGGTATTCATTCAATATCAAGATTATTCGAATGATAAATTCGTATACTGGTTTAATATGTTAATACAGGAGATTAGGCCTGATTTCTCATTAATTTTTGGTTAAAAGCTTTTTTTACCATCAGTCATCCTTTTTGAGAATTCTGATAAAGAGTCTATAATTAATGGCAGTATCATGTTAATAGTTGCGTTATTTATCAGGTAATGTTATACTTTAAGGTTAATATCATTATTTGATGACAACAATAGCACTCAGGTTATAAACAAACAAAATTCATAATTGATATTTATCACCGCTCAATTAGACTTGATATGTGAACCGGTTTATTCTTCTAGTTTGTATATTAAATCATATCACATACGAATTTTAGTTCAACAATCAACTTGTGCATCATTTCACACCTTGAATTATTCTGTAAGGTGGTGATTGGGATGGCTCGAGGGGAGGAGGAGGCCATCTTTAAATGCCTATAATTTAAATTGCGAGCAATATTTAGTACCTTTGGAAATTGGAATACAATCAGGTTCACTTATTTAAATATTCTCTTATTACGAAGCAAGTCGCGTCCCTAGCCCCATAAAATCATTCCATATGATTTGTATTAAATTAAGTTCTCTTAATATGAAGACTCTTTATTATGAAAAGATTTTTTTATCCCATGGGGGTTCACAATACCCCTGACCGACACGCCATTACTTAATTGTTTATTGTTTATTGTTAATTATCAACTCGTTAACCATGGATAAAATGGATATTATATTTTTATCAATCCTGAATTCTTGCCTTTGTATCTCAAAAGTAACACTAGGAAATGACACATATGATATTGCAATTAATGATTGCTTATTTCTATACAGTGATTATGCAAATGAATCCATAGTGAATCTGTGCCATATTACCAAACCATATTCTTAAAAACTGAATCACTGTATCGTATATATAGTTTCAAACGAGTAATAATTTTAGGTCCGGAGAAATAGGGTTATCTTACAATATGTGTGTCCGCCCCTGTTTCACCATTTGACCTACTTATTGTCTCCCGCTTGAATACAGGTGTTACCCCCGTATATAATATTATTTATGAGTATAATGGCTTACCAAATCAAATTTGATTTTCTCGTAGGAACTTGTTTGGTTGAGTTTATTCATTCCATTACTCTCATTCTAATTTAGAATTCAAATGCGAAATTTTGTGGAAAATCATCTGAGCTCTAAATTATTGCAATCTATATTTATTTGCTTTTTTGCTGGTATTTGTTGGTATTTATTTTTTGTGAATGAAAATAATCTGCTCCATTTTCCACCCTATCGTTTCTCTCTCAAAGCTCGTTACAGATTCTCTCCCCTTCAAAAACTCCTTCCCTCTTCCCAATGCGAAATTTCACACCTCCTAGCTGTGTGCAGACATACCAGTAGATATCCGACTAGCACAAACATAGAACAATTCTCTGTCCTACAAAATAAGCTCCACAATATCTCATTTATCTCTCCGTACGAATGGTTACAGAATTGGACTAATAATTTCTCTCTTGACAGAGCTGGAGAGCTGTCAACAGCTGGAGAAATAGAAGCTATACTAATAGGAGAGAGGTACAAGAGGAGATATATGGAATTATTTGATTACTACTCTCCTGATCTCTATCAAGTTAACTCTACTTATAAGAATAGAGCCTATGGAACTGCTATAGCGTTTATGACAGGTCTATTTGGTAAGAATTTTAAGGATAAATTCGAAGTAACCAGAAACACTGAAGATGATAATTTGTTAAGATTTTTCGATAACTGTATCAAATACGAGCAGAATATTATACAGAATGCCAGTAAGATTGTAGATAAGATTCGCGAAGGACCAGAATTTGTAGAATTGTTACAGAGAGTTAATAACCGGCTAGGCACACAGCTTCTAACTTGGATAGATATCGATACGCTATGGAGAATATGTACTATGGAATTTCTTGCTACAAGGAGCTCACTCGTTTGCTCTGTATTCTCTGATCAAGATTCTCAATTGTTTGAGTACTTTTATGACAGTAGAGCTTATCTCCTAAAATCTGGAGGGTATGAAATAAATGTCAAGATGTCCTGTATCCTATTGAAACACATCGTATCTAAATTACAACTAGCAGCTAATGGAGATAGGAAGAAAGCTCAGTTATATTTTACTCATGCAGAGACCCTAATCCCTCTGCTAGCTCTACTCAACATCACTACTCATAATCTTGTTATGGAAAATAAACACTTGTATGATAGGGCTAACATGTATGGCTTGCTGGTACCTATGGGAGCTAATCTGGCTTTCAATCTGTTCCGCTGTGTCAATGGAGAGATGATTCTAACTATTGAGCTCAACGAAGAATTGGTTTTATTCGGTAAACATTTAAAAAGTTCAGTTTTGCTTTCTGAATTTTTTGAAATAGCTAATTTCCTAATTTCCGATTGTGATCCTACAACTTTTTGTTCTATTCCCGGCTCAGATTAATGATTTTGGATTTCTATTACTTACCTACTTACCTACTGCTGAATCTTATATTCAGTTGTTTATGTGTTGTTGTGTTTACTTTTCAATCTTTTCTATTTGTTGATATGTTTAGCTTACAGATACTTTCATTTGAGAGAGATAATAGCTACAAAATAGGTAAATTGTATCAAATACTTTATTGTTGTAACTTGGTCAGATAGCTACGTATATATAATCTCTTTCTTCTCATATAGACAATTGGCTAATACAATTCTATTAATTCTCTGCTGCTATTAGCATGAGCTACGTTGATACTACAGCGTATTTTCATGAGTTTTAAACTTCCTCAGATCGAGAACAAAACCTTCTTCTATTCACAGAAGCAGAAGCGTACCATTCACCGCCATAAGAGATCTGAAGACGAATTGAGAGCTATTTTCGGAGACAGAACTTCCATAAGATTCCAGTTAGCCCCAAACACCAATAAACCTGACAGGAAAGGCAGTGCAGTCAGCTGGTCAGAGCGTCCTATCTCAGCTGTTTCATCGTCTTCTGGTCGCACGAAAACTCACTCGCAATCAGAAGAGAAAAGTGTTAATAACAAAACTCCAGTTAATAGCAACAGAAATTCAGTAATACTTCCTCAGATCCGTAAGGTCAGTGGTGCTATTACTATAGCAGAAGAATTTGACTTATCAGTATCTGAGACAAATCTTCTGTTACAAGCAGAGCGAGAAAGGGAAGAGAATATCCAAGGAATTCTAACCTTCCAGGAGGCTAAGTTCGCTGCTACTGGTATCCTATCACAGCTGAGTGTGTACTTATCTCGGAAGCTACCTGCTAGCGAGGAATTACTATCACTCACTCTCATTCGGAATTTACAACTCGGATTTTCTGATCTCTCTAGAAACGTTATAGTTCCTGTTAAGAAGTGGCAAACAGATTATTACGTAGATACCGAGACAGGAAGACCATTCAAGAGACATCCTCGATCTATCCTCAAACAACTCAGAAGCATGAAGGCTAGTTCTAACAAGCAACGAAAGAAAACCTCATTTCTTGATGTAAAATCAGATTTCAGCACTACAGGTAATAATCCTATACAATTACTATTACATTACATATATTATACAGATTATTGTGTAGGTAGTGATATGTCAGATAATGAAGATACACATAGCTCAGGTCTAGCTATCCTACAGTACAGAAGAGAGAGTAAACTCCCTTCCATACACTACGGTACTCCTAAGACTCGGGCTGAGAAGCAACCTTATACCAGTAAGGTTACTGATCTCAGTGCATCTGCCTCCAAGAAGAAATTGTCATCTCAGATAGATCCTAGTAAGATAGAGCTAACAGCTGATAACGTGACAATAGATGTAGAAGCTGCTGTGTATCATCCTGGAGGAGGTACTCTTACCTTCTCTTTAAATCCTGCTACATGTAGCGATGAGTCATGGATTGTATTCCCTACAGAGCAAGAGGATCCAGAGAGACACACCCTCATAGAACTAGCTAAGGAGAGATTGAAGGCTGCGATTAAAAGTAAGAAAGACTTACAGATACAAGCACATCAGAGACAAGCAGACGGTCCCTTAGAACTCAAATATTATGGAGAGAGACATATGCCAGCTAAAGTTAGAGTTAGGAAGATTACTCATCCTTACGTGACCCTATCTTCTAACTTTGTTATTACGTTACAGCAAGAAGATGAAACACAGACAGATGAACATGAAGCATTTAAGAGGAAGAAATTCATATTAACTCTACCAGACAGCTCTTCTACCTGGTTCTATCCTTCTGGTAGAATAGCTCTACAAATAAGCAGAGGATCTCACACACATAAATCCCCATACGTTAATCTGTTCAATGATACAGACCAGACCTCTATGATAGCTTCATTCACTTCTACTGGTAAAGGGTGCTGTTACCATGATAACGGGTATCTGAGTTTGAAGTACGATCTTGAGGGAGGAGTGCTGATGGACAAGAGAGGCTGGATTGAGAGGAAATGGGAGTGGCCTGTGTCTAACATGAAGCTATCTACTTCAATAATCCTCAATCTTAATTCTAGCTTCATATTACGATGTACTAGTCAGAGCAGTGTAGTTATAATATTCAAATGTAACGGAGAATGTGTTAGCACTAATGTAGGATATGTAGAAGAACAGAATGAAGTTAAAATGTCTGCTCTCATACAAGAGGCAACCTCAGCTCTTAGCATAGGAATCGGTAAACGTAAACGACTCAAGAAGCGAGCTAGTCGGATACTAGATGACAGCTTTGAAAAGTTTGACATTGACTTGAGTATTGCTGAGTTTTTGGTTTATAAGGACAGAATCAGAGGACTGGTGAATGACTGGTTAGAATTCTACAGAGTAGCTCTTAAGATAAATTGTCCGACACCCCTCCCCAGATCTCCCTCCCCTGAGTTTGGGAGGTACAACAGACCGACCCCTGTTATTTGGAACTTCTCTACTCCACCCCCTAACATTCCTGTTGGAGGAATGTCTAGACAGAGTAGCAGACCTCACTCTAGAGTAAGTGCTTTTCCAGCCATGTACGGTATGGGTATGAGCACAGAAGGAGCTATAGAACATTCTAGAATTTATAGTCCAGATCTCCTGGCTAATAACAGTGAGTTTGTACCAATGACTGAGGACTCTCCTGAGGATAGAAAAGCTCTCTCTCACTCCAGCTACAAGAAGACTGTTCTAGAACCTGTTACCAGGAATTCTTGTCCCAGCACTCTTAGTTTATCTGTCATTAACCGCATTTTAATTGAGAATAAATGCAGTTGTGATCGTAAACAGAAGCGGAGGATAAGTAGTATCAGTGATGTTGAGTTTGATGTATTTATACGATCACATCTGCCAGCAGATCAGCTGTGTGTAGTTTGCATATTCTCCAGTAAAATACCCAACTCATTCGTATCAGAGATAATGCTTAACACATTACATTACCAGAGGAATAAGTACAGGGCTATGCCTTGTATTGATTCAGATGGAGATCTGTATCGTCTATTTAAGTACGATCTAGCTACAGCTGCTGACGAGGCTTGCGGAGGGGTGCCTCTCCTTGTGGAGAGACACAAAGCAGAACCCGGTATGTTCTTCATGTATCTGGGAGGTAAGCTTGTATTTGCTGACTTTGTCTTTAACGGGTATGGCAATGCTCAGAGAGATTTCTCTAAACAAGTTAGAAATGCATTACTTCAAGCTAAAGCTGGAGAATTTCTTCCCGACAACTTTAAATTCTCTTCCATTCCTAAGAAGAGCATTACTTCTCAAAGCTTCCCTCTCCTCTCAGCCTCACACAGAAAGTCTGATTCAGCTGTAAAGTACAGTGACGGAGTGACGCTAGACTCTCTGTTCTCCTTCCAGGACACACGGGGGCCAAAGCTTAGCACCCTGGCTTAACAAATTTCATATTGTATTCTATTTGTATACAACTACATTTACATTCATACCCTTTTGCAATTTTCTATCATAATGAATTATTTCATCCAAAAACTCAACTCTTCAGTGAATCTTTTTATGTATTATTAGCATACAGAGTGGCAGAACAAGTAAAACGGCCTGATTACCTCTTGTATAAGGGACGTTACTTCCCTCCTACCAGTGCGGAATGGATGGACTACTTGTGTAACAAATTCAGACCTAGAGACACTGACATTATCCTCGCTACTTATCCTCGTTCTGGTACTACATGGCTACAGAATGCTCTGCATCTTCTCAGACACAAGAAGAAGTTAGAATCCAATATTCTAGATTCTATACCATTTCTTATATTGCCTCAATTTGATTCTGACAAGAAATTGAAGCCTGAATTTGAGGCTATTCCTCCTCCACGTATATTGAAGACTCATCTAGCCTGGGACATAGTACCAAAGAATGACAAATGTAAATACATCTATTGCTATAGGAACCCTAAAGATGTATTTGTATCTATGTATCATCATACAATTGCATCTCATGGATTTGGTTATGATGGCAGTATTAGTGACTTCTGGGACTTGTACTTAAAGGGAGAAGTAGAGTATGGAAGCTGGTTTGATCACGTCATAGGCTGGTGGCAACAGAAAGATAATCCTAACATGTATTTATTATCTTATGAAGACTTACAGACTAACTTCAAAGATAAGATTGAAGAAATAGCAGCATTCACTGGATTAGAATTGACCGAGGAATTGTATGAACTTATTGCTGAAGAGTGTTCTTTCAAAACTATGAAGTCAAATAAGTTCGTAGAGAAAATATTCACTCCCAAACCAGGAGAAAACTCGGCTCACATCCGGAAGGGAACTGTAGGAGGCTGGAAGGAAGTGCTAACAGCTGATCAGAACAAAGTTATAGATGAAATGATAGAAAGCAGACTCAAAGGATTGTCTATAAGAGACAAGCTTGTGTTTGAGTTATGATGACAGGGTAGTAAGAGTCTTATATTATTTTGCTTGTTTTTTTAATACACTTTATACGGCTGCTTTATGGTGTCTGTTCATTATATTAGCAGTATGCATGCTCATCAGGTATGGGTAGACCAGGTACAAGATAAGGACAACATTCCTCAGCCTGTATATAGCGTAGTATTCAGTCCAGATGGTGCCAGACTGCTAGCAGCTGTAGGGAGTAGGATCCTGGTGTATAATAGTGGAGATGGTGTCCTCATAGACTCACTGAGGGGACACAAGGGGAACGTATTCTGTCTGGCCTACTCACCAGTTGGGAAGAGATTCGCCTCTGGGGGTGCTGACAAGACTGTGGTGATTTGGACTCACGAATTGGAAGGAGTACTCAAGTTCACTCATAACGAGAGCATACAAGCTCTAGCCTACAACCCGGTCACTCTACAGCTAGCCTCTTGCAGTGCTCAGGACTTCGGCTTATGGTGTGGAGAGCAGAAGAATGTGGTTAAGAATAAGCTATCCTCTAGAGCTCTATGCTGTGCCTGGACACATGACGGACAGTATCTGGCTATTGGTCTGTACTCAGGGATCATATCCGTTAGACAGAGGAGTGGAGACGAGAAGCTGACTATTCAGAGGCCCGGGGGTCACCCTGTTTGGTGTCTATCCTGGAGTCCCTCCTACGGAGACCAGTACGGTATCTTGACTGTAGGAGACTGGGGACAGAAATTATCTTTCTATCAGCTGAATGGTAAACAGATCGGTAAAGATAGAAATATTGGATTTGATCCTTGTTCTTTATCTTACTTCTCTAACGGAGAGTTTATCCTGATAGCAGGATCTAATAAGGAACTGACTCTCTATTCCAAAGAAGGAGTTAAGCTGAGTGCTATAACCAGTGAAGATTCATGGGTGTGGTCAGCAGCACGACACCCTGAGCTACAACATGCAGCTGTAGGTACCAATAATGGTACTATAGCATTCTATGCTGTATCCGTCAGTATGGTGCATGGATTGTATAAGGAGAGATATGCTTATAGAGAGAATTTAACTGATGTAGTAGTGCAGCATCTGCTTACTGAACAGATTGTTAAGATTAAATGCCGCGATATGGTGAGAAGAGTCGCGATATACAAGCAGAGACTAGCTATATTACTGGCAGAACAGCTGATTATATACGAGTTGGTTGGAGAAGATCCTAACAATGATATGGAGTATAAAGTTAAAGAGAGAATTCTAAAAAAGTTGGAATGTAACTTGTTAGTAATATGTACACAACATGTAGTACTATGTCAGGATGACAGGTTACAGCTGATAGGTTTCGCAGGAGAACAGGTGAGACATTGGCAACTGGACTCTGTGGTTAGATATATTAAAGTTATAGGAGGAGCCACAGGCAGAGAGGGTCTATTAGTTGGATTGAAGAGTGGACAAGTTTTGAAATTGTTCCTGAACTCTCCCTTCCCAGTACAACTCCTCACTCACCACTCCTCAATACGTTGTGTAGACCTTAACTTAGATCATAACAAGCTAGCAGTAGTAGATGAGAATAACACCTGTTCAATCTACAGGACAGAGAGTGGAGAGCTAGTCAGTCAGGAGCCTGATGCTACTAGTGTAGCTTGGAACTCTCATCATCCTGATCTGTTCTGCTATTCGGGTACTGGATGGGTGTATATTAAGACTGGTAACTTCCCATCTAACAAGCAGAAAGGACAAGGATTTGTGGTTGGTTTTGCAGGAACACGGGTCTACTCCCTAAAACTATTCTCTGTACAAACTATAGAAGTTCCTCTCTCCAGCTCAATGCATCAATATCTAGATAAGAGAGAGTACAAGGCTGCATACCAAATAGCCTCATTGGGCGTTACTGAGTCTGATTGGAGAAATCTAGCTCAAGCTTCTCTAACTGCCCTAGACTTCGAAATAGCCAGGAAGTCATTCATTCGGGTTAGAGACCTGCACTACTTGGAGCTACTGGGCTCCATAGAAGAGAGGATTACCCGAGGAGAGAGGAACAATAGTTTGTTCTTAGGAGATGTTAAGGCTTACCAGAAGAACTTCCAAGAAGCAGCTAAGCTATATAAGAAGAGCGGACATCCAGGAAGAGCAATGGACATGTTCACTGATTTGAGACAGTTTGATTTCGCTAAAGATTTCTTGACTGACAGTGATCCTCAACACGTTAAACAGCTGATTGAGAAGCAAGCATATTGGTGTGAGACGATTAATGACCCTAAAACAGCTTGTGACATATACACAGCTGCAGGAGACTATGACAAGGCTATTGATCTAATGGCGAAACACTCCTGGTCTGATAAACTAGCTGAGCTAGGTAGGAAGCTAGCTACAGACTCATTTGTTGTAGTTCTGCAGAGAATAGCTGAGGCGTTGAAGAGAATGGAGCAGTTTGTGTTAGCTATAGAAGTACTGAACAAACTCGGAGATACTAGGAATTTAATTAAACTATTCGTAGATAGTCAGCAATGGGATGAAGCTCTCCCGCTTGCAGACAAATATCCAGAGTTTAAAGATGACGTATATCTACCTTATGCAACTTGGTTAGCAGAGCACGACAGGTTCGATGAATCACAGGACGCATTTAATAAAGCAGGACGACAGAGTGAGGCTACACAAGTGTTACGACAGTTAACTGATAATGCAGTAGAAGAGAAGAGATTTGATGATGCTAGTTATTATCTGTGGTTAATGAGCAGATCTATTCTAGACAGATACTCACAAGAGACAGACCCATCAGTTCGAGAACAACTAGCTCCTTCTATTATCTCAGATTTCCAACGTTCTATCCGTCTATCTGAGCTCTACTACGCTTACCATTCTATACACACATTCACGGTACAGCCATTCACTAGCCTGATGCCTGAGACTCTATTCAACATAGCTCGTTACCTTACACATGCTATAGTAGGGTTTACACCAGAGGTAGATTACCCCGGGGTATCTAAGGTTAATATCCTGTACACGCTAGCTAGACAGGGTAAAACTGTGGAAGCATACAAACTGTCTAGATATGCTTATGAGAAATTACAAGGCTTAATTCTACCGAGGAGATTCCAGGAGATAATAGATTTTGGGTGTATTACTATTCGCTGTAAGCCCTTTCATGACAGAGAAGATCTATTGCCTGTCTGTTATCGGTGTAATACAACTAATCCTCTATTGAATAACCAAGGTAACGAGTGTATTAACTGCAAACACCCATTTGTATACAGCTTCGTATCCTTTGAAGTATTACCTTTAGTTGAGTTTGTATTGGATTCTGATATAACAGAAGAAGAAGCTATGCTGTTACTCAAGATGGAGTCTACTGTAGATACAGATACAGCTCAGCATAGAGAATATCCTGATAGAGATACACAGACACTTGTATTAGATGAACAAGATGCTGGAGAGTATAAGGACCTCTTCATGGATCGTCTCCTCGCGACAGATCACACTTCTACTGAATATACCCCTCTGAGTGTAGATAGAGATGTTCTTCGCTCTCTCACATCAGCTGATGTGTTCATAAGATACTGGCCTCCTCCATTGAGGAATCAATATTACAAATCTCTCATGCCAGACCTCTCTATATCCTCCTGTCCCTCTTGTTATCAACTATTTCATTCTGATGATTTTGATCTACAAATCCTTCAAAAGGGCTCATGTCCATACTGTAGAGCCCAGATAGAGTCCGCTTAACTGATTACTTCTCTCTGCAATCTGCATGTAACCAGTTATTTGATTGAAGATACATATAACTCTTATTGATAATTATAGCTAATATAACACAGCAGGTTAGTGGAGGTTGTTATTGTTAGAAATTATCATTCATGGTTTATTTGTATATTTACTTATTATTGAATACTTCTGTTAGCTTTTTGTTATTTCGATGGCAGGACCTTCTAGTCAGATAAATTTTATGTCTCAGATACATAATGCTCGAGAAGAGCTCGATACTAAGTTCGATAATTTATTTCAAGTTATTCGTTTGTTACAGACTTAACTTATCGAGAAGCTTCAGAAGCTTGAAGATGGTTACCATCAGGAAATGGAAGAGGAGGAAGAACTTAAGAGTATGGTGAAACAACTCAGCAATGCTGGAAACGGTAGTCACCCAGGAAATAGAATTAACGCTATTAACAATCAAATACAGCATATGTTATCAGAAAACAATTCTAAGCTTCTGGTCCTTGACTGGGATCTCTCCTTAATACAGATAATAATGGACAAATTCTGCAAGATAACTGTAAAGAAACTAGATCCTACTGTCCAAGAGCATCAGGAGGATATTTTTACTAGTAATATGAATGAGCTTAGCATTAGTGAACATAATAATCCTTGTTGGTTACCTCGAGAAACCAAACTGTATCCTGAATTGCCTGTGAAAAACTCTAGTATTGAGAGTCAATTCTCTCTTATTCTGGAGCAGAAATATAAGAAGGTGTCATCTCGATACAGTGTCTCCATAGGTTATAAAGGAGGACGAATTATACCACGAGGTGTAAGTATTGATTATAGCACAAATGATATGTATGTAGCTGACTACTTTAATAATCGTATTGTAGTATTCGAACGTAACGAGACTTATGTCTGTGAGTTCACTCACAACAAGATGCTTATGCCAACTGGTATTCATGTGTCAGGCGAGGCAGATCGCGTTTATATCACTTCTCAAGGGAGAAATTCAGTTCAGGCTTATAAACTGAATGGTACATTCCTCAAAGAGATTACTCATTACGGTTCTAGTTGTGGTGATTTTGACAATCCTGCTGGAATAACTATGGATTCATCTCAAAGAATATATGTATGTGATCAAGGGAGAGATAGGGTAGTTGTTTTTTCAAATTCTCTGGTTTTTATAACTGTCCTAACCTCCCAACTGACTAACCCAGTTGATGTAGCTATGTGTGAGAATGATATAGCTGTGTTACACCATGGAGATTCAGAATACTGTGTTTCCTTTTTTACCAGGGGAGGGAAATTTATTAGAGAAGTAGTTAAGCAAGGACCAAATAAACAAAAGATTAGCTCCCCGCTATTCTTCTGTATAGATTCAGATGGCAACATAATGATAACTGATACTGACAATGAGTGTGTTAAGATATACAGAGCGGATGGTTACCATATATGTAATATTGAAGCTGCTGGTATTAGCTGTATAGCACTGCTTAATGATGGTTACTTTGTTACTCTATGTAATACAGATAATGACCAGATCCATATATCTAACATATCATATCAGTAGCTCGTATGTACTAATTAGTTCTTACTAACTCGTCTAGTCTTAATGTTTTTGCTGTCTTTTAGTTTTCAGCAACTTACGGTGTTATGTTTAGCATAAGGATAATTATACTACTAGACTGCTACCCTGTGTTACCTCACCTCTAGGTTTATATACGTATAATATCAATAAATAAAAATTTAGAAAAGTTATAAAAAATGTCGAATCATTCTGGGAAGAGCGATTTCCAGAGTCAAATCGCTGAGAAGAGAGAATTGATCACTACAAGTATAGCTAATATAATCTTACAGCTGAGAGGACTTGAATCTAAACTGCTACAGGAGCTAACTACTCTAGAACGTGAATATGAAGAGGAGAATATGACAGAGACTGAGAATCTTATCAACTTAACTAAAGTTAAGAATAATATGAGTAGAGTGCTTAACAATCCTTCTCAGAGTACTAACCTTCAAAATCAGCTGATCAGTAGACAGATACAAATGTGTCTGGATAGAATGACTTCTAAGAATCTTATTTTAGTCTGGGACAATAAAATAGAAGATTTACTCCTCTCTGAGTTTTGTAAGATAGTAGTTATTGAGAAACCATCTCCTTCTCCAGAGCATAAACAATCAGAGACTATTTCAAATGCTCCAGACCTTGACGACCCCTTAATTCCAATAGATGATATTACTACAGAGCTGTCTGGCTTTGCATTGAACATAAACACGAATACTACTATTAGTAGAATTGAACCTTCAAATTATGACCATTCTCTCTCCCTGATTCCTACAAATGATATTTCCCCTATCCTCCCAGAACCATTTCCTGAGATTTTAGAGCCCAATTATATTGCCCCTGTACCTGTATGTCTCACACCATCAGATGGTACCTCTGCTACGAATTATTCCGATAAAGTTCGCAGAGAATTACCAGATCAGTACCGATCAGCTGGTGTCCCTATCTACTCTGCTTGTCCTTACGGTAGCGGAAGATCTGAGCTTATGGATGCTAGAGGAATAGCTGTACAAAGGAATGCTAAGAGAATATACATTGCAGATAGAGGTAATAATCGTGTACAAGTTTTTCGTGACACAGGGAAA
Source organism: Oopsacas minuta (assembly GCA_024704765.1). Classification (NCBI taxonomy): domain Eukaryota; kingdom Metazoa; phylum Porifera; class Hexactinellida; order Lyssacinosida; family Leucopsacidae; genus Oopsacas; species Oopsacas minuta. Next base: position 62,420 of record JAKMXF010000302.1, read on the forward strand.
TTCGTATTTAGTTTCACTGACATAGAGATGGAAGGTCCAAAAGGTATTTGTATCAAAGAGAACCTTGGATTAGTATTCGTTACAATGTGCGACAAGAACTCTGTTCATTGTTACTCACTAGATGGTTACTTACTCAGAAAGATAGGTCGTTCAGGTGTGGGACTCTCTCAATTCAATCAGCCCTGTGGTATAGCTACTGATAACATCTGTAAGGTTTATGTGTGTGACTTTGGAAATAATCGTATACAAGTGTTTACTAAGGATTTGAGATGCATAACAATCCTCACCAATAAAGTTACTGAACCAACAGACGTTAAGATTATTAACGATGTTGTGTACATATTAGATCATAGAAAGTTGTGTGTCAGTACATTCAGTAGGGGAGGAGCCTTCATGAGTGAGATTGTATCTTGTGGACCTGAATCGTACCAGGTTAAACACCCATACTTCTTTGATATCGACTCCAGAGGCAATTTCTTGATATCAGATCTCTATAACGATTGTATCAAGGTATTCTCTCCGAGTGGTAAATTCCTCTGCGATATTGGGGCCCCTGGAGATGATGAGGGACAATTCATAAGGCCCACAGGCATTGCACTTGTTGAATCATGTATTGTTACGATATGTGAAAGAGCGAAGAATCAGCTTCAAATTTTCAAACTGGACTGATTATAATTATCTGTTTACTAATACGAATTATTTGGAGTTTTATTGTTGTGCAATTTTTCTATTTCTTACATATTTTAATTATTTCATATTCTTATAATTCTCCTTTATTAACTTAATAATATTAGCTCTTATCTTACTATGTCAGAAGTAAACCATCTTCTGCACGGGACTATTACCTTCTTTATACCATTCTGGATTCTGATATGGATCTCAGCCTGTGTGTTTGGCAGAATAAAACAGTGTAAATCTCCAAATTAGATTACCTAAACTGATGGAAAATTTCTTTTAAATGTTTATAAATTTTATTTGTTGTTAATGATTGCTTAATGCAAAATTGGAAATCAATTGTTTATTTTTTTTTTGTATTATTGTCTTGAGAGTTTTACATTTGAATGAACCATAGTAACTAAGGATTATAAAGGAATGTTAATACGTATTATTTACTTTATAATTTTCTTTAACACATTCCATACGAACTTATAACTGTTGCCATGCAAATGAACTATGTGTAACAAGATACTATTAGCTGTAGAACTCTTACAAATACACAGTATCACCACATTATTACGATTTACTGGAAACAGTAGGAATGTGGATAAAATATCAACATTCCAATGTGTATCTAGTGAAGCGACAATAAATCCATTATACAATATAATAGCTAAAAACCACTTTTCATAGAAATAACTTTACTTATTGTACTTACATTGTTTGTTGATAATCTAATAATTTATTAGTTCATATGATGGAAGAAGAATTGAGCTATTACAAAATGCCTCGTACAGGAGAGAGAGACCTGATTCAAACTCTTAATAATCGTCTACAGGATTATATCGAGAAAGTGAAGAGTTCTTCAGAACAAGAGGATCTTGAGCCCAGACTAGATGAGTTGGTACGTAACCGAGATAATGACATAGACTCTATCAAGAGTAACTACGCAGAGAATCTGATGGCTGCTCGTAGAACTCTAGATGAGACTGCTAAGGAGAAGGCTCAGTACCAGCTACATAGTATCAGCTTGAAGACACAAATAGAGAAAGCTAAGCTGAATATTGCTCGCCTGAAGAGTGAGAATGCTGAAACCGACAATAAGCTGAAACAAATAGATGCAGAGACTGAGAGAGCTGAGCAAGAGAAATTAGAGGCAGAAAACGAGAAGGAAGAACTGGAGAAGAAGAAGATAACTCTAGAAGCTGCTATACAATCTAAGAGGCATTTGATTGATGAAGCTAAACTGGCACGAGTAGACACTCAGAACAAACTACAAACTCAAAGGGAAGAAGTAGAATTCTCTCGTAAACTACTCCAATCAGAGACAGAACACGAGGAGCACCTCAAGGATCAGCTGATTGCTCACTTCGGCAAGAGTGAAGCTGATCTACAAGCTGATATCCAGCAGAGACTGGAGGTAGCTATTTCTAATCTTACCGCCCGCACACAGAAGGATCTGCTAAATTATCGCGATGATTTAGAGACTCATTTCAGTGACAAGAAGCATTCTCTAGAACAGGATATTGAATTGCTGCAGGAGAGAATCGAAGTTATACAGAAGGAAATACAGCGATTAAGTCATCTACAGAGTAGTTGTGACAAGAGAGAGACTAGCATACGTGAGAGAATGAAGTTCTTAAATGTGAAACTACAGCAACAGAAGGACCTGATAGAAGTAGATATACAGAGTCATGCTGAGAAAAAGCGCGATTTAGAAGAGACAGCTCTCAGTATTGAACAGAATTATTTACAACAAATTGAAGAGTTGAGAGGATTACTAGAGCTTAGAAACGGATTAGATTTAGAGGTAGAGACCTACAAGAGAATGCTGAATGATGAAGAGAGACGGCTAAGCATACGGTTAGTTCATATTTGTAACGAAGGGGATCAATACACTACAGATAATCCCACTACTTCTGTGAATAACGAGTTCAGCTGCTCATTCGTAATCAGTCAAGTAGATTCTACTGGTAAATTCGTAGAGATAACTAATCCCAGTGATACTCTCCTCTCTCTTGCTAATCACAAGATTAGAAATTCAGCTGGAGATTCTGAACAAGTTTACAAGTTCCATCAGCGTCATAGGATAGCTCCAGGCGGTGCTATGAAGGTGTGGGCACATTGTCCAGAGGCGGTACGTGACCCTCCTAATGACATCATATGGAAGAAAGGGTCAGCTTGGAATATAGCAGCTGGGCAGATTGAACTTCTTAATGAAGCTGGTGAGGTTATCTCTTCCTATGAAAAGGATGCACCTCTGACCTAACTCTACACATTACATCACTATAATTAGTTCTGTTCTATAGATTATTATTATTCTAAGCTCTAAGTTGTATATACACTTATTCCTTATATTCATGTATCATCCTGCTCTCTCTAATATTTGTTACTTGTCTATCTTTATTGCAATGAAAGGATTTACATTATTTTACTAGAAATGGCAATATTTAGAGTGGAACATATTACGATGCTATATTTAGAGTGTCCGGATTATACAATTGAATCTAAACTTGCATTATAATATGACATTTGGAATTGTTAATTAAATCATTCATCACGAGAACTAAAGGTCAGATTAGTTCCATATCGTAAAGCTAATGTATCCTACTAGCGTGTTAGATTCATATATTCTATGAGCCGCATTGGGAAGCCGTTATAGATAATATTGTGGCTTTCTACCTAGGACTATCAGTTAGTGTCTATATATGTAGATCTCGCATGTTGTGCTTCATTTGACAACTATATAAACACTATATTCTATACATTATTAATTAATATAACCGATAGTATTAGATATAAAGTATTAGAAATGGCAACACAACCTCCCAGGTTAAGATCCAGATCATTAGCCAGTCGACCTGTCCGCCGCTCCACCCCCGCTCCTCTCATTTCGACACATAGTTCTACCTCGTCGGGCTCTTTTGTTGACTTATTCAAACAGCTGAGTCTAAAGGAGATGAAGATGCACGCTCCCTCTATTTGGAAACATGAGCTTGGTGCATTGAATGAAGACTGCTCGGGGCCTTTAGGAGTTAGTCAGGATAACTACACCAAAGACTACGTGCAGATAATCAGTCATCTGGATGTAGCAACCAAATTCTACAGCTCAGAACGTGCTGATACAGATAAACAATTCTACACAGTCTTGCTACTTATGAGAGTAGTGACGGATATCATGAAACAGCTGATGGATGAAATGTTCGTGATAGCACCTAATTACGACTTTATTGACAATAACAATGAACCTGTTATAGGTAATGGGTATAGGACATTACTACATACTTCTGAGCGATGTTTGAAGGCTTGTCTGAGAGATTTGCAAGATTTCGCTAAGGCTAGAAGTAGTCGTAGTTATAACTGTAATAAGCATTACAGACACCTGACTACTGTATACAGACTGTTACTAGCTAAAGTACTGCTAATCGACCAATCTCTGCAAATACAGATGTATTCTAAACAGGATTGTCTTCTTGCAGACAGAGATAAGCTACCTGATGGATTCATAGACAGAGCTATAGCGTTACCTATTGAGAACTTCTACGGTAGACATATGGGTCTACAGTACTCTAATCTATTGAGACCAATTCTTAACATGCTTGTGGTAGCCATGGTAACCCTTCATGACTGTAAGAACACGACTAATGAGAACATCATCCAGCAGGCAGCTTCTACAATGGTATACGGGGGTCAGTATATGCTGGGAGATCCTGAAGTTAGAGCCAAGAAGGTAGCCAGGATGTCTATTGAATCTGATATAAGATTTACTAAGAATTTCTGGTCTATTTCAGAGAGTATAAGTGTGAGAGAGGTTATGGGTATGTTAGGACATCCTGCTGGCCTATCAGAGGAGATTACTATAGCAGCTAAACCTATAGAGTATGTAGGAGAGAATGGTCATAAGGTAGTGCTTACTCCCCCATTCAAGGGGATGGGATATGAACCTCTGCGTGCTCGTCTTATCTCTTATCTCTGGAGAGATGGACAGGAGAGAACTTCTAACCTTCTAACCCGCAAGCCTAACTTGTACGCCAAAGCTTCTGGTCTCATAATCCATTTCCATGGTGGTGGATTTGTAGCACAATCCCCTAAATCCCATGAACTGTATCTCCGCTCCTGGTCCGAGCATCTGAACGTACCTATTCTCTCAGTAGACTATTCTAAGGCTCCGGAGGGACACTACCCCAGACCTATGGAAGAGGGCGTGTTCGCGTATACCTGGGCTCTACTGAACCTACACAAACTAGGTACCACAGGAGAGCGTATTATAATCGCTGGAGATTCTGCTGGAGGCAATATCTCTCTAGCAACAAGTCTGAAGGTTGTAAGTTTAGGGATACGTCCTCCTGACTCCATCTGTATAGCTTATCCCGTTACTTATATCGACAGAATTCCTAGTCCTTCTCGTATGCTGAGTTTGCTAGACCCTGTCCTACCGTTTGGAATTCTACTCAGTTGTTTAAGTGCATACACAGGAGAGATTAATCAGATGTTAGATATAGATAATGATAAGAAGAGAGAAATGGTGTGTGATCTATCTCGCTTCGCAAAGGAATTAGATTTGAAATCTAATCCGTTCTTATACGAAAGTTCTCACTCACTCCTCCCTAAATCTACTCCTAAGCGTCCTGCCCCTCCATTCTCCCGTACCAATAGTGACGGAGCTATAGTTCAATTCGAATCAGACACAGACTCTACGAAATCATTTGATATGTATAGCATATCAGATTTAGACTGTTTCCATGATATACCAGAAACCATGAGCTTCTCTTCCTGCGAGACTCTAACTGGCAGCTTTACTACAACAGATAATTGTGACGTCAAACCAAAGCGTATACCTCCTCCCAGACCCCCTCCTCCTAAGGACAGCTCTCACTCTATCGCCTCTTTTCGCTCTCTGGACATTGTAGTATCAGAAGAGATTGAGTGTCCCAACTACCTTCCTACACCCAAACCTATATACTACTCCGTAGCTCATCTAGCTAACGCACTAGCTAAGCCTTATGACGTAGTTAAGAAGCAAGATGCTGTTGCTAATACCATGGATTCATCTGACTACATATCCTCTAGTTCGGATGATGAGAGAGCTCTAGCTCTCATTGAGCAGTCAGAACAAGATAGTTATCATTCCTGTGATGATGATTCTGGATCTGAGGATGAGTTGAATAAACTAGAGGATTTATTGTGTGTGAAGTGTAAGCAAGTTGTGTCTAATTTCCGAGAGAGTGCTCCTAATGGGACTATTGATAATCTATTCAATGGTACTAAGAACACAGAGCAAAACACTAATTCACTCAAATCAGATCCATTCCTATCTCCCTATCTTGCTACTCCAGAAATGTTCCAAGGTATGCCTCCTGTCTATATCTATGCTAGTGCTCTGGACCCTCTTCTAGATGATTCTGTAGAATTTGCTAAGAAACTTAAAGCTATCGGCCATCCAGTCTATCTGTCAATTTCTCAAACTCTCCCTCACGGGTTCCTTTCCCTGGCACTCTCTCAAAAGTCAGGACCTGGAGAAGCGAACGAACTATTCATGCAGTATTTGAGACAAGCCCTTCTTAATGAGGAAGATGACTAATAAGAATCTCTCTTTTCTATCTAGCCCCTATTTACAATACACGAGCTTATTTGTACCTCTGTTATCAGCTATTGCTTCTCGTAACGAAAACTTTCAGTTTCGGAGAAATTTATATATTCCAATTCCAGCTTCTTAAAATAGAAAATTTCAATTATTGATTACTTTTACTACCAACAATTGTTATTTGAGAATTCCTAATAATAAAATACTTTTTGATTTATGCAACAAGCAACTGCCATTGATGAATTTACATTGTTAGCTATTAGTGTGACATCATATATCAGCTGTATCATGCATAGCCGCGTATTTGTAGCCGCAGTATCCTTAGTAACACCATCGGCTATATGTTATGTATACTCACGGGAAGACATGCCAGGTGCTGATACAGTCAGAAGACTGTTTGGCAGAATATCAGTACTGTGCTCCAATGGAATTGGCACAGGAGAGGATAGCACAATAGTGGACACTTCATTCTACACGAAATATATCACATGGGACGATAATTGGGACAGACGAGAGCCTGTAAGCGGGAAGGAGAGGGATTCAAAGGAAAGTGGTCCCCCTGATTCCAGTGGTGCTGATGCTTTTGATAAGAAGAACGAGAGAGTTGAAAAACCAACTGCTACTCGTAATTTGATTCTCATACGTCACGGACAGTATGATTTATCAGGTAGTGAGGATGCTCATAAAACATTGACAGAGCTAGGAAAACTTCAAGCTAAACAAACAGGCCTTAGACTTAAAGAGATGGGAGTTATATTCGAGAAAATAATATACTCTACTATGACACGGGCTACAGAGACAGCTAAGATAATATCCTTGAGCTCTCCTGATATACCAATACAGAGCTGTGAAATGTTACGAGAGGGAGCACCTTATAGACCTGATCCCACCCTCCGTCACTGGAAGCCTACTAATCGTCAGTTCTTCCAGGACGGAGCTCGTACCGAGGCAGCCTTTAGGAAATATTTCTACCGAGCTAGTCCTGATCAGAAAGAGAATACCACAGAGGTATTGGTGTGTCATGCTAATGTAATTCGTTATTTCGTGTGTAGAGCCCTGCAGCTGCCTCCAGAGGCATGGCTGAGGATGAGTGTTGGCAATTGTAGCTTAACATTTATCACTATACGTCCTAATGGTCGTGTATCACTACGAGGCATGGGGGACACTGGTCATCTACCACATGATAATGTTACATTCAATTGAGTGCTATTTGAATTGAAAATATTCGAGAATATCTAGATTGTATTTACAGAGAGGATATGTTACATAAATTTGGGTAGATTTATTATTGTTAAAATGTAACGGAGCAATAAATATACATATATATTAATTACATTATATATCTAATCGTGGCTAACTTGCTTGTATCACAATTCGTTCTGCATAAGAAGAGGAGATCTGTCTGGTTCTAAGAGAGGATCGTCATCTTCGTCCCAGAAGAACCCCTGGTCCTCTCTCCCCCCTAAATAACTTGTCTCTATCCTTGTTGTTCTTGCCCATTCTATTTTACAAAACACTGCAAAATCCTCTGAATTTGAGAATTTATGGTACTCCAGATGGCTAGGATTGTTTGCTATATATGCTGCTATGTTTATAACGTCATCTGGAGCCTTAAGATTCGATCGCTCATCGTACATAACTCGATACAGGTTGTAATTAGAAGAGAACTTGAGTATATCTATGATCGAGCAGTTCTCTCTCTTCCCTTTCCTCTCATACAAAGCTACTTTAAGAAACATCTCATTCATAGGATCATTATCTAATAATATTCCATGAACATATCTCGTCTTCTTGAAGCACGGGGCTATGCATAGAAAAGGTTCTATCTTCTCTACCACTATATGTTCTGCTGCATTCAGAGCGCTTATCTCTGATACCAGCTCAATCTCTAGCTCTGTGGCATTCGGGCTTATTTCTTGTAAATATTGATTGCTGTAAGAACTAGTGCCGTTCTGCTGTCTCCTTCGATTGAAACGTCTGAACATGATGTCTATCTGAATAACTACTACTACACCAACTGATTAATTGTGTCGTTCTAGTCACAACTTATAACTTATTCCATTATTGCATTGTACGAATGGTAAATAATTTGCCAAATTAGAACAGAGCTAAGTTTCAATCGAGTGTGCATACTATGCCATTTCTGAATAGGTGAATAATTAGGATAACTTATTATGACCACTTCTTTCCGGGGATTCCTTCACATTAGCAATTCCTTGCTGGCAATGATGGCAATCATAACAACAAAATATACAAGTTGTATAAGTGAATTCCTATGTTACAACTTGTATCTAGGCAATACACACAACAAGTGTAATCGATCACTTTAACCACTTAAGTTATTGCATTCCATTTGCTAACATTAGCATGCTAACAACCTAATATACCTATAAGTGTATATAATTAAGCCAATTATAATTAAACTGTGTAATACTCACTAGTGTGATTAAGATTCTGTATTTGTATTGATTTACCAACAAAATTTACAATTATCCATTACGTAGGAATCTTATAACATAATCATTTATCACTAGCTGTTGAATGTCACAAAGGTACATTGATCTGTCTTCAGATGATGATGGAAGGAGAGAAGCTGATGCTAAGAGGAAGGTATGTCATTATTTAATTAGTTATTATCCTCTATTTTATATTTATACTTATAGGCTTACAAACGTCGATCTCTTGGAGGCCCAATTTATAGCAGGGAGCACTTTATGAGTGAGATAATGAGCTATACAGATGAAGAGTTGTTCCAACAACTCAAGAGATATAATTTTGACTGTGGACCTATTTCCGGCAGTACACGAAAAGTGTACCAAAAGAAACTAGCAGATAAGATGGTGGAGGGTCCCCCTCCCCCTCCTCCCAAGGTGCAGAGACGCTCCATGGGTCCAACCATCCGATCTCTGCCCGCTAAACTACCTGGCCCCGAGCCAGAAGACGATATGATATCAGGTTCATCTGGCAGCGACATAGAAACCCAGGACTTTCAACCTGACTATTATCATAAGTTAGATATTCATTGGTAGCAAATTTATGTAATGATATTATTATGTGTGTTTATTTGCTAGACGCCGTATACAGGAAGATCCTACTCAAAGTCTCCCAAACAGCAAATCTCACAAAAAGAATGTGTGTCCTGACCTCAGTCACGAGACTTTGTTACCCTCGATTCAACTTAAAAGAATTGAGAAGGACAAGAGGTCCTCCCCTCCCCCGGAGGAGATTAACAAACATCCTCTGAAAATCCAACCAATGCACAAAGAGAGCGTAAAACCAAGACCAAAGAATACGAGCACAGGTACAGCTTCAAAAGATGATGTTTCTATTTGGGTACAAATTATTATCTTATTAATCTGTTTGTTTGTAACCGTATTCTTTCTAACTTACATCCAGTCTGCTGAGACTCTTCCTAACCCTCCTGATCTGACTGATATACCCCCGGCTGTCGTAGATACAGAGCCTCTGGTTGATCCCATCCCTATCCCTGTCAGTCAGAATAGTACCCAACCCCCCACCCCTCCTCCAGAACACAACTCTACAATAGAACTAGAATCTCCTCCAATAGAATCAGAATCTCCTCCAATTGAATCAGATCCTCCAATAGAATCAGATCCTCCAATAGAATCAGATCCTCCAATGGAATCAGAATCTCCTCCAATAGAATCAGATCCTCCAAAAGATTCTAATAGTGACAAGAAATCTAAGAGGAAGAAAAAGTCTTCCTCCATCAAAGATAAAAGTTCTATAAAGGAAAGCACAAGATAACAAAGTAGCAATTCCCCTCACAAATTACATTACGTTACTAATTACCAATTAATCTAGTTTGATAGATTTTACTGAATTTAATATAACTTTACTTTTGTGTATAGAATATATTTATGTTACTTATTGTATTTGCACGACACATAACATCTAATTAAACTACTCTATAGAATGTCCCAATTAGTTGCCATAGGACTTATTGAGAAGGACACCGAGGATATAATCGAGTTTACTTGGGCCTACCCTACCATGGACAAATCCATCAAAGAACTCCTTGTAAGGAAGTGTCCTCCTAGCAACCTATCTGAATCCAATCAATATCTTTTACCCTATGTATTCAGCCATGGAGAAGGGTTCTGGTATTATATGCTAGCCAGTAAGTTCAATAATAAGGAATATTCTGGTTATGTTACTGATATATGCTTCACGATTCTGTCAAAAGACTTCCACCCTGAGAAGTATTACGATATATTACAAGCTCTCCTGCAAACATTCCTATTCTCCAACAGTGTAGTTACCGTACTGAAATCTTATCTTAGTCTATTCGCTAAGAAGAGTTTAGATATTATTGGTACAGATAAAGTGCTAAATATTAGTTCTTATGATCCTAGAAAAGCCTTCATTGCTTGTCCATTAAAACCACTAATATTACAGTTTGGTATTGAATCTATTCTGCTATACAATGCTATGCTACTCAAGTGTCGTGTCGTGGTATACTCCTCTGAGTTAGAAGCCCTGCTTGCCTTCACTAGAACTCTGCCTCTCCTGGCGTTACACAGGCAGAATTGGAGTATCGTATTCCCCTACGTAGATCTTGTAGATTATGAACTGACAAGTCTAAAGGAACAGCCGAATTATGTTGCTGGGTTTCTTGACTCCTCTGTTGAGAATAGAATAGATCTATACGATATATTTGTTAATATTTCCTCTTCTACAATAACTATACCAGAACATGCTAAGAGTAGATTCAGTCTAAGCAAGGCTCATAAGGAAATAGCTAAGCTTATGATGGAGGTTGCTAATGATACGGGTAAGTCTGATCAGCAAGCTATTAAGGAAATTAACCTTAAGACTAAGGAGATGATAACTAACTTGAAAAATTTATCTATCCAAGAAGATGGGACCCCTGGGATGATATCTTACGAAATTCTCAAACAGAGAAAGTTCACCGCTACAATGAGTAACTTTCTTTTCGCATTAGCAACAGTGGAAGGGCTAACACAGTTATGATCCATTTTATTATAATAAAAGGGTGTTTTGAATTGAATATTTCTTATCGTATTTTCATTTATGTAATAATAGAGTACGTCAGGTTCAGAATTTTCTTACGATAAGGTCGTAAGTACATTTAGAGAATTAGACAACTTAGGTATACACTATCGTAATCAAAAATATTGCAAATACAATCTCTTAGAGATTTCTATTTTAGATTTCAGGTTCATGATTCATTACTGTAGACTTTCCTTTCAGTACATTTTACCTAGACTTAGTCTTATAAACTATTAGAAAAGGAAAATGTTAATTTCTCCACATCTTTATGATATTTGTAATATCCTAAATAGTATTTTCTTAATACTGTTAATGAAGTCATTATAATGTGACTTGAGTGCAACATGTGGCTATATTGCTTGCTATAGCCGTTAGTATGGAATTATGAATCCAAATAGAGAAGATTTCAATGTTATCTTAAAGACTAGTGTAGCACACAGTACAAAAAAGTATAAATAATATAGTATTACACATATATACATATGTATATATTTATTTTATTGTAGCTAACCCTATTATACTAGATTATTGAACGAACAGCTATGAACGATGATGTTTGTAAGTTGCAGTTAATTAATGAGATAATTCAACTTGATTTCTTATCTAATGCCTTGTCTTTATAGTTTTCAATATGGTTGTATGCAGCACCTCAAGAAGAGAGGTGATAAAGACTCGGAAGGATGTGACAATCAAGAAAGCACTAGACCCCATCCTCAAGAGATGGGGATATCATGACGTCAGCAATGTCAAACCCCAGCTCAGATACTATGATTCTGAATTAAGGCCTCAAACATTAGCAGGAGACACTGCCGGTATGGAGGTATTTCTGAAGTCAGCTGATTCTGTTGACGCCATGCTAGCAGGTTTTCATCCATTTTTAAACAAAGCTTCAGTAAGTGGCCTATACATAATGGTGTGTATAATATCATACACTTATTGATATATTATTGCTTTTGTAGATGAAAAGCTTCACACAAGGTTACATGAAATTTGATGGTTGGTATCTGACGAGAGAGAGCTCATCTGGAGATGGACAGCTGTCACTAGCTGTGACGTAAGCATAAATTTAATCGTACTTTCATACGTACTTACATTTATGAGATTGTTGAATTGTAGGTTCTCTAACCAGCTAAGACACTTCAAAATCAATTTCAGTCAGGCAGAGACTACATATAAGATAGCGTGTAGGTCTTTTGAAAATTTACATCAGTTAATAGACTACTATAAAGACCATCCTCTCAAGAAAACAGCAGATGGAGAAATTTTCCTCTTGCATCCTATGTTAGGAAGCAAAAAGGTGAGATCATATGTACATAGCAGTCGACTAAATCAGTCTGCCGTCTGATTTTGTATAACTATCTGTATATCGAACCTTAAGTTTATCTTTTATTTATATTTTGACCCTTTCAAGCCTGATTCACCAGAACAGCCAATGCCTGTCTCAAGTACTTACTCTGGTGAGAGACCCCTCCCTCCTATACCTGCCATACTTGCAACACCTACAGTTCCGGGATATCTAACCCGTGGTAAATCCAAAACCCTACCCCGAAAGCCCTCGAGAGAACCACGTGATGAATATAAACCTATAAATTCCATAAATCCCAAAGATCGCCCCCTACCCCCTCTCCCACCTCTCAACCATCCTCCTCCTCAGCTTCAAAAGCCAAGTATTATTACATCAAAGCCCAAACAGGATATTCTTACAAGCAAAGTTATTAATAATAATCCACCTAAGACAAAACCTGAACTTAAGCCCAAACCAGAATCAGAAATTTCTCCGAAACATGTTATTGATTTGAATCTAAAGAATAGGAAAGATTCTGGGCAATTTTCCGATCACAATGGTTTGAAATCTCCCTTGGCTCTAACTCCTCGAGCTTCTCCCAAACCTGTACTCACTCCTCAAGTCACTCATAGTGATCATAGTGTTGAAGAATATCCTCCAGCCTTGCCATGTCGACAGCAAAAATGCAATCCAAATTCTAACCATTTTGACAACTACCCTGAAATAAAGCCTAATATTAATTACAATGATAATAAAGGGGCAGATGATTCTAGACAAGATCCTTTCAAGAAAATCAAACCTCCGGATTCCTCAATATTAAAACCAAAACAATCAGGAACAGCTCTTCCCCCTGCACAAGAGAATAACTTACCACACCCATGGACTAAGGTTTACTCCAACTCTCAGGGAAAATATTACTACCATAATACTATCACCAACAAAACCAGCTGGAAAATACCGATACCGAATCAGCCGGTTGAAAAAAAGCCCTCTCAGACGACCTCTTCGGACAATAATTCCTCAAGAGATCCTCCCATGAGACAGAGGTCTGTTTCCACTATAGAGAAATCTCGTCACAGGAGAGCTCCCTCTCCTGACAGACAAACTGATCTAGTTTTTAAAGAAGTCCCAGAAGAACGTAAATTCAACGGAGCTGCACAATCTCCGCCTCTCTTTAGACAATCTTCTTATCCTAAACCACTACCCATAACGACGAATAAGCCTAAACGCGTGGACCCAAATTATGACTATTTATCTGGTGCCTCTTCTCCTTCAAACAATGACCATGTGGTTAATCCATCTCTAGCAAGGAAGGACAATAAGCCTAAATCTCCATCATTGAACTTATCAAAGCATTCAGATCCTGTCAATCCTTCTCGTCCTGTCTTCAATAACTCACCAGTACATAACGCTCCTACTGGTAAATCAGTAAAGGTAGGTAGATACAATATCCCAGCTCCTCCTCCCAACCTACCACCTGCATTCTCTAAAGAATCTACACCTCCTATTGTAAATAACAACAGTAATAGTACCAATCCAAAATACAGTACTCAACCGCAGAACAATAGAAACAGTTTTTTGAATAGTATCCATGGTTTCAAACAACAACAACTAAGACCTGTTACTCCAGATCCCTCATCTAGTCCTTCTGATGAAAATTCTAATCACACTCTCCTAGGGGTGTTGAAAAGACGAATGGAGAAGAGAAATAGAGTGTTACAAGACTCAGACGAATCTGATTTCGAAAATCCTGATGATGACTGGTAAATAAAGACAGTATACCCACACTAACTATGATGTATTTATCATGTGTTATATGTGGAAATCTTATGAAATTATAATCGTAAATATCTTGTAAATACTTGTAAAAATTTTACCGCACTTGTTCATCCAGGAATTGTTCATGATGAATTGACTTGGTTGTTTTGAGTTATGAAGCATATTATTTGTATGTTTAAAGAATTGGTGCAAATATTTTATGATCTGTTATTTGTATTTATTGTTCCATTTCCCTTGCGTATGCGATATGCCTTTCGGGGCATATCTTTGTACAGATCTCATAGGTATCGCATTCATTCTTCTCCTATTTAATCGTGTTATACTAGTGAGGCTCTACTATAGTTGTGTATTGTTATTATGTTACGTTAATCTGAGAATTGAAATACAAATGAAGGAAGAGAGGAAAATGAAGAAATGTACATGTAGCTTAAAGAGTTGTATATTTATATTTTGTTGCTGCTTCAATATAATATCAGCTGTTTGTCTATGTTTCTTTATTTACCATTGCTTCATCTTGTTGATATTCACTCTTGATGCTTATGGAGGGTCTACATCTACTTGTAGAAGTTATTTCGTATCAGCTGATAATTACAAATACACTAGTAATATATCTAACCCTCTCTCCACAAACAATGCATCAAACATTAGTGGGGGTAGATATAGGATGAATGAGGCTAGGACAATAGGGTTACACAACAGCTACCATATTATGAATTCATTATTTAGTCAGACATCTTGGGCTGCATACATGTTTGTATTTGTAAGTGCATGGAGCTACACACACCCCAGTTTAACAGGCCAATTGGAACAAGGATATCGAGTGTTTGAGATAGATATACATGCACGAGATGACGCGTTAATGGTCTACCATATACAGCTATTCGATCAGCTGACTACTTGTTATTGTCTTAGTGAATGTATAAATGAAATCAATTCTTGGTCTGATGCTAATCCATGGCATTTCCCTATAATTTTAGAATTCGAATACAAGTACTATTGGTATGAGGACGCTTACATATATCAGGGTAATAAGATCCAGTTTAAGCACATACTAGCACTTGAACAGGAGCTCATAAACGTGTTTGGAGGGAAACTAGTTACCCCTCAGTTACTAAGGGGGAAATATTCGACCCTCTTAGAAGCTATTAACGTCACTAAATGGCCAATAATTGATCAGGTGAGGGGTAGAGTATTTGCAGTGATGTGGGATGATACTGAATTGCTTGATATCTATCTAGAGGGTGACCGAGCTGATGAACCTGTTCTGTTTACGTTATATACCTCTGATAATGAACTTAACGGAGTGTTTGATAAATCTGGTAATCCAGTTGGTAAACAAGAAATTATTAATTCGTCAGTAGAAACTGGTCGTATCCTAAGGACGAGGGTAGATTCAAGGTTGGAGTATAATCCAGAACGTAGGAATGTAGGACTAAATTCTAAAGCTCAATTACTAATCACAGACTTATTAGACAGGCCTTTATTCGAGGATTTGAAGAATCACTGTTATGTCTTAACTGATTTCTCTGAGTATGTTTGTATTGGGTGATTATTGTATAGAATTTACGTTTTAGTTTTTATGGTTTTATAATTCTTTTCTATTAAATCGATTACTTTTCTTTTTGTATTCACAAAAGTGACATCGTTTCTAACAAGTAAACATCTGGACTTGTTATATCCATCTATTCATTCATTGCCTTATCAGCCATTGATTTTATAATTGCATGTTAATGTGTGGAATTGTGGTGATTCGTGTTGACAGCTAAATATACGAATAGGTACACACACAGAGAGATTACAGTAAAACGGTTATAGAGTACTATGCGACTGAATTAGGTATTGTATCCGAGGTTACCATGCTGGGCACCTATGCATTGTTCGCTCAATAATAGCTATGAGATCAGGTCTACGTCTGTGTATAAATATCACAGAATTAGATAATTCAATTCAGATTGCAATACAATATACACTAATTAAAATGCTTAGTATGTCTAATGGTTCTACTGGCTCACTGACACAAGACGTAGTGAATAATCTTGATACGCCGGTTGATATTCGAGCAAGGAGTTTCCCTGATAATAATCATGCAGAGGAATCTTCCAAAAATAAACCTATCGTTTCTAAAAAGTCTATGACCAGTTTGAACATACTCTCTGCCGTAGAGCTCGATGGTCAGACTGAGGAGGACCTTTGGGCTACTTGGAATGTTCTTCTCCAGAATTGGGATACTCTAAAGCGTAAGGCACGGTCTGGACTGGAACCACTCGTTAGAAAGGGAATCCCCATTCACTTGCGTCCAGTTGTTTGGAAGAATTTGGTCCAGACGGATACCAAGATCCTCACACAGAGCTATCCCTCTCTAATCAACTCTGAGACTCCGTTTGAGAAGCAAATAATCAGAGACAGCACTCGTACCTTCCCCACCCATGAGATGTTCCAGTCTCCTGACAGCGATGGAGTAGAGAGTTTACGTAACTTAATGCATGCTTATGCCGTGTATGACAAGGAAGTAGGTTATTGTCAGGGTCTAGGATTTGTAGCTGGTCTCCTACTCATGATTATGCCTGAGGAAGAAGCATTCTGTGTATTCATACAAATTCTACAGGAAAATAGAATCCGTGACATGTACAAGCCCTCTATGAGTCTACTTTCTATCTGTAACCACCAGTTGGACAAATTGATAGAAGAGACACACCCACACGTGTACTATCATCTCAAACATCAGGGATTCTCCTGCTCTCTATACGCATCTACTTGGTTCTTAACTCTTTTCTCGACTATGCTTCCTCTTGACACTGTATTCAGGATAATGGATATATATCTTATTGAAGGACTCAATATTATATTCCAAGTAGCTCTGGCATTGATTGACATGGCTCAGTCAGATCTTATGGATTTAGAGATGGAAGGTATTCAGCATTTCTTCACTAATGATTTAGGTCAGAGATATGGAAAGGATGCTGATACGTTAATAAAACGCGCTACGAGCATAGATATTGATAAGCGTAAGCTGAGGAGATGGGAAAAGGAATATATCCGTAAAAAGGAGAGAGAGTTACAAGAGAGAAGAGAGATTATACATTTTAAGAATGAAAATAAGAATTTAACTGAGAAGGTCTCAATGTTGGAGAAAGTTAACGGTGAATTAGCTCCTCAACTGATTGCCAGTCAGGTAAAGTGTGCCGAAGCTTCGGAAGAAACCGTGAGATTGAAGAATGAGCTATCTAAGCTCCGTAAGCAAACTGCTACCAAAGGGAACTCTCCTAACAAAGTGAAGGAAGACATTGATGTAGAAAATGACTCATTCCAGGATCTGATTCATAGCCTAGCTACCCTCAAGGTTCATCTAGCCGAGAAAGCAAATAAAATAGAGCAACAAACTCTAGAATTGAGGAACACACGAAATGAGAACACAAAGTTAAGGAGTGCTCTATTAGAAGCTCATCAAGAACTCCACAAATTTCGTAAAAGATTTTCCACCTCTCAAACTGGCAGTCAACTGTCACTCAATTCATTCGAAGAAGACATATACCCGTTTTACACAGCTACAAACGAAAGTAAACTCGAGAAGATAGAGAAGGAGCTGAGAGAATATAAGAAATGTGAATTGAATCTACCTCGCACAGAAATGGATGATAACAGTAACAATTCCTCTATCTCCAGTCTACACGCAATAACCAATGAGTCCGATGAATATATTGATCTCAACACTAGTAATAGCAGTAGAAAGAATAACTTAAATATCTCTACATCCAAGAAACACAGCAGATCGCTTGATCATGTCAAATAGTAAAACACAAATTTACTTCGATTGTGTATATTTTGATTTGAAAAGAGACTGTTTGTTTTAAATTTGAAATTTAAAGTGTTTGCCACATGGTTTATTAATAATGTAGAAATTATCCAAGAGGTCAGATGGCTTATAGAGCAATACTGTAAGATACATTACGTTGCAATATTATGTTCTTTTCTTATGTATCTAATTTATACAATACATCCACTTAGTCATATCATGTCACAAGAACCTACACCTAAACCTATCAGCAAGTCTACACGATACGACAGACAGCTGAGATTGTGGGGTGATAAGGGACAAGCTACTCTTGAGTCAGCTCATGTGTGTCTCATAAATGCATCAGCTATTGGGTCTGAAACATTGAAAAACCTGGTTCTCCCTGGGGTAGGTAAGATAACTGTCGTAGACTCTAACAAAGTAATGGGGAGGGATCTGGGAAATAACTTCTTCCTGGATCAAGACTCTCTAGGATTGTCTCGAGCAGATCGTGTGAAAGAGCTGTTGTTAGAAATTAATGAAGAAGTTACTGGCGAATCTGTTGCCACAGACATAAATACCCTGATCAATGAGAATCCTGAATTCTTCAAACAGTTTAGTGTTGTCATAGCAACACAGGTATCCGAGGGAATTTCTCTCCCCCTCTCTCGCCTCCTGTGGAGTCAGAGAGTACCATTGATTCTTGTGAAATCATACGGGTTTATAGGCAGCATACGTGTAGCTACTCCCGAGCACTGTATAGTGGAAGCAAAGCCTGATAATGCATTGGAAGATTTGAGGTTTGATAAACCTTTCATTGAGCTAGAAACACACGTAAACTCCGTCGAGTTAGATAAACTGGATAAAACCGAGCATGAACATGTACCATATCTAGTGCTCATTTATAAATACCTGCAGAAATGGAGTGAGCAGAATGGAGGGAGATATCCTTCTAAATACAAAGAGAAGAAAGAAGTGAAGGAGCTTATTCGACAAGGAATTAGGATTAATCCAGAGACAGGTGGGCCTGAAGCTGAGGAGAATTTTGAAGAGGCTATGAACAATTTGAACACAGCTCTAACTGAGACCAAAGTTCCTAGCAACATAGATACTATTCTAAAGGACGATAATTGTGAACAACTAACAGCCCAATCTACTCCTTTCTGGATATTGACTGCTGCATTGAAAAAGTGAGTTATAGAAAAATTTATTGAATTATTATGAAGTAATAATAAATAATAATTAGAGTAAATAGTCTAACAAGTCACTATTCTACTCAAAGCACCATTTCCCTACCACAATAAATAACAACAAAACAACAAAACAACAAAACAACAAACCTAAGCGATAGAGATCAGTTTTCATCTTCTTCACAAGGGCTTCTAGTTGATTCATTTCCAATCTTGTTACAGACATCAATGTATCATTCTGCCTATCTTTGCAGATCCCTACATCTACCCAATATGAGATCTCATCTAATTCCCTGTGAATATTCACACAAAGTGTTTCATTCACTTTAGGGAAGTTCTGTATCTCTTTTTGTCTGATAGCGGTTTTCAACTTGTTTATGGATTCGATTATTCTTTCGTATTCTACCGTTTTATTATTCAATCTCACGTTCAGCTGTCCTATATCTACTTTTGTTGCGTATTCAGCCTTTTGCAATTCTCCCATTTTCTCTTCTACCTCTGCTTTGAAAGACTGTAATTTATCGTATCTTATTTCCAATACATTGTCAAGTTCTGCTTTATTCGTCTCTTCTAACTTTCGTATTTTATCTCCCAACTTCTGTACTGCTTTTCTCATTACAAATTCGTGTTTTTCTTTTCCCTCTCGAATATGGATAATCATTTCACACCTCTTCAGTTCCTTGATTTCACATCCTAACTTCCCATACAAACACTTTACAATTGTTTCAGAGCACTCACTATTGAGATGGATAAGCATGTCCTCTCTTGCTACTTCATTGTCACAACCTTGTGTACATTTGATAGGATAGCGTAGACACTTTGCGAAATGTTTTTGCTCTTCATGAGATCTGTATTCGTTATCACAGAATTTACAGATCTCATTTTTGTTTCTGCACCCTTGGTTATGGGAATCTCTTTCCTTTCTTAGGAATTGTTGCTTACAACCTAATTCGCATATCATTATTATATGAGGACACTCTCGCAAATGGGTAATAATCCTCTCTAATTCTCCTACCCAGTCACACCCCCTCTCCATATAAGGACATCGTACCTCTAGCATACCCACCATCTTTCTGGCGTCATGAGGAATGTGTCCCTTCTTTTTCCCTGCCTGTACCCCTGAACAAGGAGAACATGCTAGTTTGTCCTCAGATTTATGATTCTCCTTAACTGCATTTCTAAGAATGTTATCGCATTTATAACAGAGAAATAATTCTCTTACCATGGGATGGAGTTCTTTGAGCAAAATCTCTGTTTTATACCCTCCAAAATTTCCTGGTGTTATTTCTACGCACAATGCCTGTATCAGAGTTTCAGGAGTATCATTATTTTGTAGTTTTTCTGCCATATTGCTTTCCAATATCAGAGCATTGATAATTCCTTGCTATACCATATTTATGTGTAGCATGTCAGAATCCTTACAATATAGTTGTCATCTTGTGATAAGAGCTTACAGGTTACAAATATTAGCCGCAACACAATGGTTCAATCAAAACATTACGTAATAGAGATGATGGATCATTATTTATTCTTTGTAGGTTCGTCTTAGCAGAAGGGAAAGGAGATCTTCCTCTCCGCGGTACTATCCCTGACATGACTAGCAGTTCTAAGCAGTATATTGATCTACAGAATTTGTACAGAGAAAAGGCCCGAAAAGATGCACTAATTGTACACAAATATGTCAGTGATATCTGTAGCTCTCTTAGTCTATCAGCCGATTATATCAAAGAGGAAGATACCCTTCTATTCTGTAAGAATTCTTCCTTCCTGAACCTCATCCGTACTACACCGTTAGAAGCAGAGCTATCAACTTTACACTTCAATAGGGATTACTTCGACATGTCTCTTGGTGATGAAGACTCTGATCTAGCCTGGTACGTACTGCTACGAGCAGTGGAGAGATTCAACACCAAGTACTCTCACTACCCCATCCCCACGGATATCCCTCTACTGACAGTATGTGTAGAAGAGCTGTTGATTGAATGGGGGCTAGTAGGGAAGAAGATCAAAGAGGGGTCTATTCTTGAAATTTGTCGATACAATGGCTGTGAGATTCATACAGTGTCTGCATTCTTAGGAGGTTTAGCTGCCCAGGAATGCATTAAACTAATCACAAATCAATATATACCTATCAACAACACTATGTTATACAATGCCATAACGTCTACTACGCTTAGCTTCGAGGCTTAGTATTATATAATTAGATTTAGAAATGTGTATATTTCATATTAGAGAGATTCGTGTTGTTATCAACTTTTATTATTATTGAATGGCTGTTGTACTAATATATTATTATTACACATGCAATTAACAAGCTAGTCTGAGTCTCCTGACTCATTCTCCTTCTCCTTGTACTCCGTAATTAGGACAGTAAAGCTGTCAACTGTCACATATCTGTGCTGTCCTGAGTTGAGGTCTAAGTTGGATATTTTAGGGGGTACTCTATACAAAAGATAGCATATAATATTTCTATATAGTGATTATGTTATACTGATAACTCACCTCTTCCTGAATACCCTCTTTCTCTTCTTTTGCATAATAACCTCATTTTTATCTTCTCCCCCTTCAGCAACTTCCTTCTGCTTGTTTCCCTGTATATGATCATCTCCAGTCACTATTTCACTCATTACTTCTTAATTCCAGTATTATTCAGTCGTAATTGCCTATAACTATTAGTAACCACTTACACCACAATTGGTTTGTAGCTAATAGAGTTTATATAACTAACTGAGTTAATATTATTGTTCTATTCTTCCTCGAGTCCTTGCAAGTAATATTACAATCTTAATTGGCTCTTTATCGAATTATTTGTAACACACTGTCTATAGCTTTGTGCTATGGCTTCCAAACCAAACAGAAATAAACTCGAGGGTACAAGGAGAGATGAGTTGTTAAAATCACTCCTGGAGACAGGATGGAGTATTGTGACGTCAAGAGACGCGATTTATAAAGAATTTATTTTCAAAGATTTCAATCAAGCATTTGGTGTCATGTCTCGTGTAGCGCTTAAAGCTGAATCACTAGATCATCACCCTGAATGGCTAAATGTTTATAACAAACTGCAGATAACTCTATCTACTCACACTTGTAGCGGGATATCTGAGATGGATATCACACTAGCTACATTTATAGATTCAGTGGCTAAATAATGTTTCATTTTCTATCACCCGATTATCTTAGATTAATTAGCTATAATTTGCTTACCTCACGTAATATACTAATCAAATTAATATATGCTTGTGACCTGTAACGGATCATATACAAACATGCAATAATTAGAAAATTGCTGAACGATATGAAAGAGTATATCATGTTGAAATTCAATATCATTGCTTCGTTTACATCATTGGGGCCGCCTCCTCTAGCAACTATACTCTTCAATAATTTACTTAGGTCAAACATGCATCCTGTATATTAGATCATGTATAACACATAACATACTCATAGTATTAGCTACACACTTTCTCACTGATCAAATAAGATAACTCGTGACGGCTAAGCATGCCTATGATAACGAAAGGCGACCACGTCTGGCACAAGACGGCCCCCGAATCTGATGAGTTCGGAGTAGCAATCGGTGCCAAAGTGGAGACAATAGAGAATAAGCAGTACAAACTATATACAGATGATGACGAAGTGAAATGGATAGACGTAAAGGACAAGAATCTCAAGTTAATGCATGCATCTAGTATTGAAACTGTAGAAGACATGATACAGCTGGGAGACTTACATGAAGCTGGTATATTACGTAATCTCTTCCAGCGATACAAAAATCACAAAATGTATACTTATACCGGAAGTATCTTAGTGGCAGTTAATCCCTATCAGCTGTTGCCTATTTATGATCAGATGCATATAAAAATGTATCAAGTAAGTGTCTAATAGAGTTTATATTAAACAGAATATTTATTGTGATATTCTATAGGATAAGAAAATAGGAGAAGCACCCCCTCATATTTTTGCGATTGCAGATAACGCATACTACTTTATGCGTAGAGAATTTCGCGATCAGTGCATCATAATCAGTGGAGAGAGTGGAGCTGGCAAGACAGAATCTACCAAGTTGATTCTACAGTTCCTGGCTGCTCAGTCTGGTCAGCACTCCTGGATAGAACAGCAGATATTGGACAGGTAATATGACGTCATATTTATAGCAGAATTATAGCTAATTATACTATTCATTAGTAATCCTGTGATGGAAGCATTTGGTAATGCTAGGACACTACGTAATGACAACAGCAGTAGATTCGGTAAATACATAGACATACACTTTACTCCAGCTGGAGTTATAGAGGGAGCTAAAATAGAGCAGTATCTATTGGAGAAGTCTCGGTTAGTCCATCAAGCTGCTGGAGAGAGGAACTATCATATATTCTATAGGCTACTCGCCGGGCTGAATAAGAGAGAGTTAGACCAGTTATATCTATCAGGTATATAGCATATTCACTAATGCTATATTAGAGTATTTATATCTGCTGATAGGTAACCCTAAGGAGTACTACTATGTGAATCAGGGGAACTGTTATACCTGTGAGGGTATGGATGAGAAGGAAGAGTTTGCTCTAATCAAAGGGGGCATGCAGGTGTTGAATTTTGATAATGATCATGTATGGAATGTGTTCAAGATTATAGCTGCTGTACTGAATCTCGGAAATGTAAGCTTCCTAGAATCTGAGAGAGGTAATATGCCAGTCAGTACGATTAAAAACAAAGACGCGCTAAGAAACGCAGCTGCTCTTCTGGAGGTAAGTTATCAGCTGTTTAACTCTATGTACAAGTATTAACTGTGCTTTAGGTACCAGAGCAAGGACTGATAAAGGGACTGACAGAGAAATCTACTCTAGCAAAAGGAGAAGTAATTACCACTCCTCTGTCTGGTTCCCAAGCTTGTGACTACAGAGATGCATTTGCTAAGGGAGTGTATGGACGTAACTTCGTAGCATTAGTAGATCATATAAACAAGGCTATATACCGTCCACCTGATGAAAAGAGGAGGTCTAGTACCAGACAATCCATTGGAGTATTGGATATATTCGGATTTGAAACATTCGGTAAAAACAGCTTTGAGCAAATCTGTATAAACTACGCTAATGAAAATCTCCAGCAGTTCTTTGTTCAACACATATTCAAGCTAGAACAAGCAGAGTACACACGAGAGGGGATAAACTGGGAAGATATTGTATTCACAGATAATCAGGAAATATTGAATCTCCTCTCTGAGAAACCTCTCAACATGATTGCTCTTATAGACGAAGAGAGCAGATTTCCTAGAGGTACTGATGAGACTCTACTGACTAAATTCAGCCAGCAACATAGCAAACATCCTCACTACATACATCCTAAGAGTAGTATAGGAAAACAGTTTGGAATACGTCACTTCGCTGGTGATGTATTTTATGATGTCACAGGGTTCTTAGAGAAGAATAGAGACACGTTCAGTCCTGATCTACGTACTCTAGTGTTACAGAACTCTACCTCTAGATTCCTCACATCTCTATTCTTAAAAGATAAAGTAGGGGGCAGTACTGAGACCAGAAAGAAGACTCCTACATTAGGTCTACAGTTCAAGTACTCTTTGGAAGAACTCATGCGAGCTCTTGGCAGGTGTCACCCCTTCTTCGTGCGTTGTATCAAACCTAATGAATTTAAGAATGCTATGGATTTCGACAGATCTCTTTGTGTACGACAACTCCGTTACTCTGGAATGATGGAGACTATCCGTATCAGACAGGCAGGCTACCCGATCAGACATGACTTCAGGGAGTTTGTGAAGCGATATGCTATGCTAATCCCTGGTTTCCATATATCCGCAGATTATAAGCTCAATTCTAAGAGGTTAATGGATAAGTTAATGCCTAAAGCAGATTGGCAGGTAATTAGTTACTGTTATTTTATTATATTATTAGAGTTATAATTCCTTCATTAGATTGGTAAGAATAAATTGTTCTTGAAAGATCCAGATGATCAGAGGATCGAAGAGATGAGAGAGAGCATGATCAGCACATACGTCATCGTGTTGCAGAAGGCAGTGAGAGGTTGGCTAAAGAGACATTACTTCAAACGGCTCAAGAGAGCAGCTATTAACTGTCAGAAGAATGTACGTGCTAAGCAGCAGAGGAAGAGATATCTGATAATGAAACGCGGTTTTTCACGCCTTGTCGTGTTAGTAAGAGCTAAATGGATCCGACACAGATATCTCATTGGTAGGAGAAGAATGGTCCTGTTACAAGCTAGATGCAGGGGATTCTTGGTGAGGAAATTCGCGAGAGAACAGCTGAGACTTGTTAACCACCTGCAGATGAGGGTACGTAAGCTGTTGAGCACTAAGGGGGAATCTAAACAGAGACAACATGAAATAGAACATATTATGAATCCGGAGAAGCTGAGAGAGATAGAAGCTGAGGAGCTGAAACAGCTGATGGAGTTTGGATCAGAGGAAGACGCAGCTATGGCCAAGTATGTTAATATAATAATACTATGTAAACCATGGATTATACGATAAAACTTTAGGCAGTATAAAGAGAGATTGCTGGAATTAGAGATGGAGTCAATAGAGGATCAGGAACGGATGTTTATGGATGCAGAAAGAAAGAGAGAGTTACTGCTCAGCGGGGTGGATAAAGACAAAGTTAAGATAGATGATTCTGAAACAATGAAAGAGCTGTTTGGCCTCTCTGACGATGAGTTACACCCCTATCTAGCTCAAAGTCAAGCAGGCACTGGAGATCTTCCTTACGAAGCTACTGCATTCATGCCTGATATGTTAAATGATGTAGATGAGGATCTGTCTGAATACAAGTTTGCTAAATTCGCTACAACCTACTTCCAAGTAATAATAAGTTATCTATTATTCTTATATTATTTTATTCATTATATAATTCTAGGGACAAGTTACATTCTCTCACACTAGACGACCTCTAAAGCAGTCTCTACTTAATATGAAGAATCCTCAGGACAGGCACAGAGCTATAGCTGTGTTCATTATGATACTAAGGTTCATGGGAGATCTACCTGAACCTGCTCAACATGAAGGAGGAGATAAGAAGGGATCTGTAGTTAAGAAAATTTATGATACTTTTGGGAGGAAAATAAAACCACCAAAGTTTGTATATTTTAGATAATATAAGTTTGCAATTAGTGCTTATCTTATATTGTTATAGGATAGAGGACTATGAAGGAGAGGAGGTAACACTACCCCCTGTCCCTGCCTCTGAGAAGAAGAAGGATTCTCTCAGGAAGCGACTAGTCAGCATGACTCTAAAAAGAAAGACTAAACTACCACCCGATCTCTTATCCACTAATGCTAATACTATGAGTGAGGAGGAAGTAGCTATATCAGTACTGACTAGAGGTACAAGTAATCTAGAGAAGTTACACTTTATCATAGGACACGGTATATTACGTCCTGAAATGAGAGATGAAATATATTGTCAGATCTGTAAACAGCTGACTCAAAATCCTAACAAGACTTCTCATGCTAGAGGATGGATCCTCTTGTCCCTGTGTGTGGGTTGTTTCACACCTTCTGAGAAGTTCATCAAGTACCTTAAGGAGTTCATAAAGGACGGACCACCAGGCTACGCCCCCTATTGCAGAGAGAGGCTGAATAGGACAATACTTAACGGATCCAGAAGTCAGCCTCCCTCCTGGCTAGAATTACAGGTTTGATATACTGAATATATCCTTTATATACTTATTCTATTGAGTTTGTTATAGGCCACTAAGAGCAAGAAGCCCCTTATGCTTCCTATCACATTCATGGACGGTACTACAAAGACTTTACTAGCAGACTCTGCTACTACTGCTAGAGAGCTGTGTACACAGCTGGGAGAGAAGATCGGATTGAAGGACCAATTTGGGTTCTCTTTATATATCGCGCTATTTGATAAGGTATCATCACTGGGGTCTGGAGGGGATCACGTGATGGACGCTATCTCACAGTGTGAGCAGTACGCTAAGGAACAGGGTGCACAAGAGAGGAACGCCCCATGGAGACTATTCTTCAGGAAAGAGATATTCTCTCCATGGCATCAGCCATCAGATGATCTAACAGCTACTAATCTCATATACCAACAGATAATCAGAGGGATAAAGTTTGGAGAGTATAGATGTGAGAAGAATGAAGATTTGGCTGCTTTAGCTTCTCAGCAGTACTACATAGATCATGGAGTATCTGTAAGTATATGCTACATATCCATAGTCCATACTATATTGAATATTATATGGTATTATAGATGGGAAGTGAGAAGTTAACGCAAGCTGTTAGTTTATATATTCCTGATACTTGTCTCACTGGACATGGTACTGTAGAGAAATGGGTATCAGCTCTGCAAGCATATCATGCTAAGGCGTATTACGCCAAAGAGGGTTCCGATAAGAACCGCGTGAAAGAGGATGTTGTATTATTCGCAAAATTCAAATGGCCTCTCCTATTTTCGCGCTTCTTTGAAGCTTACAGATTTGCTGGTCCCGTCCTCCCTAGAAATGACGTCATAATAGCTGTGAATTGGACTGGTGTATATATTGTAGATGACCAAGAGCACGTACTGCTGGAGTGCTCCTTCCCAGAAATAACTAATGTAGCTGCTAACAAGACTCCTGGGAATCAGACACATAACAGCTTCTCTCTGGGTACTATTAAGAGTGATGAGTATACATTCACTTCTGCTAGTGCTGATGATATATGTGAGTTAGTCAAGTACTTCTTGGATGGACTTAGGAAACGGTGAGTTGTTAAATCCTTATAAATACTATTTTATTGTTGTCGTTATTAATCAGATCGAAGTATGTAATCGCCATGATGGATTACGATGCTCCTGGAGAAGGTTCCTCCTTCCTAAGCTTCAGGAAAGGAGACCTGATTCATTTGGGAGATAACGAGCAGGGGGAAGATGTTATGAACTCTGGCTGGTGTTTCGGACAGAGTGAGAAAACAGGCGCTAAGGGAGACTTCCCTGCAGAGTGTGTATACATACTTCCTACTATTACTAAGCCCAGTCACGAGGTAATCACCCTGTTTGCTACACGTAGCTCAGATGAGACAGACAGAATACTTGCGACTACTAACAGTGCTCTAGACTACGCTAAGAATGAAGCAGCTGACGACCTATCATCTCCCCCGTACACTTTAGAATCCTATGCTATAGATCACTTCCTCCCGCTCCCTAAGAGGACTCTATCTAAGGCTCTAGCTAAAGGTATTATTTCCTCACTCTATTTATACTTGTGTACTTATATGATTCATGTTAGGTCAGGGCTGGATTACCGCACGTGCGGAATGTGCGATCGCACAGGGCCCAAACTACGTGAATATTTACCTAATCGCAGACCCGGGCCGGGTTTAGGTAATCTTTTAGATGTTTTAGTTTACTTTCATTGTCCACTTTAATTATTAGCTAATTGCTCATAATGGAATTGTGTTTCTTTGTATTCTTCAATTCATAAGAACAATTCCTTATATTTAAGGTTGGATATTAATTTGTCAACAATGAACTCTATGAATTAAACTAAGGTGAAATTGTGAAAACATATTATAGTTGTTTATTAATAACTAATCATCATTTCCTACTATATATGAGACTATTACAAATTATTTGTATATTTTGATACTTTCCTTAATAAGTTGTCTTTGCTATATTTTGATTCGATGTCTTCCTACAAACACAAAGTGGGGCGCAGAAACGAGATGCTGCTGCTTCCACAGTGCGTTATATATCAAAGCTTTTTTTGTCCGTTTGTCTGTCTGTTTGTTTGATTGTCCGTTGTCAAGGAAAGGCCCGAACGGAAGGTAACGCACAAGGCCCGCAATATGCTTAATCCGCCTGTGTTAGGTGCTCTGAAGCGTAAAGAAGGACAGCCGTGGAGCTTCCAGAGAGATCCTATAAAGGCACCTCTCCTCAAGAAACTAGAACACTCCTCTGAAGAGGTAAAGCAGAAATCTCTAAGTGCCTTCTTAGCTATGCTAAAGTACACAGGAGATTATCCTAGCAAGAGACTAAGACTCAGTACAGAGCTTACTGATCAGATATTCGAACCTCCCATTCAGTATGAGTCTCTACGTGATGAAATATATTGTCAGATTATTAAACAGCTGACTCACAATAAGACTAGAGTCAGTATAGAGAAAGGATGGGAGTTACTATGGCTAGCTACTGGATGCTTCGGCTGCGGGTATTAATTATATTATAATAATGGGTTGAAATAGTTATACTAGAATTATTATATATTCGTTAGTCATGCTCTTGGGAAAGATGTAAACCTATTCCTACAAACTCATGTGAAGCGGAACAACTTCGCAGCTGATTGTGTGAAGAGACTTCAGAAGACCATGCGTAACGGACCAAGAAAGTACCCCCCTCATATAGTAGAGCTAGACGCTATACAGAATAAGACTACTCAGATATTTCATAAGGTCTTCTTCCCTGACGAGAGCACACATGCTTTTGAAGTTGACTCCGGTACAAAAGCTAGA
This sequence comes from Oopsacas minuta, assembly GCA_024704765.1. Taxonomy (NCBI): domain Eukaryota; kingdom Metazoa; phylum Porifera; class Hexactinellida; order Lyssacinosida; family Leucopsacidae; genus Oopsacas; species Oopsacas minuta. The sequence continues at coordinate 92,192 of JAKMXF010000302.1, forward strand.
GATTTCTGTCAGATAATCTCTGATAAATTGAACTTAAAATCAGCTGAGGGGTTCAGTTTATTCGTTAAGATAACTGAGAAGGTTATCAGTGTCCCTGAGGGTGATTTCTTCTTTGACTTTGTCAGACATCTGAGTGAATGGCTTAGGAAGGCACGTCCTGGTAAAGAGACCATGGGAGCTAGTGTCAGTTACCAGGTAGACTTTTTTCTTAAATCAGCTGATTATTACGTGTTACTTATCAGCTGTTTATCTGCAGGTATTCTTTATGAAGAAGTTATGGACTAATGTGAATATCGGTAAAGACATAAAGGCAGATTCTATATTCTACTACCATCAAGAGCTACCTAAGCTATTGAGAGGATATCACAAGTGTTCTCTTGATGAGAGTATTCAGCTAGCTTCTCTTATATACAGAGTTAAGTACGGAGATGATACCAAATGGTTCTCACAGTTCCCTAAGATATTAGACCAGTTCGTGCCTGTTGATCTCCTCCCCTCCATCACTCCCGACGAGTGGAAGAGAGAGATAAGCTCTCTTCACCACAAAACACCTAGAAACAGAGATGACGCTAAAGTTATGTTTCTTAAAATAATATCTAAATGGCCTACGTTTGGCTCTGCCTTCTTCGAAGTGAAACAGACTACAGAACCTAAACTCCCTGAGTATGTTCTCATAGCAATAAACAAGTATGGAGTAAACCTTATAGATCCTAACTCAAAGGATATCTTAGCGACATATCCCTTCACTAAGATAAGCAATTGGAGTAGTGGTAATACATATTTCCATATGACTATTGGTAATCTGGTGAGAGGCTCTAAGCTGTTATGCGAGACTAAACTAGGTTACAAGATGGATGATCTACTAACCTCCTACATATCACTGATGCTGTCTAGCATTAATAAGCCTCAATCTAAGGGCGGTGACTATTCACCTCCTGGTACGAAACGGACTATGCCATCCTCTCGATCAGGAGGCTCTACCTCTACTAGAACTACCAATATATCAGATTCAACTCGTTCTGGAGGATCCATGCCCTCTAAACATCAGCCTGTTTATCACCCTCCTCCCATGAACATGCCTCCACCAGGGATGCCAATAGCTCCAATGCAAATGGGTATGCCTCCACAAATGGGTATGCCTCCTCAGATGGCTATGGTTCCCCCACAGATGCACATGTCCCCTACTGGCCCTTATGGGTATCCAGGAAATTTGCCCAGACAGCAACGACCTATACCCGTTGGAATGCCTCAGATGGCTAAACACCGTCCCCAACACATGCCAATGGGGGCACACCCACAAACCAGGAGACCCGTACAGCCGAGCAGTTCCGGATATGGTACTGGGTCCAGTAGCCAATCCCGGAGTATCCCCTCCTCCACACCTTCCAGAGGAGGACATAGTCGCATGTAACTATTACTAGATGCTCTCCTGCTGAAAGGCCCATTCTATATACTTCACTAGTAACTTCGTATTTAGTTAGTAAAGTAGGTTTTTCCTTTTTATACAAACGAACTTTATTTTAAATATTTATACTAATTTCTCCTCATTCTATTTATTTCACAAATACTCTTATATCTCTCATTTGACACTTGTAATTGTTATATACTCTGTTCTAAGCCTAACTAATATTATGAGATATTGTCTTCATAATCTTCTATTTTCATCTTGTCTAACCCTAAGTCAGAATCCTGCTCCTCATTCCTGTCATAGTGTATCACCAGCATCTCAGGGTCAGGATCTGGCGCGTAGAAGTTTTGTATGTAGCTGTTTCCACTAGGATCGTCCATCACTAAAGTTACCAACTTCTCTCCGTCCTTTACTTTCTGTAGGTTATCAGCTAGCTCATTAAGTTTAACGGAATCATGTGTAGAGGTGTCTGAGAATGGGTTTAAGCTGACTATCTGGTCTCTAACATTGGAGATTACGCCCTCTATCGTAGTGAACTTCCCTCCTAGTGTGGTTGCTCCCATGGTAATATCTAGTTCCTTAATGCAGATGGTAGCATCATGTGTCTTCAGAATATCACGTGTTAAATCAGCTGGAGATGTCATGTTTAGCTCGTAGCGAATACCTTTCTCACTAATACCCTTGGATGGCTTTACTTCGTTAGATTTGTAGCCACATATATCACAATTAGTAGCCATTAGTAACACTTCTTTGAAGTATGGTACTGATACAGGTTTTATGTTAGTTTCACAATCTTTTGAACAGCTGGGGCAAGGATTGGTGAAGCTGAAAATCTCATCAGCCCCAATCTCTGCTGGCACATCCTTCTCCTTAGTATCCTCTGCAGCCTCTATTTCATCATCAACACTATCTTCCTTCTCCTCAGTACCTGAATTCTCAACCATCAATAGTTTATTCTGTTCAGGAGTTCTGTTGTAGGTACTCATTACTAAATTAGGATCTGGACCAGGACTGTTGTAATGCTCTATAAAGCTATTTCCAGTAGGATCATCCAATGTAAACGTGAATTCTCTCTTCAGACTAATGCAATCTTGTAATTTAGCTAAGAATGATTTGAACTTTACACTGTACTCTTTCTCTTCTTCTGTTTCAACTGGAAGTGATGCTGCATGAGCTGACAACTCTTCGCATGACTTTACAAGGAGCCCTTCCAGGGTTGTTAGTACTCCCTTTGCTCCCGTGGGTGGTGCCTCAAACTCAATCTCTGGGATTCCAAACACAGACTTCTCAGATCTGACAAGTTGTCTGTCCAGATCCTTGCTGGATTTGATCGTAACTATGTAGTTTAAACCAGTTTCCTGAATAGGGTTACCTGACATTATTTCGTTGTTAGCGAACTCACAATACTCACAATGGAATGACATCAATATTATGTCACGAAACAAAGGGATATTTTTGAGGAGCATCTTGGTGACCCCCTGTTTGTAGCAGCTGGTACATAAGGATTCTATCTCTGTAGGTTTATCGTCTGCCCCGAGTTGAGTGTAAATCAAACTGTTGCTCTCCATCTTGTGTACTACTAGTAGTAGAAATATAGGTCATATAACGAAGATATTTATAAGGTACATGAATGTACTAAATTTAGTTCCAAAACTTAACGCATATTATATTACTTCATTAATAATTATAAGCTATAACTGATGAAGCGGTGATATTTCTAATATTCTGAAGCATATTTCCATGACTCGTTTCAGAGAGGAGATTAATTGTATTCTAGCGAATACTTTAGGGTGGAGGTGAGCTCCTGACTGCGTTAGTATCTTAGTTTTGCTGTAATAAGTAGAGAAATGTTGTGTGAGGGATACCAAGAAGTTACAGATATTTGAGATAGAATTATGCTGGAGTATATTGGAGCTCTCTTTTAGCAAATCTGGAAAAAGTAGAATATATTTTACAAATATAGACCATTCATTAGGTAGTTCTAAGAGGTTGAAATCTGGATGTGAAACCTGAGGGAGAGCACCGTATACACCTTCTTCTCTTAGCTGTTGGAACCTGTATAGTATTTGAGTCATCCTCGCATAATTATATAACACAAACATGCTAAAATGAGTTCCTATCTTGTCATTAGAGACTAGTTTAATTTCATGTTTAACTGTTTGAGAGAGGAGGTCTAGCTTAGTCGTGGATTCACACAATTTCCTAGCTTTTTCCACCAGACTAGTGTTATCCGCTGAATACTCTCCCTCAACACGTTCTAGCAATGTCTTGTGTAAGTAATCTCTTCTCGATTCCATAAGAGCTGTATATTCTGAGTGAGTACTAAGTGTATCAGAATGTGTTATGATATCAACCGAGCTATTAATGAGTTCTAGACTATAGAGAATATGGAGGGATTTTAACACTAAGTCCCTCAACTTATGACTGAAGTAGAGCACTATCCTAACTGTATCCTGTAGTTCAGTAGCCTTAAACATCAATAGGATTATACTAGCGAGCATAATCTTCAGAGAATATCTCCCATAACGATCTCTTAATTGGATTTGATATTGATTTTGCGTTTGATAGCTCTTACTTGTATATTTTAATTTCGCATGTAAGCTTTGTACAACTATTTTAGATTCTCCTTCCAGTAGTGATCCCGTATCTTGACACCTTTTATAAATATGTTCCGCTTGTCTCCTTACCCTTTTCAGGTCTAATCTATACTCACAGCTGTCTAAGAATACAGCAGAGTTACCAGTTAATCTCAAGAGATTCCTCATTGCTAAGCAGAATAAGTTGTTTCTATAACCATCTAGAGTACATGTATGTATTTCCTGACCCAGCTCTATACAACATATGTTAATAATTACAAAGTTATCCTGTGGTATAGAGGTTTTATCGTGATCTAGATATGTTAATTGTTTCATACACTCACTAACCAGTTCATTGATGTGCAGGTGAGCTGTAATAGCACACAGTTTCTTGTTATAAATAAGGTCAAAATGATGAATGTATTTTTGAGGCAACTTTTGATTAACAGTCTTGATCAACTCCTCGAGATATTTCTCACAAAAATTGAATACTTGATAATCTTTGGAGTTGTTATCTGGCGGAGGTAAGAGCTCTAACAACTTTTGTTCCAGATGTTTACGAATTTTCGGTATAAAAATGACAGCTCCCTTGTCGGAGGATGTCTTAACATATAACTGTTTATCCTCCTCCCTATCGAACCCCAATATATCCTGTATTATTGTTATTAATTCTGTTAGTATGAAGGGTGATTGCACTGGATCAGAATCCACTCTGCATGCCATGCGTAAATACTGCTAATAAATGTAGAATAATTGAGGTATTATGTCCTTGGCACATACGCTAGGGTATGTGCCAAGGACTAGTGCCCGGGAGTAGCGTATGTGCTAAGAACATTTCAAGATAAGGCTTATGCATACAGGGGTGAACTGATGCAGGTTCTCTGGTATTGTGTATGTATGTATGTATGTTTGACAACTGCTATGCTACTACTTTTAGCTATATTCAAACATTTCGTAGAGCTTCAATTTCATTTGCACTTTTCAGACTTTCCTATTGTTTGCCCTTGCCAAATATTAATCCCCAAATCTAACTTGCCTATATCAAAAAGTATTTGATAAAAGAATCGATTCAAGTTATTACTGGTACTTGTTATAAGTATATTCTAGCCAGCACATAAATACATAGGATCATTCTAATATTGTGATAATTGAATCTATTCTATAGTGCTTGCTGTTGACCACAATATTTCTAACCAACCAAAGGCATTACCCAAACAGCACTGTGAACTTGAACTTTCAGTTTGTTCTGAACTAATCAACTTTGCACTTCCTGTCAAAATCAAGAACGTTTTGTCATATTACGCTGAAAATCAGCAAATACGATATGTCCAATATCAACATAGAGAATTGGACAACAAACGAATCTCGTAATATTTCTGCCCTCACAAAGAATAAATCAAATGCAATCAATAATTTGCCTCTACTACAAACACATAACCCTTCATATTTACAGTCAAGAGATACTCCGAATTTATTAGAGCAGGTAGACTCATACGAAGATATTTGTGTGTATAATGGTTTAGAGATAAGAAACTCTATACGCACAGAGGATATTGTGGATGATACTGACCCTACTGTCAATCTACACGACTTCTTCCTCCAGCAACTGCGAGAGAGCAAGGATCGTATGTATCTGTTACAGCTTGAAGATCAGTTCGTATCTCTTATCCAGGATACTCCTCACACTCTACATTATCAAAACGTCACTTCTTACCATAGAATGCTAATTCATAGAATGGCTACTTACTTCGGTTTACATCATACACTAGATGATGAGGGTACTGGGGTCAATGTAACGAAAATCGCGAAATCTCGCTTGCCAGAGACACGGTTTGGTGATTTGATCCCTGCACCTCAAGAGGGGGAAATTTCTGAAAAAGAACCAGTTGTTATCTTGAGGAGGAAGTACCATACAGATCAGCTGATACGTCCTAACCCCCAAATTATACGGCCTACTTCACCTCCTACTAGTGACTCAGAGTCTAAGTCCATTAAACAACGAGAGGAGACTTATGCTATGGTGAGAGCTAGAATATTTGAGGGAGAAGGACTAGATGGAGAATTCGATCCAAACCGACTTGAGGATAATCTTGTTCAAAATGAACTCTCTACCTTTATTCAAAACTCCGATGATCCCTCTAAACTTCAGCCTCCTTTATCCCCAGTTCATGTCCATACTCGTACACCCTCCCCAACTATTGATAACTCTCTGAGAAGCAAGGAGGAGACTGAGTGTATCCATAGTTCAAATAATAATAATAAAACACACTCTAATAACAACACACGACGTAGATACGAGAACAGACACAATCGTAGTAAGAACTCATATCCAAACCAACAACCTTCTCATCCAGGTTCTAACTTTTCTTCACACTTGTTTGTCCCTTCAGTACCATATGTCCAAGTGGGGTCCTATTACACTCCCCAAAACGAGAGTAACATGTCTGTATACGCATTCTCCCGTCAGCCCCCTCCCCCCTCCACCCACAGCAGTCTACCTGCTACCTATCCTCTACATCCTAACATATCCCTCCTCCCTACTCACACTAGCATTCCTCTAAATAGTCAGCACTTCATGCCTCAGACACAACATCCTGATACCACTCCTTATATCCCTAGTCCACACATCTCTAATCCCCCTCCACAGTCTACACTACAATTACCTACTGTCAATCAATCCTCCACACACAATACCTCTTTCTCTCAATACCCCACTAGCTTCCCTATGGTAGGACTACAACCTGCAAACAGCTCAATGCTACAGAGATCTGGTAATCCTGTATACCAGCCTATTCAATCTGCTTCTGAAGTAATGAACTATCCTTCCTACGAGTCCTCTAAAGAGGATGCATACATGTTCATGCAGAACTTCCCCCAGATGGGATCTCATGGTTACTCAGGGATCCAATGGGAACCTGGCGTCATGAAGCTGAAGCACCAACCCAACCCCCAACCTTCCCAACAACCAATCCCTCACTCCATTCAGCAGCTAGCCAGCAGTTTAGAAATGATGGGTATACAGTCAGGTGAGGAACAAATGTATCTACAGTCTAATGCTAAACATGTACCTCCTACAGCTGATATGTACCCTAGTTATCCTCCTTACCCCACACCTCAATTGGCTCCTAGCACAGGGGTGCACGGTCAGGCTATGTATATGCAAAATAACGTAGCTCTTCTCCCATACCAACACTACCAGAATCAAGATACCTCACTGTCTCATCCAACTATGCCATTAACTAATTCAAGATTTGTCCTTACTCATCCTACATCTGCTACAGCTAGCATGCCTCTCTCCGAGACAGGATATCCCATACTAACTCCCACACACCCTGTACGTAATATTATAGCTAATATAAGTCCTAATGGCTCTCTCACCAATGGGCAGCACCAGTACATTACCTCAGGTCAGATGAACACACAACTACTACAACAAAACTTGTTGCCTAACCAAGTTACTGTTAGTAGTCAGAATCTGCAAGAATTTCAGATGAATAGCCCCAGTTTTAAGAAACATCCAAAGTCCACAGACCTGTCTTTCAATCATGATAACACTCGATCCAAATCGAACCGCAGTGATAAATCACGTCACAGAGCTCATCAGAGCAATCAACAAATGCAACACAAACCCAGTGGAAGTATCTACATTCCTCCTCGTACTGGTCTTGAGAACCATATACCTGATACAGACGGTTTGCTTCCGACTCCAGCACATATGAGAATCTTGGAGATATTCGAATTAAGAGTTTCCTTTGAAGAAGCTGAGAGGTGTATACGAGGAATTGCTCATGTCCATGTTGACTTCCACTTTATAAAGCTACCTAATAGCAACCAACAAGTGCTCTTAGCAATTTTTGAATCTGACCAATTGACTGATATTCTAAACAAAATTAATTCTAACCCTGCAACGAAATTCAAAACTAGATATCCTGACCAATACTTGGTAAAATATCTATCTTCAACAATTCTGCAACAAACAGCTTCTAACTAGTAAATTTTTTATTGTCATGGATTATTTTGTTGTAATTTTCTGTAATTATGGAAAGATCATGTATAAATAGTGGAAGTTTAGATAATTTGGCTACAGATGCGTTTAGACCTCCACATTGACATGAATCAATAAATACCCGAATTTTAAATATCATTTGCTTCTATAACAATCATTTATAATCAATTACAAATACATAGCTGAATTTTTATACCCGCCCATGTTTTTGAGAATACGTTTAAATTGGCCATTTAGACACACTCCCAGCAATTTCCATATATGGTTATTTATGCATTGAATTGATCTACGTATAATACTTAGTTCACCTCATTTAGTAATATCTAATAGGTATTTGTAATGTGTATATTACCCATTTAGAGATTGTGTTCATTGAAAAAGTAATCTTAAGCATTTATGTTGTATCTGTTGCTTTATACATCACTCAATTGAAACAATTATCCATCTGTGAACCATATCATACCAAAAATATTACAAATAGCATACAGAGTAATACTATTGTTACTTGTATATGAGTGATTACCATATTTTGTAATCAACCTGGCCATTTATCCAATGCTCTCGCAAATAGGCATTGACTAGCTAAGTAAGAGAGCTATAGAATCGAATACCAGATCATAATTACGATATAATTAACTTATATAATAATTGTTAGATTTACAATGTCTGATTTATCTGGAGAGGATCTATTCGGTGAACCAGACGTAAAAGAGAAAGCACCTGCTATCCCTGATCCCTCTCCTACCTCACCCCCCTCTGAACCTGATCCCAATCCTATAACTGACCAGCAGGAACCTGCTGTTACGGATCCTCTAGCCCAGTCTGATGATAAAGCTACGCCTGAAACTGAAAGTATAGAACCTGACATTACCCAAACTAATGATGAACCTGTATTAGAGGAAGATTTTGTTCCTTCGAAACCTTCCCCCTCTCCCCCTAAAGAACCAGTCAGCCCCGGAGAGTACACAGAGGTGAAAAGTAAGATCCCAGAAGTGACAGAACCTAAATCAAATTCTCAGGAACCCAAGGGAATTCTGACCCTACTTGATATAAAGATAGCTGAGTTTGAAAAGCGGAAAGATTTCGTTGCATTCAAAGTAACCTCCAGAGCCCGTCTGAACCCTGGCATGACCTTACCTGGAGAGACACAGATAGAACATCAAGGAAATGATATATTGATAACTATCATGAGACGTTATTCAGATTTTGAGTTGCTTCGTAACTTCCTGAACGTGAAGTATCCCTCCTATGTAATACCTCCTCTACCTGACAAGGCTTCTACCAACTATATTATGAATAAAGTATTCTCTTCTGACAATTCTGAATTTCTATCTCAAAGACTTTCCTTCCTAGAGATATTCCTCACACGCATACACAGACTGACAAAACTCTCTAAAGATATTTGGTTTGAACGTTTTCTCTTTGTAGAGAAATGGAAAGATGATGTACAGCCCGAGTTTCTTACAGCAACCAATCTTGCGAAAGCTTACAGCTCCTCCATATTCTCGCGAGGCCCGAATTCTCCTAACCCAGAGATGGCTGAGATATCTACCTTTGCTACCAAAACTCAAGAATTCCTTTCTGCTCTATTGAAGTCTTACGACAAGCTAAAGTCTACTCGTCAGAGCATGTTCCATAGCACAAGTGATTTCGGTATAACTCTACAGAACTGGTCAGATGTAGATTCTTCTCAGAGTGAAATGTTCCAATACTCTTCTGGGGTTATTGAGACTTTCCAGGATGCGTTGGCTAAAGTTGAAGAGGACGAGGAGTACAAACTGGTAGGACCTTCTAGAGAATACATAGCATACTCAGAAGCTGTCAAATCAGCTGTCAAACGTCAATACTCTATGACAGCTGCCTCTGAGAAAGCAGCTGATAATCATAAGAGCAAGACACTCGCGAAGGATAAGGCAGACAGACAGCTGGAAGAAGCTAAAACTGCTAACAAGAATGTCCCAAAAGCAGAGGAAAGACAGAAGATAGCTGTAACTCAGATGGAAGAAGCAAAGCAAGACATGGATATCAGAGAGAAAGCTGTGAAAGAATTCACTGATGAATTCCTATTGAATTACAAGAATTATCAAGCTCAGAGGAAAGTAGACTTCAAGGCCATCTTCCTAAACTTCAGTCGCTCTCAGTTCCTCCTGAACAACTCTCTTCGCGAGTCATGGGAGAAAGCCCATAAGAACTTCAAGACTGAGGTCGGGATGTCTTCCCATCGCACGAGCAGCCCATAGGTTGGGAGGACCCTCTATTATATTATTATTATTATATTCATTCTAGGCTGCTCTACGTAGTTTGTATAATTAGATATTTTTATGTGACATACATGTTCCATCCCTCTTAGGTTAGATCAGCTCAGACAGTGCTATAGGTTTTGAATTGTATTAGTAGATTGTCCTGCTCAATCTACTTGAATTGGATTGTCGTTATTATTAGTTGTACAATTATCAGTTTGAGATTACTATTTATGTAGTTATAAGATAATAATGAGTTGTTGTATACGTATGTTAATCAATTGACTTTTGAGATATCGGTTGGATGTCTGGCACACCAGATCCCAAACGTGGTCGTTATAGCCATAGCCCTACAGATGATCTGTTCACCGACGATTCTGTTACTGAGGCTTTGAATTGGGATCAGTCTCAAAGATTTATACCTGCTTCCGCTTCTCCTCCCCTGACCACCTCCCCCTTATGTGTTAGCTGCAGCTCAGTTGTGTGTCCCCCCTGTACTCATAAAATACGTGATCTCAAAAACACAGAGACACGCCTCCAGTCGCAGAGCCCGCATGTGGATAAAGATCTCCTGCAATCAATTCCCAAACCGATACAGCGTCCTCACAGGACACCAGCAGATAAGCCAGAACGTGTACAACATTTTAGATTGCCATTACTTAGTGATGATATGGACCATCAAGTAAATGCTGCTATAGTTGAGGACATATTTATAGATAATGTGTATGCAACCCGATCACATGTTAATGTATACCATAAGGTAGATACACTGAGTGAAAGATTTACATATCAATCTATCCTCTCTCACTCAGAAAGTGAGATCAAACAACTAACTTTAGACCTCAACAAGTTACCTAAGTTTACCAAACTTGCGATTTTAGGTCCTCTTTTCCAACAATGTACTGCAAAGCTTAATTCTATAATAGAAAAGAGTCAGGTAGAAGGATACAGTCATGTCCCAGAACAAATCCCAACCTGTACACAGCTCAGTACAGTTGGTAGTTATGGATTACGAACACTGCTAGATTCCTGTGACAATCATCCTAACTACCTATTTACACCGAAGATATGTAATCAGGTCTTGACCATTATATCTTGTATTTCTCATATTCTCCTATCTATCCCTGAAGTGAGGGAATTAGTCTTTTTAGATGAAAATACTGAAATAAGTTCCCCACCCCCTTCTAGAGAGGAGTTGATATTATCTCTAGCACCACCGCCAGCAGTTAGCCGAGTTACCTCTGCTTATGATGGAATAAGATACACTACAAAGCCAAAATATCCTAAAAAGACTCTCTATAACCGTAGCGATACTATAGACAAGTTATCATTATTTGATAAGTGTACAACTAAAGATCACGAATCATACAGCTACAGCTCCATTGTCCGTGACCTTGTTAACCAGATCAGCATCATCCTTACACACCCACAAATGAATCTTAAAATTATCATATCCTGTCTTAATATGTTCTCAAAACTTAATGTGTATAACCCTGGCAACGGCCCGGAATGTGTGAAGAACCTCCTAAGAGATGGCCATCTTAATGTCATATTTGATTTAGACACCCACGATCACAGTGTACCTAGCGCTGTAATGAGATTATATACAACTATACCACTAACACCCTACTTCACCCCCTGTTTCAATTTGGAATTATTCAAAAGATTTATCAGCTTTATCCGAGCATACCAGAAGCCTGTTATGAGTATCCTTCAATTGAAATCTAGACTACTCTCCCTACTCACTAACACTATACAGATGCACCCGCTTCCATTCAGCAATTGTCATTTATTTCTCATTTCCGATTTGACTCAGAATATTTTGAGTTCATATTCATTCCATAACAAGTATAAAACCTTGATTGCATTCCGGGACCTCTTGTTAACAATTCAGTTAGCCGGTTCCTTTCTCCTCCGAGATCATCCGGATAAATTACAATGTAAGAATGACAAACAAGAACAAGATAAACTATTCTTTCAAAAGGTTGACGAGAGCCAAGTTTTCGCGAGTATAATTGCAACATTTGAGCTTCTTGAAAATGATAATTTACAAACTCACAAGAACGTCATACTATGTAGCTAGAATCAGATCCGTATACAACAATATTGTAAAATCACTGATCCTACTTTAGAGCTAATTAGAAGTTTTATTTGTTTTTCATTCGAGTTTTAAGTCACCAAATTATATATCAATAACTAGTCCTTGAATTCTTGACTATCTAATGTCATATTGTAAACTAAAGCTATAAAGCCCAACAAAGCGTTTGTGGCTGCAAACGAGTTCAGTTGAATAAAGTTCGATAACAATTGAATAATTATGTACAAAGTTCATTACGATAATAATTATATGATTATGTCCGTCTCAACTCCTACACACAAATGATATTGCATTTCTCACTCAAACGTAGCCACTGCTAATTATTCATTTGTTTATTCCACTCCTATCCACTTGCATATTCATATCGTGGTGGAATACTTGTTTATACGTACTTGTACTGCCATATATTCTCCAGCTGAACATTATTATACTCACAAATATTCTATACAGGATATTGCGTCTAGGCTAATTACTTCTGTGGTTTGGTATATGATTAGAGAGCACTTCTTGGGTCGTAAACTATTCATATGATTATATCTGCTAACTGCTTGATTATCCTCAATTTTATTATAAAATGATAGGTAACACGTTTGCACTCACTTATGAACAGAATATAATCTGGAATCTGGAGCCAAGCGGCAAAGGACACTTCAAAGTTTTAGCAATTTATATAATTATCTCATACACCGCGCAACTACATTGAGCCGATCCTTGTTATTTTCGTTTAGAAATAATGTCTCAACAAGACTCGTCAATTTTGAATTCTAGTCCCAACCATGATGTTGGAGACTCTCAGCACTCAGTGCTGTACGTAGGTAACCTCCCCTTCTCAATCAATGAGGCTATCATTATGGATCTGTTCAGGCGTTATGGTGCCATTCGTAAATGTAAACTGCTGCAAGATGCGAATGGACGTGGAGACCCCTACTGCTTTATAGATTTTAATCAGCGTTGTGATGCACAGAAAGCTATTATAGCTATGAATAATCGTGTCATGGAGGAGAAGACCATCCGGGTGAATTGGGCTACCAGTGCTACTGGGGGAAAGAAAGTAGACACTAGCCAGCACTTTCATATTTTTGTGGGAGATCTGTCGCAAGATCTGATGGAAGAAGACATCCGTACAGCTTTCAGGAAGTTTGGAAATATTTCAAACATAAAAGTTGTCTGTGATCCAGCTACCGGGAACTCTAGAGGATTCGGTTTCATATCTTTCTATGAGAAAGACGATGCTGAGAATGCTATCAAACACATGCACGGACGTTCTCTAGGTGACAAGGCTATTCGCACTAACTGGGCAGTGAGGAAGGGACCCATAACAAAGGACTCTATGAATGGTAGGACTGTTTCTCACGAGGAGGTGTCTTGTCAGGCCTCTCCCAGCAATACTACGGTCTATGTAGGGAATCTAAACGGGATGATAGGGTCAGAAGAATCATTGAAGATGAATTTCTCTCATTACGGGAAGATACAAGAAGTTAGGACATTCGTTGAGAAAGGTTACGCTTTCATTCGTTTCAATACTCATCAGGAAGCTACCAATGCGATCGTATCTATGAACCTCGTAGATCTGGCTGGGTCTATTATCCGCTGTTCCTGGGGTAAAGAGACATCTGGCATCAATTCCAGCTTTGTGCCAAGCACTCCTACTCAACCCCCAGCGTATATGAATCCTCTCTCTTATCCTCAGCTCTACTTCTTCCCTCAGACCATGCCTGGTGCTAGCTTCATGTCTTCCAGTGCTACTAGTGCAATGCCTCAAGCTCATTCCTTCTATTTCCCCTCTCATTCTAACCCTACTAACCTTATACCAATGGCACCATCACACCAACAGTATCCCTTACAGCATCCTCTCCCGCCGCCCGCGCCCCACTTCGCCCAGATGCCCCAACTACCACACCCCACAGCACACGCACCTATGTACCCTCAGACCCCGCACCGGACCTTTTAGCACCCTCTTATAGGGTGCGGGTCTTAGTGAGAGAGAAAGAGAGAGTAACAGTTTAGAGTAGCATCACTTCTACGCAAACTGACTCTCTCATAATTTGGATTATCAGGCATTAAATATGACTTACTAGATTATATAGACGCCTACCGCAGAGTTGTGACAATGTCGGGAGAAGAATATTTTATAAGCGGTGCTGTATAATGCTAAGCAATGATAATTGGTAATTTTATTCGTATATTTACAGGGTAGGGGGTAATATATGGCAGTAAGTCTGGCACCACTTAAAACATTCCTAAGCCATTTACAAAGAATTCAATTGAACATAATAAACTAATCTATGACTTCTGTAGCAATGTCATGACCACTGAAATGTCCTGTGAATAATACTTAACAAGACAAATATGTAAATATCCTAAAGGTTGAGTTCTCTACTTCTGGCTATTGTACAGTTATAGTGAATTATTATTTCTTAGCATATTATGCTGTCACAATGAATGTGACCTGTAGTCGGATTTCTGCTATCGACACTGACATTGAATGATTCTCTAATCTCTATTACGTCATCTTTTGGCTGGTTGTAATCAACAGTTGTTAGTAGTGTCGTGTTCCTGCTAGTTCACTGAATTGCTAGAATCGTAAGGTGACGTTAGTTCTCTGATTCGAATTTAATCTAATAAACAAGGCTTCTCTGTCTATTATGATCAAATATATTACAATCAGTTTAGATAACTTCGTAATGCCACAACTACCTCATCATCCACCTGAGCCAATTAATACTGCTGTACAACCTGATACTTCATTATACGTTCTGACTAGCAGATTTATGTGGTATAATTAATTTAATCGAACTTTGACCTGGTGGAGGAAACCAATACCCTACATATATCATTAGACTCTATCTTAACTCTGTAACATGTATATTGATCTAGTGCTTATTTATCATTCTTTTTGTGACGAGTTTTCTGCAGCATCTCGATTAGGTAGATTATAGCTAATTTATCTAGAACTAGTTAATTTAGTTTGATTCATTTAATACTTATACTGCTTTATACAAACTTAAGCAAAATATATTTATTATCACAACATAAGATGGAGCTAAGTCTGAGTGATGTTTGTGAGAAGATCTCCAACACTAATCTAAGAACAAATAATAAAACTGAGCTATACAGAAACGCCTCTGAATTATTCGATTCCTGTCAAATCGGAGAAATTACCGATGACTTACCTCTGACTTCACAATCAGTCAAAAACATACAGACAGACCTGACAGCTCGAGACGAGGAGCTGAAAGTATCAGCTTCTCACCTCTTCTTGTCACTTGTCCATCTGTCAAAAACAATTACGCCTCAACTATCACAACGACCAGATTGCTGGACTATCCCTATCAAATCGTTCTTATCAGACGCTGGGTATCTTGTACAGACTTGCTTCCCTCTCCTCGGCTCTACTAACATTGTATCACAACAAAAATCTCTCAGTATTGTCATGCAGTATATAGACCAGATTAAATCCTGGTCAGTACAAACGAATGAAGAAGCTCAGATGCTCCTAACGCATTTAGTGGAAATGTGTGTATTACCGCGATTGGAGAATATGCTGGGAGAACCAGAACGACAGGAAGTGTTAGCTATGGAGATATGGCAACAGCTGATCCATTCTATCGGTAATTATATTCCTATCATTAAACATGAGCTTATCAACAGGCTTCTGAAACTGATAGAATTCTGTTTCAAGAATACGCGCGAAGGAGTACAACTATGTGCTTACAAGTCGTGGAGTATATTAATAAGAACATTCTCTCTTCATCCTACTTTTCTGGTTAAGAAGCTTCGTCTCTTTAACGTTCCTCTCCTGTCTAGTGCAGTTAAGCAGGATCATCGTTATGCAGCTGTTGACGTGGAGCGAGCTAAGACCTGGTGTCAGCTTATATTATCCCTCATGCCTGAATTACAAGATCATGCTAACTCCGTGTGTACTCCCTTCTTCTTATTCTGTATAGGTTTAGATCCTAAGCTGACTCTCTCTAGAAAGTTTAATGAGACGTTTGAAACGCATTTCAATTCTCTAACGAATAGCAGGAATTCTTCTGACAGTCTACAAGAATCTCTACCGATACATTTCACACAAGACGCTCAGCCTACTGTATCTACCGTATTATCCTCCATTGAGAATGATGCTAACTTTATGACTCTACTCTCTAGCCTCAACAACACACAACACTTGCCTAAGAAAGCCGTATTAGATCCAGAGTCTATGTTTGATTGGAGGAAACAGCTGTGTTATCAAGGCATAAAATCTCTAGCTCAATTTCTTAACATTACGCAGCCCTGTAACCAGTCTTACACTGATACTAACACAGATAAAAATAACATTAATGTGAGGAATGCTTGGATATTGGACAACCATAAAGTACTGTTAACTCTAATCGGACTCTCAGTTCATCATTTTGATCCCTCAGAGGGCGCTATTTTATCTGAGTGCTTTGGGAATATTACTCATATTATGACGTCAGCTGAAAGTGGAGTCAATTCAGCTGATCTGCTCTATCCATCCCTGGTTATCTGTCAAACAGCTGTTTCAAGAAAACACTCAATACATACTGTCATTAGCTTGATAGAGTCTGTATATAACTCTATTCCAGGACAACTATCTCTTCCATTATCTGATTCAACCAATTCTGCTACAGCTCTCCTATTCATAGAGATATTATTAGATCATCACATGCTCAATTCAGGGGATGTTCCTGATTCTTTCTTCAACTTATACCAACAGCTCTTGTACTGTAGTAACATAGGGTCTAGAGATGTGAGAGAGTACCAGCACTTCCTCGCGAAACTTGAGACCCCTCATAATGACGTCAGCATGCTCTGGCGAAGCTGGAAGCTTACAGCTGAGGTGAGTTTAAGCCGTTGAAATACAGAATATTGTTATTAATTTATAATTTATAATCTATAGGCACTACTGGTAAATATACAGTCATCTAATGGTGTTAAACAAGAAGACTCTACTCCTGTATCTACTTATTCCTACACACTATCATTCCTACTCACACAGACTATAAATCCCCCTAACTCTATCTCTCTTGTTAAGGAGTGTGCTTGTGTTTGGAAGAAGCTGGCTACTAATATTCTTAAATTAATCTCAGAAGTATGTTCATCAGATGGTAACTTATTTGTAAATTCTATTTGTCAGCGAATTGATTCTGTTATTACGGAACCTCAGTTACAAAATACAGACTATTTCTTCTTTATAACTCTACTCCTTGATGATCTCGTGTCTCTTCTAGACCTTAACCACTCCGTTGTATACACTGGTATAGATACCATCATATCGCCGTTTAAACTTCCTACTACCCCTTTTCTAGTTAGCTCTGATAAACTGGGTAATATTACGTCTTGTGTATTAGCTATATCCAGGTTCTTGAATTATGGGTACTTCTCTGAGATTCCAGATTCTATCAATGGGAGTACTGATGTAATTATTGAACATATTGCTGCTTCTCAATCCATTTCAAATATAATAAAAACTTCTATTTATCTATTCTCACGTCTCGACAATACTCTGCTTATACAGAATGTGCTGGCTTGTCTGTCTACACCCCTCGGTCTATACTTTGAGTTATTCTACTCATCTTCTTCGATAAGCAGTATTAAATCTTCTAGTGAGATAGAGCTGTTCACCTCTCTGATGGACAAACTCTGGGCTGCAATCAAATCTACTATTCTTACTAATTTCGAGTCTTACAATACTCAATTACTGCTTATCCTCTGTCCGATATTAATCCCTCTCTTCCATACTACTGATCGATCAATAGTATCTAGTGCTAGTGAATTCTTCTCAAGAACATTCATTGGTTGCACTGAAGATAGCGACTTTCCAGAATCTCTGAAAACTATTCTTTATTCTCTAGAAACTCTTGATATCGTAGAATCACAGGTCAGCGAACAGCCAGATTCAAGTCTAACTGCAAAGCTCCGTAAAATCCAAGGAGTCCGTAAGATGGATGCCAGAGATGAGATATCTTCTCCAACCAAGAGAGTTAAACTCAGTAGTGATGAAACTCTTAACTCTAATAAAGTTAAACTAGTTTCTAATGAATCTTCAACCTTCAATTCTGATATACAGATTATCTCCAGTAATGACACTACAATAGGTCCTATGGACTTAGCTCTATCTAATCCAATCCCTTGTGAAGAAGATCCCTTATCTCTCCTTGAGAATGTTATTACTCTATTTGATGATAGAGATAATAACATCAATGACTCCATTACTATATCCCCCACACATGTAGCACCAAACACTCCCGATACTCCTGGTCACAATACCTCTATTCGCCTCAAGACTCAATTGAAATCAAATAGCGAACAAAAGTTAAAACAAACTAAATTAAAGCTTAAAGGCAATTGGCCGGTAAGTCCAAACGAGAAGGAAAAGAAGGCCTTCTTTAAGTTAGAATTAACTCCGATAAGGTTAGAGGAATTTCCTAAGTCTAGTCCTACACATAATACTGTAAATCGTAAGCTACAATTCCCTCCTGATAATTATGAACAAGAAACTGTGTCCAAAGACTGTCCAGATGTACAGATCTTAGATTTAGACTTTGAACCAGTTCATGATACAACCACTACGTCATTAGATAAGCCAGCTGTAGACACGAAACAATTGGACCTTGATTCAGTAGAAGAGTTTATTAAGAATATCCCTCTCTCTGATATAATATCCCCTGATGAATTAGAAACAAAGTATAACATATTTCCTACTCATTCTATAAATGACGTCAGTGTATCAGATGGTACCAGCAGCTTAATGACTCTTAGTTCTTCTTCCGTCACTCAATCGCTTACTCCTCCGATTACTCAGCCAGAGCCAGAGATACCTGTAAACGCTGATTCAGAAGCTGATTCTCTCCTCGCATTTAACAATTGTATTCAGACTGATAATGAATCTGTACCTATAAACTTAGAGCTATTTGATGCTGTTGATGTAGAACCTATGGAAATAGATGAGGGTAAGGCTAAGCTTGAGCAAGAACAAGCTAATAACATATCTGCTGACTCTATTGCTACAAAAGATGACGTAATGAATACATCTGCATTGATGAAGGATTTCTCACCAGAAGCTAGTACTACACTACAATCTTCTAACCAGTTCAATACTCCTAAACAGAGTATCCTAAAGAAACATACTATATTCTCTCCATCTCCTATTGACAAGAAAGTTTCATTTGCTAATCCTATCCAGAAAACACATGCTATTAGCGTCTCTCCTAGAACTCGTAAATTGAGAACTCAGAAACAGAGTCCTACCAGCAAACTAATGAGTGCTACCACTTCCATTGCAATACGTAGAGCTACTCGTTTAGGCACTACAGGAGTGTCTACTAATCCTGAAGATCCTATATGTAGTGCTCTACTAGAGTGTACTGAGCCAGTTGATGCATTAGTACCATTCCTAACCTCCCAATCTGTATCTAGAGGCATTACAGGGCTATTGAAAGCTAAGAAGATTGAAACTATTGGAGATTTAGCAGTGCTCAATGAGCGTGAGGCTGAAACTCTCCCTATACAGCCTCCTAAGCTACAAACTTTAAGAACAGCATTTTCTAAATATCAAGTCACTCAATTTGGCAGTCCTGGTGATCTAACCAGACAGTCAAACAATCCTCTATTCTTCCCTCGCCCCCCAGTAGAGGAACAAGGTGCAGGAGAGGAGGAGAAGACAGAGAACGATCAGGACCAAGTTGTACCTTTCCAAGTATTAGAAGCTACAGACTTCACCAATAACAATAATACAGATTCTATAGCAGTTGATATCCCACAATGTCCTGTAGATATAGATGAGGGTGATAGCCCTACAGCTCCTGAACGTACCTCTACATTTGTACAGACAGAATCTATTACTTCTTCTGCACTAGTTAACGAACTAGCTGAGAAACTACCTGGAGAGTTAGAATCCTATTCACAGGAAAAATTAAACCTCATCCTCAACTCTCTATGTCAATTAATTCCTTCTATCGCTGGTCAATTCACTACGAAATAACTCGTCACTTCTGTTTAATTAATCTGCTGGATGCAGTAGCTTTCGTTTCAATTAGTAGCTTAGTCTTTTACCTGGATCATAAAGAAGTCTATCTTTAACAATTCGACAAGAGGCAAATTATTGCTTGTCAATTAATCTTCACAAGAATTTGCACTTACATTATGCATCTATAAACTAAATTAATATTTATAATGCATTTCTTTTAGAAAACATTCTACATTTTTCCTAATTTTTATTTTCCCTTTCGCAATACAAACTAAATTGTATTCTATACTACAATAATATACAATGAGGAGGCTATAGGACAAACCGGAGTACTGTTTGCATTTCAATAGCATCATTGCATGTGGACCAACCTCTTCTAGGCCTACCTGAGCAGATTGTATCAAATAGTTTTAGAAATCTGAGATGCTTCACTAAGAATAGTACATAAGTAGAGCTTATTTAAATGCAGCAAATTTTTCCTTTAACAATTCTAATTATATAAATAAAGTTGATTGTATAACTTAGTATGAAATTAAGAATTTCTGTTGTGAGCTCTCCATGTAACACACCTCAGGAAGATGGGGTGGGTAAGTCCAGTCTCTGTCAGCAATTTATATACGGTAGACAAGTAAGAGTAAAGAAAAGATGGACAGAGCAAGAATGGCAGAGTACGTATATTAATAAAAACCATTTCTTATACTGGGGTTCTCTTCCTTTGAGATTACCAGATGGAACCGAGACATTAATTCGACTCATAGAACAAACCACTATTTGGCGTCCTGATCAAGATGCTCTACACCCAGCAGCCTTTGCAAATTTCCCTAAACAAGCCGCACAAACTTGTCTACCTTCACCTGGGAAGACATGTAGTTTTCCAGAACATGTATCAATGTATACACACATAGATAAACGTATCCTTAAGAGTGATGGTCGAGTGGTAGATGAGGAAGATATGTTATTTCCACATCAGGAATTTGTTGATGAGGGAATTAATGGGTTTCTATGTATTATCGATCCTACTATGTCAGCTGATAGGATGTCACGACAAATACAATTTCTCAAAAGTTTTGTAAATCTTGCAAAGCCATCTGGTAAAAAATTAGTTTTCATTCTCACGAAATGTGACCTTGCTAGTGAAAAGCAGCTAATCGATGCGCGTCACATAGTCCGTAACAAATTGAAGCACCAAGCCCCTATACTAGAAGTTTCAACTGTTGAAATGCATAATATACAAGATTCATTCGTTACACTAGCTCAGCGTTGTTTAAGGATTAAACCGATCATACAGGTACTTACATGGTTACAACACAAACAAGCTAAGATGTTATTGTTCTCTAGACAGATCGCTGAATACCGTGAGTATCTCCTCCGTCTTGTAGAGGACTCCAGTTGGACCTGGGATGAGTTCTGGCAACAATTAAAATCATCTTCTCAATCCTTCCTCGCTGCCAACATTCAAGAAGGAGAATTGAAGAGATTGTTCTGTCTCCATATACTTGAGTTAAAGTTGAAGGAAGCAGGAGCTAAATACTCTATGAATCCAGAAGACAAAACTTATCTTAGACTGACTTCTTCACAAGCATCAGAGAGTGCTAAATCCTATCAGGAGTTTCTCTTTAATTCTATCAAAGCTCATCCAGACCTTACTCCAAATTATTCTAGAGGTGATTATTCACACTACGCCTCTGTAGATACTAAACTAGACCCCAGTACAAGCATGAGTCCTATCTTCCCGCCTCCCTTGCCCCCTCGTACCAAGGAATCAGATGAACTTCCTATTCCGCTTGGCAGTCCTATTCTCCCTAAGAGTAAGAGTAAGCTATTCGGGTCAAAGAAGCTCCGTAAGACTATGAGCTGGGGAGGAAAATCACAAATAACCATTGAAAATTCATCTCAGTCAAATGATAACATTCTAATGCATCAATCACCAACTGAATATGAAATAAGTCTATTTCACTCTATGCTGGGAAGCTCTACCCCCGGGAGTCAATTTGAGGATCTGCCTGCGAATAAAGATGATACTTTCCGCAGGAGAGCAAAGACAACATCTAGTGGAAAGTATCTTCACCGTCCCTTACCTCCTAGTCCTGGCTTCGGTAGGTCAGATAAACCAACTTTTCCAAAGGTTCTACCTTCTGGTACTCGTAATTCACCTCAACATACCAGGTCTAGATCTGACCAGCTGAGTATCGTCCCTGCTAACCTCTCCTTCCCTGACCTCTCTCGGATATCTGTTGTTGATCTAGGGGAGCCTGCACCATATCTAGACCCCATGGAACTTAAGTTACATACTCTTCCTAGATTCAGACACTCCCAGGCCTCAGTTGAGGGAGATTCTGCGTTTCAAGCAGAATTTTCACCCAAAAGGTTGATCAAACGGGAGAACTCGTTCCCTCTTCATGATTTTAATATGAGACACTCGTTAGACCCGATCTTCTCCTCCAATATTACTGCTCCTATAAAAACCAAGATAGATGCTTCTGTCCAAACTTACCTGAGGGGAGAGAGACGAAGGGAGAGTAGATGGGAGAGTAATACTCCTAAGCTATCTCACAGGAAACGTGATATCAGTACTTCTTGTGCTTGTATACAGGAAAATACGAATGAACTAGACAATGAACAAGACTCTGGTACCGCTTCCTTTATTTGCACTCCCCCTCCTCCTCCTGATCCCCAGACCTGTGATCCTCTGAACCCAGTGGTCATGTATGACATAGTAGAACCTGTATAAACTTGTGAATTTTAATTTTACTAACGGATCCATTGTTTGTTATTATTTTTATTATGTAAATACTTTTACCTGTTTGTTGGATATTTCTGCTATTTATTGCCTTTTCCGAATAAATAATATTTATTTTTACAGTTTAACCTTATAACACCAACTTATAAGAAATAATTGTATTATTTTATTCCCTCCATAGTCCTTGTTGTACTTCTTATTCGATGAGTATTCAATGGACCCTGACTGCAGGCTTCCTGTATTGCGAGGTTATTATCGTTATAATTCTAACTCTACCTATCCTAAGTGCTAGGACATGGTACTGGATATTCAAAATGCGTGTCTTTTATCTTTTCGATTCTTGGAGGAACTTCACCTTCGGGTCTCTTTTCGTTTATTTGTCCATAATGTGTGTTGATTCTGTATTGAGTATGTTTCGCGCAATGGATGAGAAGGGGAGCAGTGTATCTACTGTCCCAGGTAGCGAAGCTATGATTAATTCTAAATTATTTCGTGCTCAAAGGAACCTCTATATTTCTGGTTTCGCAATACTACTCGCTCTTGTTATACGTCATTATATCTTGCTGTTATCAACTCAAGCACAGTTACAGAAGAATCTATCTACTCTACAGAAACAAGCACAAAATGCAGCTCGTTTCCAAGCTCAGCAACAACAAGCTCCTGACAACACTGAAGAAGTAGATAGACTCAAAGATATTATCAGGCAAAGAGAAAAGGAACTAGAGGAACTTAATATAAAGTTAGATCAGAAAAACTTAGAATTACAAGCTATGAAGAGACAAGCAGAGGGTGTATCGAGGGAATTTGAACGGGTAGCAGACCAGGCTCAGAGTATGCAAAGGGCACTAGATTCTGTTTCTAACAAGAAAGATGATTGAGATAAAAATAGAGTTTGCCTTGTACCAATAATTATAAAGATATTTGTACTAAATCCCATAGCTTAGAAGATACATACTACTCAGTATGTAGTTATTGTAATGGAGTTATTATGACTATGTTAGTGGAATATGTGATCTATAAGTTCTTTCCATTTATTAATTTTCAGGTTATGTTTTTCTTAAAAATGAATGCTTTTGAGAACCAAAATTTGCTTAATTTCTCCGAATTTCATTTGAATCGGATCAATAGGTCGTTTGAATATTAATATAATTGCTATTTAGACTTTTCATGAGCAAATAAAGAGCTGATTATAATTATCACAAGATATCGACATGGAGGAAAGTCCTGCTGAAGTTATGAACTTCTGCATATTCAATACTGAGCTTGGATTGAAAGAAGGTTTGGAACATGAAAAGATCATGTATTTCTATGGGCTATCTACTCAGACTACTTTAAAGAAATTCACTACTACTACTACTGGTGCTTCTAATGGAATTACACAACTTGAATTAGATGGACAGATAAAACAAATTGGATTAGCTGAAGCAATGATTCAATTCTCTTCTACATTCTCTGATGATGGATGTCATTTTATTCACACTAAGAAAACTAGACAAGTTATATACAACCCAGAACCTAACTATATTATGAAATTAACAGTCTCAGTTCCTTCTCTAGTTAACCCTCCTGATCCAGGTAACCCTTTCTATATGGAGGATTCTGTTCAGGATTCCCTTTTAGATGCAATTATCAAACAATCTTATACATTTTTCACATTCTTCAATCGATCGTATACAGAAATTTTTACGCAATGTGGAGTAGAAGGTTTGAAAGAATGTTTGAGCGATTTCTATGATAAATTCTGGTCTAGCGTTTCTATTTCAAACTTATCTCTTCTCAACCTATTCCAAGGTATCGTATTTCTTCCTCTGGGCAAGAACCCCTTCCTACGAGTCCATAGCTTCGTGTCTTGCATAGAAGCATCTTTCCCAATAATAAAGTACACTGTATTCTGCTATAGTTACCGTATGGTATGGTGTAGTCTAGAACAAAAGTATATGAGAATAGTATACAGATACTTAACCGATTTTCTTATGCCAGCCTGTTTTGATGATTCTAGTTCTTCCTACAAGCCTAAAGCCCTAGGTAAGATGAAGCCTAGCAGTCAGTGGGGGAGTATATCCGGTAGAAGCACCAGTACTAGTATCAGGGGGAACATGCAGAGTGGTTACATCATTGGTCCTAATAACATTAAAGATATAGAGCAACACATATCTACAGAGAGGGTGTATATTATGGTGGATGATTGTCTTAAAACCTTCTACTTTGTTGTCTACCACGCGTATAATATCACTCTATGTCTCTTCTTAGAATCAGAAGATCCTCCTCTCCATAAATTCTATCAACAACTGCATCAGTGTTTATCAGCTGAGCTGGCTACACTAGCTCAAGAACTGAATGAGAACAGTACTAGCTCTTCCTCAGATGCTCAATACAAATTCCTGTATTGTAATAATATGAATCTAGCAGTCAAGAGCACTCTACACTCTGTTTCATATCCATACGAGTTCCAAGCTAGCAATGAACTTATGCGACTTCTAGCTGATATGCATGATGATTTTGAATGCTCTAAACATGGTGAGATATTCATACGAACACGAGACGATACCTGGGTAGTCGGGCGCCGTTCTGACCAGAGAGAATTTTTTGTGGTTCTTTATTATAAAAACGCAACTTTAATGAATGTCCATGAAGAAATTCGGAAGATAACTAACGAGCAATTCACGAACGTATTCTTTGTTGACTAATGTAAGAGATCTTCCTATCTCTTTTCATTGGCTTTCTAACAATTGAGTTCCATTTTCGTACGTGTATATATATAGTGGTATATTATGCTTTGTATTTGTTAATTACACGCTCCATAACTAATTAAACTGAGCAATTATTGAGCTCATCTGCTGTATTCATCTGATGTACACCCGCATGACCTAGATAATGACATGCAAATGGCTGCCATCAAATTACAGTAGGAATATAGATGATTATGTATCTGGAAGGTATCTTTCATTGAAACGTTCATACTTATTAGCAATAATTATCAATAAGTTTTCTGTTTTATTAAACTATACGAAATTACTCTCCCATCCACCTGCTATAACATCGTTATTAACTACGTAACAGACATAATTAATATAAAATATACAACTCTAACCCTTACATTGTTTTAGAATTAATAAATAGTGAATGTCCGCTAATATCGGTACTCACCAGAACCTATTCGACTACAATGGCACCAGTATGTTAGACACAGATCTATCTCCTATCAATTCTAGACAAACTAAACTGAACGGGCATGGAGTTGTGGCTAAGCCGAACTCTAACTTTCCACTCGTCTGTCCCTCATGCAAGGGAACAGGAAGATTGCCGAAAGGAATGGAGCAAGAGCTTGTCGCACTCATCCCATACAAAGATAATAGATTGAAGCCTCGTCCTGTTTGGCCCTATATAACCGTGGCTGTAGGTCTACTATCCTTAACTCTATTCACAGGAGGAGCCTTACTATTCTTCATGTACCCGAGACAGGTAGCTGCTTCCACATTTGATGCAGTAGCTACTACACCTAATGATAGCTTTGTTGTGACTAGTCGGTTAATGAATATGTCATTGAATGCTAGCGTATTCGTGAATAACTCTAACTTCTTTTCAATCAGTGTTCTTAACCTCAACATTACAGTATTTCACTATGATATAATTGTAGGCACTTATAAAGAAAAGGAGTTTTCTGTTGGCTCATTTGAACACAAGCTAGTCCAAACAGTATTTAATCTAACTTTCAAAGGTACGGACATGATCAAAGTACGTAACAATTGCTACGGAGAAGATTACACACATATGGTGATACTCACATTTCTTGTATCCTCTTCCTATTCCTATCTCTCTCACGTCAGTGCTACAACAGATACTGACTGGATGTATATTTCATGTAACTACAACATGCGGGATAATGCAATTACGGTGGATAACTCAGTTGATAATCCAGACACCTGGGTTTATAACGAGGGAGGAGGTCAGAACGGTAATTGTGATTGTTAGAACACCCCTGGAGATTTAAAAATGTATAAATACAGCGACTCATCACGGTCAATTAATATTATATGCATTCACATTTCCGTTTTATGAATAAATTGCAGAATTTCTGATGAAAATTGTACAAAATTCTCAATTTGTTTGTATTTTGGGTATTTATTTTAAGATTATTTATCTATAATTACAAATATATATTCATTAGCAGATAGCAATACGTAGTATGGCAGAGAACAATCCTAACAAATTGGACACAACTTCTACCTTAGAGGTTATAGTAACTCAACAAGATTCAGACAGTCCAGGACGATCAGACGGACGGGAGAGGTCTGTCTCTCCAACTGAGAACGAGTATAGAACAGATCTCACAAATATAATTATTTCATCAGAGACATCACAGCCAAATATATCCCGTTATGACGTTATTCATAAGGTCTCTCCTGAGGTGGATACTCTTCGTATAGAATCATGTCCAATGGAGACTAATACTCCTATACAAGCTACACTGAAGAGAGATGATGATCAAACCAATGAAGACGGGAAAACTAAAATGCGTATTTCGTCTCAAGAGCAGTCACCTGTCAATCAAGCAACCAGTGACGTAGATTATAAGACAGCTGACATTGTTTCTTCTGTCGAAGATACGTCTGATGTTTGTGAACTACGGAATTCATATGATACTCCAGTTGTTGTGATACGGGCTCCTACATCTCTTGATGTACCAGACCAAGAAATGAGAGAGCTACATGATACAGAAATTCTACCCAATGAAAGTACAGACTCTATTTCCTCTGAACTGATCACTGATTCACAGCAGTTAACAAGTGAGCCTATTCCTTCTATATCGATGAGTAGAGCTGATGAACAACCTGTAGAGATGAATGGTGACCTTTCAATGGATCTAGCATCAGACAAGAATCTACAAACCTCCCACAGAGAGTACTTGGATAATTCTGAAGAAGCATTGACTCTAAATGTGAACGAATCACTGAACAGCAGTGAAGCTAGCTCAGGACAGGAAAAGAAAGGAGGTATAAGAGGGGGAGCTGAAAACTTTGATGAAATATCTGATATAGAAAATTGGGATGATATTGAAGGAGGAGACGATGAGTTATGGAAATTGAGTTTCCAACCTTCCTTAACCGGACCTGAGGCAGAAGAGAGGGACGATGAAGAGGAGAAGGACACACCAGAAGAGTCACGGAGTATGAGGGAGCAGATGTCTCCCATCTCCTCGGGAGACGAATTCGGGGAAGCAGAGGATAAAGAGAAATATTTCCAGAAAGGAGGATACAGAGATTTTTATGATTCAGAAGGAAAGGGAGAAATGATAGGTCAGAGTATCATAGTTATTGGAGGAGGTGCTGCTTCCCACGGGCGTTATCAGTCTCGTTCCAGAGACAGGGTGTTTGAATTTAACGAACCTCTAAGCCCAGCTCCTAATGATTCTGTTCCTAAGCAATTAGATTCTAAAAGCGCTAATTCTAACCTAACTCGTATCGTCAAATTGAGTGAAGACGCTACCTCAGATATATCTGACAGTTCTTTCAAAGACACCATGGATGATTATGAAGAATCAAAAGTGAAAAACAAACGTGTGAAACCACATCACTCTCGTGTCCGCGAGTCAAGCTCACATCCAAAAGATTTGCCGTTTTCTGATAAGTTGTTTGTGGATGCTAAGTATTTTATTATGAAAAGTAATAATCATGAGAATATTCGTATCGCCAAGGAAAAGTACGCCTGGTCCACACCTCTGCCCAATGAGAAGAAACTGAGTCAATCCTATCGTCAACATAAGAATATTATCTTATTGTTTTCTGTTAGGGAGAGCGGTAGGTTCCAGGGTTTCGCGAGGCTTGCTTCTGATGTCAAACGGAGTGGTCCTCCTATTCAATGGCATCTTCCACATGGGATAAAGGCCAACTCACTGGGAGGTATATTTCGTTTGCAATGGGTATATAAGGAAGATCTAGAGTTCTCTAGATGTCAGGACGTGTCCAATCCTTGGAATGACAATAAACCAGTTAAGATAAGTCGAGACGGCCAGGAGCTTCCTCCAGGTATCGGCGAGAAACTTTGCCGTTTATGGTTTGAACGTCCTGACACTCCACCCGATATTTCGTCTCCCTCTAAGACCTCTAATTCCAACCTTGAAACAACATCCACTTCTCCTACTACTCACCAACCTACAACAACAACAGCCACAACATCTAGTGCTTCTACTACTTCAGCTACACCCTTCCCAGCCCCTGCTACACAGCTACCCTATCCTACATTCCCTTACCCATACGGTATCCAGCCTAGCACAACTACACCGCACAATGTACATCTACAAAACTACCTAGCACAAGCTCAGCAACACCAGCTGCTTGTGGCTCAGGGTGTACGTCCTCCTGCTTCTTACAGTACCTATCCCTATCTGCACCAACAAATGCAGAACTATGCTATGGCTCAGTCAATGCAAGCATTTACACAAGCTAACAAGATGGCTATGTGGAATGTAGAATCACAGCAACAAAGGAAGGCAATGGCTGCTGCTGCCATGAATTATCTTAAAGAAGCAGCAGCTCTCACAAAGACAAAGTCTCCTAAGAACAGGACCCCATCTCCTACATCCAAACGACGTAGAATATCTTCAGACAGCTCCTCAAAGAGATCTCACCACGATCTCAGACACGCTCTGAGAGGAGAGAAGGATAAGTCTCGTAGCTATCATCGAAGTAATTCCAGTCGTTCTGCTAAGACAAGACATTCTAGTTCTAGCAAACATAGACGTTATTCCAGCTCCAGAAAGTATTCAAGTTCTAAGATAAGAAAAGGACATCATGCCAATCGATCACGGACCCACTCATCTTCTCCTACACCTCAGGAGAGGGAGTATGAATCTCCAAACAACGATTTCAAATCCCAAGAATCCCCTAGTTCCCCTGAATCAATCGAATTAAGTCCTTCCAAAGACCCCACCCAAGAGTTTGGAGTTGACAAGGAAATCCTTCTACATGGCTCTTACGACGATTATTTGAAAGAAATGCAACAAAAAGGTGTCCATGCAGCAGCTGGACTTGGAAGACAGAAGTCGAGAGAGAATACTTAGCAAACCTCGATATCACCACTCTAGAAATGCTATATTTACCAAATGTTTATTAATTACTTTTCTTACTTTGTCAGTTGAATTCCCAGACACGTAATCGGAAATAGATTACTACTAACAAATCATTTAGGTGCGTCAGTGCAGTACTGTAGTGTATACCAGCCAAACTATACTATAAGAATTGACAATTTTGGATTGATTAACTATTAATACAACTTTTAGATCATTTAAATGAGGGATTTATTGTTATATTGAGTTTATAGGTACAGTGGAAGCCGGTTATAAGAAATCGTCAGCTGCATGTCCGAAGCAACAAACATTTCCCGGAAAGAGCACCGTCTTACGACTATTTCTCCGCTCCAAACGATGCTCTTATAACTGGTATCCACTGTGCACACTTTACCTACTATAATACCTATATTCTATATGTTTTATGTGTGAAACTTGGCTAATACAGAAATTGGATTCAGTTTAATGAATCCTTTCATGGATCTGTGAAGAGCACATGTATCTATGAATCTGAGAATTTAATTGATTTTGTTACACTGAATTATTCAATCTATTTACTCGAAACCTGTGTGTACAAATAGAATGTGATGTGATTTAGTCATTACTTTGTGCGTATGCTTATAAATCGGACATCTTATCTATTTGTAAGTAATTAGTTAAAATCGATTCATCAGTGATTTTGTAAGCTTTGTGTTAAAATATTTACATAGCAGTACCCCAACAGGTAGGCTTTACGTTAATGATTCGACATCTAGCTCACTATTGCAAAGTATATATGCAAATACTTCACTTACTTCGTTTTGCCTTTGTGAATGCTCCATACATTTACACAATTTATCTCTTTTCATGCGTGTTAATACTAGGGATTCTTTCTAACGAATTGCTCTGTAGTCTAGCCAAAATTCAGGTAACCATCTGTATAAAGCAGTGTTCGTTATAGGTTTTTGGCAGATTTAGATATTTCAATGACACCATGGTATGTATGTGTTATTATTTGTTTGAAATGTGATTTGCTATGTATCTTGTAACATACTTACTCAGTAGAGATCTGTGGGTACATAGCCTGTGGGTGCGAATTCTATACCGAGTATAGATCTAGATACTAGGTTTATAGGCATTGATACATATATAAGAACTGAATTATCCTAACAAATTCAATTTCATAAACCGATTTAGCTGACAAGAAAGTGTCATGAGCAAAGGTCGTGTCTTGTACGATTTTGAGGGAGAAGAGAATGGAGGAGAGCTTAGAGTGAATGCGGGAGAAGAAGTAAAAATAATCCAGCACGATGTTGGTGACGGTTGGATGGAAGCTGAGCTTGTAAACGGTATAAGAGGGATTGTTCCTATTTCATATATACAAATGTTGGAGACCCCTTCTAGTGTAGTTTTTAATTCCCCACCTCCTCCCACTGCCCCTCCCTTTGCTACCAAGCAGACTCAAAATAATGATCCCGAATGGGACGATGAGTGGGATGATAACCCTCAGTTTCAGGGACAACAACGGAATCAATCGTATGACAACGGACAAGGTACTCCCTCGTATCTAGATCCTAATCCAGCTGCTGGGAAGGATGTAAGTTTTGAGGGCTCACATTCAACTGAGCTACAGAAGAGCAAATCTCTGAAAAAGTCTTACAACAGATTTAGTAGCTTTGTGAGGACAGGAGGAGAGGCTTACATACTTGGTACCACCACTACCTCTAAGTTTGCTAAATCATCCAAATTGTTTCGTATAAAACAGAGTAAATACGGTCCTGCTTGGGAAGAGAGTCTAATCCCATTCACTGTGTCTGTAACTGACCCAGAGAAGAAATCCAAATTCCACGGTATGAAGACATTTATAGCCTACGCAGTAACTCCCAGTAATACAAACCTTTCAGTCATTCGTCGTTACAAACATTATGACTGGTTACATGAGCGACTAATCGAGAAGTTCACTTGTCTCAGTATACCTCCTCTCCCTGACAAACAGCTTACAGGTCGTTTCAATGACGACTTTGTAGAGAAGAGAAGAGATCAGCTAGAGGTCTGGACTAACCGTATTGCTAGACATCCTGTACTGGGTACTAGTGATGTGTTTTCTCACTTTATGTCCGTGTCTGAGGAAGACACGATCAATTGGAAGAATGGAAAGAGAGCTGCTGAGAAGGATGAATTCGTGGGACCTTTATTCTTCTTATCAATCGATCATAACATTGAAACTATGGAGCTAATGCAAGCTGATTATGAGGTGGAATGTTTCGGTAAGTTTGCTACAAATATCGAAGAAGATCTCCAGCATCTACGGGATAGATTGGAGGATAGGAAACGAAAGTTTGAAGGACCATTTCGCAGAGAATTTCAGAAGTTCGCTGGAAACATTCAAGCTGTAGCTAAAACATTCCAAAAGGTTGATCAACCTTTCTCTGAGCCTCTGACTCGTGCGCTTGATCACACAGCGATTACTCTATTCGACATAGGAGAGGATCATGTGTCACAACCTCCAAAAGATTTGGTACCATTTTCTGAGAATATAAAAGAGTATCTTAGTATTCTATCTGCATTCCCTGACCTAGTACACATCCATAAGGGTGCTGTAGCTAAGGTAAGAGAGAGTGAGAAGTTGAAAGATGAATCAAAGATTGGAGCTTCTGATGTGCTAGATGTTACAAACCGTACAATAACAGTATCAGCTGCTCTTCAGTCAGAAATATTACATTTTCAGAGACAAAGAACTATTGACTTTCAAGGGATGATGAAAGAATACCTGAAACAACAAATCATGTTTTACCAGAATATTGCGAACAAGCTACAATCTACTTTGGATATGTATGAATTTGATGAAGATACTATCTCCCCTCTTAGTGCAAATGTCTAACATAACTTGTTCAATCCCTGTTAAGCTGTTATTGACCTGTATATTCCTGCGTAGTATATATTAGGTTCAACAATAACTTTTCTACTTCATGTACTCTTGATTTATATTTTAGTAACATCGTCTATTGTGTTATTTCATTTGTTTGTTTCGATCACATGGACTGTGTATTGTTCTAAATGTAATATATTTATTGTATTCGTTCATTTGTCAATTTATACAAACTGTCCTTAGAGGACAAATTAAATTTCGCAGGATCTTATCCACCTACTCAAGTTTATACTTTCTTAGTTTGGTATAAGTATCATGTGTGCAGTCAATATAGATGAAAATAGTCTCTACGTCTTAACTGATAGAAGCATAACTCCAACTAATAACTCCCGTGGAGATGGGATGGAGAATATCTGTGAGTTTAGTTTTGATATAGATGACATCATGGAAGGTCTTGATGTCTCGATTGATCCCTCTGATAAGAAAGAAGATATGGGTAACATACTAGATGATTATATCAATGATTTAGCTCCCTTAGGCCCAGATGAAATGGGAGAAGATGGCAATTCTACTTCCATTGGTTCTAGCATTGTTAGTAGTGAGGGGGAATCTTCCAGTTTATTTGGAAGTTCATATAATGCTATTACCTTTGTAGAACAGTGTACCAAGGATATTATGGATATGAACACTTTACCCGATGAAATGGAGATTGGTCCTGAGGACTCTCCTCCTCTCTCTCCTCTCTCTAACTATACTAACTCATTCACACAAGAATCTCATACGATTATTCCACAGGGAGAGATATCATCCCTAGGTAGAGCTATTATAACTACACCTCTAGATACACCAGCTGATCCTTTATTAGCAGAGCTAAAAGATAAACTATCCAGTTTACAGTGCTTTGAGAACGTGCATATGTATAAAAGCAGTGAGAGAAGGTGCTTTGATTTCTCTACACTATCTCCAGATGACGTCATTAGATCAACAGAGAATATTTATAACATAAACAACAAACAAGAAAAAAAGAACAGCTGTTTGTAATAATCTTTATTTAATCGAGTTTTGTGTATATTTGATTTCTATGACCTGTAAGCTTGTCACTACTAATGTTTAGTTAATTAGTTCTGAACAAAATACAAATGGGGAAGTAAAAGCAAACTTAATTAAGTTTAAATAGTTAACCTTTACCACGTGTCTTGCATGCGATACTCAATAGGCCATTAACTAAGCTATAAAATCGCCTATTTGTTATAAATATTATTTGTAGAACCAATTGTTACAATTCTCCGACTTATTAGAAGCTTGCTTTCGAGACGATCTCCTTCTCCCAGTTCAAGGATGGCTTTCTGCGGTTTCAGCAGTGAGGTCTATAAAGACCACTTTACAACAGGCGTATACACCTGTTCTAATTGTAACTACGAGTTATTTGACAGTAAATCTAAATTCAAACATTCTTCTCCCTGGCCTGCCTTCACAAGCACTGTACATGCTGATAGCGTATCTAAACGTTCCGAGACTAAGACAGCTTTTAAGGTGTCATGTGGTAAATGTAAGAGTCCACTAGGTCATGAGTTTGTTGGAGATGGTCCAGGCGGAGGGTCACGCTTTTGAATATTCTCAAATACTCTCAAATTCGTTGAGAAACAATAGAGCCTCGCTTCTATCATTACCCTCCTAATTCATAGTCTTCTTCATTCAACTAATCCATCCATGACGTTATTCTACGAAACCTGACTGGTGTGGCATAACAGATCTCTTGTGGATTATTTGTATGTATGTATGTGTAGAGGTTGCATTTATTAACTTTGAGAATTGCTAAGTATTTTGTTGTATTCATTTATTGTTTTTATCTATAAACTGGGTTTATTGTACTTTAGCTACTAATTTGCACTCTCTACGTGTATATTGTTTGGTATTATAATTATGAGTTAGCTTTATAGGTATAACAGAAAATGGCGGAGGCTTTCAGCCCTGATCTATTTTCTGATTTCAGGCGGACAACAGGTCCCCAGAGATCGAGAGGTCAAGGTAAGAGAGAAAAGGGGAAGGTAGAAAAGCCCACGATTAAATCACAAGAGTTTAACCCTCCCCCTCCTGATACAAAGAGGATGAGACACGATACATTTAATTCAGATATACAAGATATATCTCAATCATTTACTACAATATCAAATAATGATACACAGGTTATATTACTTTCAGTCATATCAATATACACGTCTATATGATGCAATAGATAATTGATACGTATTTGATAAAATTATGTATTTTGAATAGACCTTTAAATTCTAGAATATTCTGTTCTTTTTAGGGCGATTGTTGCATCATTTTTGGAATGAATATAAGCAAGCAAATTTTTCATACAAATCATAGCATCTAATATTATGTAATTTTACAGATATCACAAGATTTTTCTAAAGCAGACTCCTCTCAGCTGATGTCCTCCCAACTCGTGTCACAAGATGTAGACATTCCTGAGAAGTTATCAGCTGTTGACAAGGTGGTAGAAGAATCTAGTCTAGGATTCAAATTCCCGCGTGCTGCCTTCCTACAGATTGATACGGGACATTCCGGCTGTGTACACGAAGTATCAGTACCACAGGATATAGAGTATGCTCCCCTTGTCCCATCAAACGAGCCCCCTCTCAGGAAGTTCCCATTCAAACTGGACCCCTTCCAGCAGGAGGCGATAGACTGCCTAGAAGGTAACCACTCTGTGTTGGTAAGCGCGCATACATCAGCTGGAAAAACAGCTGTTGCAGAATACGCTATAGCTCTTAGTCTTAAAGACAAACAAAGAGTCATATACACAACCCCCATAAAGGCTCTCAGCAATCAGAAGTATAGGGAAATGCTGGATATATTTGCTGACGTAGGATTAATGACAGGTGACGTCACTATCAATCCTAGCGCATCAGTACTTGTCATGACAACGGAGATCTTGAGAAATATGTTGTATCGCGGCTCTGAAGTAATGCGAGAAGTGGGATGGGTTATATTTGATGAGATTCATTACATGCGTGACAAAGATCGCGGAGTTGTGTGGGAAGAGACTATAATACTATTACCAGATAATGTCCACTATGTGTTCCTATCTGCTACTATTCCTAATGCGAGACAATTCGCAGAATGGGTATCTCTACTACATAAACAGCCTGTACACGTAGTATACACTGATCAGAGACCTGTTCCTCTACAGCATTATATATTCCCTGGAGGAGGAGATGGCCTGTATCTAGTAGTCAATGAGAGCGGAGAATTCTTGGAGGAAAACTTTCAGAAAGCAATGGCTATTCTATCAGAGAGTTCTGAGAGTAAAGGTAAGAAGCAGAGCGGGTTTAATAAGGGTGGTGGGTCAGTGGAAAAAATTCTAGAGAGTATAATGGAAAAGAAGCTTCAGCCTGTGATAGTGTTTAGTTTCAGTCGTAGAGAGTGTGAATCATACGCCCTACAGCTGTCTAAGATGGATTTCAATACTAGTGAAGAGAAGAAACTTGTTCAAGCTGTATTTCATAATGCTATTGCTATTCTTAATGCAGAAGATAAGCAACTCCCTCAGATTGAAAACGTCCTCCCTCTCTTAAAGAGAGGTGTGGGTATACACCACTCAGGTCTCCTACCTATACTAAAGGAGATTATAGAGATATTATTCGGAGAGGGACTACTCAAGGTACTATTCGCTACAGAGACATTCTCACTTGGACTTAACATGCCTGCTAGGACAGTAGTGTTCGCTAGAGCTAGGAAGTTTGATGGTGAACACTTCCGCTGGCTAAACAGTGGTGAGTATATACAGATGTCTGGACGAGCTGGTAGGAGAGGACTGGATGACAGAGGTATTGTTATGCTTATGGTTGATGAACATATGGATGCTGCTATAGGTAGGATAATATGTAATATTATGTGTTATAGTAATAATATGAATTAAATTAGGGAGGAGTTTGCTACAAGGAGATCCACATCCTCTGAACTCAGCTTTCCATCAGACATACAATATGGTGCTTAATCTGTTACGAGTAGATGGAATTAATCCAGAGTATATTCTAGAGAGGAGCTTCCATCAATTCCAGAATAACTGTGGCATTCCAGAGCTTGAAACCCGTCTCCAGGATCTGGACGCTAAGAAGGCTTGTATTTGTATACGTAACGAGGATCAGATCAGTTCGTATTACAAAATAAAACAACAAATAGATAGGTCAGTAAACGTTTGTAATTATCCATGGTCCAGATTAAATAGTAGTATTGTATTAGACTGAAGGGAGAATGTCAAAAGTACATTTTAAAGCCTCAGTACTGTCTGCCTTACTTCCAGCCAGGACGTATGTTGAGGGTAACTAATGGAGAAGATAATTTTGGCTGGGGAGCAGTGATTAACTTTCACCGGAAAGCTAACCCCGAGGCTAAGAAGAATCCTAAATCAGATGAGTTCGTAATAGTTGTTGAAGTTCTCCTTAGTTGTACTACAGAATCAGTTAAGAAAGCTCCTAAATGTCCTCCTGAACCAGCAAAACCCGGAGAGCCAAAAGAGTTACAAGTAATCCCTGTATTACTAGAAGCAGTAGCTGATATATCAGTAGTTAGACTATACCTACCTGATGACATCAGATCTGTAGAGGCTAGAAGGAAGGTGGAGAGGTGTATGGATGAAGTAGCGAATAGATTTAATGGAGATTTTCCTAAACTTGATCCTATCCTTGATATGAATATAAAAGAGGATGGATTTAAGGAGCTGGACAAGAAAATAAAGTTGTTACAAGGTAGATTAGAATCTCACCAACTTCATGATTCTCTTGAACTAGAAGCACTCTACGCTATGTTCAAGGAGAAAGAGAGATTACAAACTGAAGCTAAACAGGTGATTTAATATTCATATTACTATTTGTTCTATTTACTTCTGTTCATTAAAGATACGAAAAGATTTAAAACTAGCTGAATCAGTGCAACAGATGGATGAGTTAAAGAGACGTAAGCGCGTGTTAAGACGTCTGGGATATGCTAGTGCTAATGACGTCATAGAAATGAAGGGTAGAGTAGCCTGTGAGATAAGCAGTGGAGATGAACTATTGCTTACAGAGATGATATTCAATGGAGCATTTAACTCTATAACTCCTGAACAATGTGTAGCTATACTGTCATGCTTTGTATTCCAGGAGAAGTGTGACGAACAATTACAAGTAGCAGAGAATCTATCTGGTCCTCTAAAACTAATGCAGCAGTGTGCTAGAAGAATAGGTACAGTCTCAGTAGAAGCTAAAATGGCAGTAGATGAGCAGGAGTATGTTAACTCATTCAAACCTCATCTTATGGGTGTTGTATACAGCTGGGCAAAAGGTGCTCATTTCGGAGATATCTGTAAGATGACGTCAGTATTTGAGGGTAGTATAATCAGATGTATGAGACGGCTAGAGGAATTGCTTAGAGAGATGGCACAAGCTGCAAAGACTATAGGAAATGAAGAATTAGAGCAGAAGTTTAATGATGGAACTCTTAAAATTAAAAGAGATATTGTGTTTGCAGCTAGTCTGTATTTATAATTAATATCGTTAAAATATCATAACTTCGCTCATAAATATAAAATTACTTCCTTATTTATCCTATTATTCAGCTTTATTAGAACTAATTATACATCTACTGCTATTCTTATATGGGTAGAAAGTCATGAAAATTGACAAAATTAAACTGAAGAGGAGTGTCAATGATTTAGTGAGTTGCCCTCTTTAGTTATTTACCCTCTCAGTAATTAATGTTATCCTGTATGTAGCCTCAATCATGTAGAGATGTTATACAATTATTCAAATCTTGTCCTGATCAAGTTCTACTAGCAGAACTCAAGAATACAATTACATGGAATTTCGGAAAGGTATTATAGTACATTAACTTTACTTCTACAGTATGTTATACGTATATGTATTGTCTAATAGAGCGAGTTGTATCACTGGATAGATGTTCTGAACAGATTTGATCAAATATTATCTGAGTGTACTCAACTACCTCCCGAGAATCCTCTCTATGAACCAGAGAACATTTATCTAGTTCCTGACATAGCTGATCCTCAGGTTTATACTGTCATATTGCTTATATATTTGTTACTGTAGTTAATTATTCAATTCTATTTAGAAACGAGAATTAGTTCTACAAATCCTCTCATTCACAGCACTGCTTATAGAGAATGCGAATGCTAGGCACACGTACTACTCTATGGAGGTACTATTACGGCCTTATATTCATTAAGTTAACGTATTAATTATATCTTACATATATCTAGCACTTGATTGCTCTACTCACAAGCAATGACTTAGACGTAGTTCTGGCATCACTTAATGTTATTTTCGTATTCAGGTAGGTAACTAATGTATTTCCCTAATAACCCATGGTACTTATCTTTTCTTATATGCTAGCAAGCGGTGTCATTATATAAGCAGACTCCCAACTTCTCAAAGAAACGCACTAACCAACAGACTAGTACATCTAGCTGAGTCTATGGGAGGGAAGGAGAGCGGGTTTGGTCTGTGTAAACTATCTAAAATACACGATATGCAGGTATGTATTGTTCTATGTGTATAATACTTGTTTATTTGTATGTAACACCACTATTATTTACTTTATAGCATTTTCCAGCTTCTGCTACTTCTGTACATTTTGAATTTGCTCTTCAAGGTGCTTCTGAAGATGAGGTTAGTACATAAATTCATAATCCCCACTCCTCTACTCCTCTACTCCTCTATAAATATTATTCTTATTATCTTATACATTATTTAGTTTGTAGATAACAATCAAACTATACAGCTAGACAACTTATATAATGTAAGTTATTGTTGTTTTCCTTACTTGTTGTTGTTGTTTATATGTTTCATTGATTAGTTTACAGAAAATCCACAACAAATTTTACAACATGTTCTCAAGACATATACTATATCCCGACAAAAACAGGTGATTTATTATTCACGAATTCCCCCACTTTCTAGGCCTTAAATTTAAAAATTATTCCATCTTTTAGTTTCACTTACTCTACAGAATACAGAGAGCAATGCATTTCCCTAATTTTAATAAGAGATGTCAGTGTATAGAGGCACAACTCATGGCTAAATCTATTCTTAGTAAGATCTATTCTGTTAGAATTTACTGTAAATATTCTGTAACTTATACGTACATGTGTTGTTTAGTCTATTCTGCTTTTGTACCTGACTTCATACAGACCTCAGTGGAACAGGGATTGATAGAAGAGCTAGTTGAGCAGCTGGAAGTAGACTCAGATGATGACGTCATAATGGTATGATTAATTAATAACTATCACAGAATAAGTATTGCTAATCTAATCTCATTATTTGTTAGAAATTAAAAGCTGCTTGTTTCAGAAATCTTACAGCTCTCTTACAACAAGAACGAGAACCAAGGTATAGAATTATAACATGAACGGTAGACTTTATGACCAGGGATAACCATATTTATAACTCTTCTAGAAGCTGTCCTATCATTAACAAAATAATATCAGCTTTAGATTGTCAGAATTATTACGGTATTCTAGCCTCTCTAGTTAGGAAGATTATTAAAACTATGACAGGTGAATAACGCAAAAATTATCTACTTTAATGGCAGAACGTATACTGATAGCTTTATGTATTTAGAAATGAATGTTCTCCTATACTCTCAAGCCTTCATTACTACTCTATTCTCATTTCTCTATCACATGGCTATTAACGAGACAAGTAAGTTATATTATACTTACGTAATTAACCTTTGGTATCAATTCCTATATATACTTGTAAAGGTGCAACTGCTCTGATTGCAAGTGGACACATAGAGTTCTTAATTCAAGTTATTTCATGGAAGACAGACAACCCTCTTAATGTATCAGTGAGTGCGAATACTTCATGTATACCTGAGTTTATACTAGTTTTGTATTTATACTTGTATTCAGTTAGTAACACGAGCTGTTAGAGTAATAGATCTACTCTCTACTCTTGATATACAGCCCACACAAGCTAAGTCTATTTGTGACATGTTATTCGAGAGATTAGAAGTGAGTAATTTGCTATGATATGGAATATAATATATATATTATGTGTAATGCAAACAGATGGAGATGAAGATTTGTAGAAGAGATGCACCATATGAGTTACCAGCTGTTAATCCTAAAGACCCTGAAGTTAAAGGAGATAACAGTCCGGATAAGGATGGAGATAACAAGAGTACTGAGAGTAAAGATATTGTTAAAGTAGAACCGATGGATCTAGAGGAACCTCAATGTACTGTAACCCCTGAACAATTGCAACAACATTTATTAGAAATGAGGCAATCGAATCTACAATGTCTTCCTCAGAGATCAGCTCTCATAAAATCTCTTCTGAACTTCTTCAAGAAAGCAGCTTCTGATTTGTTCTTCCCTGAAACACTTCGTAATCGTTAGTGAATTAATATTAATAACAATCAGCTGATATTATATATCTCTCTATTGTAGTTTGTGAATCTCCTCTGCTCCCTCATCTCA
The DNA here is from genome assembly GCA_024704765.1 of Oopsacas minuta. Classification (NCBI taxonomy): domain Eukaryota; kingdom Metazoa; phylum Porifera; class Hexactinellida; order Lyssacinosida; family Leucopsacidae; genus Oopsacas; species Oopsacas minuta. The sequence goes on from JAKMXF010000302.1 coordinate 133,634, forward strand.
AGCATATTATAAGCAACGTAGAGTACTATGGTCCTACTCTATACTTACCAGGTAATTTGACTGGTTTACTTACTATTCTTATGACATATTATGCTACTCTCCTTCTAGCTACTGAGATAGTAACTAATCATATTCTTAATGAGCCCTCTCATCTCACCCCTCTACAAATGACAGGGTTACCAGGAGTAGTACTTAATTCTCTACTATTCAAACCAGTATGTTATTAATTACAATTAAGAGTTAATTAAAATAGCCATTAACTACATTATGTACTGCTGCTGGGTCTCCTCTACCCTTACTCTCCTTCAGAACCTTACCTCTGACTATATCTATCAGCTGATTTCTGTCTTTAAACTTCTCTACAATACCCTGATTCTGTTCAAGCACTGTATCTAGCAATTTCCTTATTTCTTGTGTATCAATTATCCTATGTAGATTATCTTCCTCTATAATTATATCAATACTCCTATCATCTCCATTCTCTATAGCTGTTAGAATAGCTATACATGTCTTCTTGGTTATCCTATTGTCAAGATATTGTAATTTTATCAACTGATGTAGTACGTCATATGTTACCCTAGAGTCTTGTAAGTTAGCATTTCTCTTTGCTAATATTCCAACTAATGTACTCATAAATTGGTAAATAACTTTAGGAGATATTTTAGGTTCTAAGTTAGTAGCGTTTTCGAGATATTGCAACAGTTCTTCTTTCATTAATAGATTTTCAGTTTCATCTGTTCTCAAATCGTAAGTCTGCAATAATCTAGCTCTCTTCTCGTTTGGTAGCTCCACCAACAATTTCCTCACTTCCACTAGATCTATACAATCAGCTGTTTGCTCTGGACTAACCTTATGGAATTCTATTGCATCACTATCTATAACCCATACGGGAGGGAGGTCAGGTTCTGGTATGTATCTGTAATCACTTCCTCCACCTTTCTCTCTCGTTGGATACGTAATTGAGCGTTTGTTATCGAACATACGCGTCTCTTCGTGAACTTTCTCTCCTCTTTTATACATCTGTGTCTGTCTGTTAATTTCGTATGAGATAGCTTTGTTGATGAACTTTGTACCAGAAATATTCTTTACCTCTACTCTTGGTGCTGGCTTACCGTCCTTATGTACTGACACGTTAGCATCTACTCTGAATGATCCATCTTCCATTTTACAGTCACAAACTTGTAGAGTTTTCAATAGAAGCAGTAATTCTTTTATAAATGAAGCTGCTTCTTGTCCAGTACACATATCAGGAGCTGTTACAATCTCCATAAGACCTACACCAGCTCTGTTATAATCCAGTAGAGTTGTGTTAGAATCTCCTATTAGTATCTTGGCACTATCTTGCTCTAGCTGTAATCTATTTATTCTAACTTCAAAACATTCCCTGCTGCTGGATTCAACCAGAGTTTGCGTTCTAATGTTGATCTTACCATTCTCTGCTAATGGTACTCGTTGCTGCGTTATTTGATACCCTGCTGGTAGATCAGGATAGAAGTAATGCTTCCTATCAAAATATGAGACAGCATTGACTTTACACTCCATCGCTATAGCAGTAAGTAACCCATACTCTACACAGGTTTTGTTTAACTGAGGTAGTACTCCAGGAAGAGCTATGTCTAGTAGGTCAGCACATGTGTTAGGTGGTTTATCTGAGCTATTTGTAGCTACTGAGAATAGTTTTGTGTTAGACTTTATCTGAGCATGTATCTCCAAACCTATTTTACTACTCCATTGATTTGTTGAGAATCCTCTAACTATCCTTCTCACATTAACTATTCTTGTAAATTTTATCATTTTATAAATGTAACGATACTACATTTGTATTTGGGAAGAAATAGCATAGATTATTATTTAGGGTCTGTATTAATTTATACTCTCCAGATCCCTCCAACTGTTGACATATTGACTGCACTACCTAATATGCTAAGTGCTTTGTGTCTGAATGAGAGAGGCTTAAACGTGTTCTTACAAGCTCAGCCATTCGATAGATTATTCTCCATTCTAATCAGTCCTGAGTACTTGAGTGCTATGAGGAAACGTAAGAATGTAGAGAGCAGCACTACAGGATTTGATGCTACTCCAGCTGTGCTTGGTTCTTCAATGGACCAACTAATGAGACATCAACCTACACTCAGATCCCATGTGTTTGACTCTCTTATAAAGTTGCTTGAGCGGATTCTGGACTATGGGACTGATCCTGATTGGATCATTACCCCATCCAAAGGGGATACTATAGAGGATGTTATATCATATTATTCTGAGGAACCAGATGATAGCAGTCCTACTGTATCTGAGAATGTTACATTGGAGAAGTTAAGTAATCAACTTATGGAGAAATCCAGACACATTCCACTAATAGACTACATACTGAATGTGGTGAGTATACTACAGTTAAAGGGGACACACGGGTTGAGTGATATGTTATCCTCTTATTCTCTATAGATTAGATTCATTTCTCATATAGTAGCAAATAAGTCATACAATGATGATCATTTGAATGAGTTTCAACAGAGAGGTGGTATGTCCCTGATACTGAAGATTCTGTGTATGCCTAATCTCCCTCTTGATTTCTCTAATTCTCAAGCTCTTACCGTCATCCTGTCTTCCATAAAACAGATAGTTGTGAGTTGTATTTACATGTTCTTGAATATATTATATGAACTTGTTATTATCATTTTTCTGATAGGAATTTATGAAAAATCCTCAAGACATTTTAGAGTTCATCCTATCACAACATCTCTCTCAGTTATTAGACACCTTATCCCCCCTTTATGAGACCTCTGCTATTAGTCTCAAATCAGTCCTCATGTCCTGCTCACAGATAGAAAACCAAGTTTCCACTAACTCTCTCCTACATAGGATGTGTATAACGCAGCACTATATAGCTCTTCTTGCTAACATGCACAAAACTAATGTACGTAAATACTATTTCTTACAAAGTACTGATTTGGATTGCAATATTTTAATGTAAATCTGTTACTTAGAATGAAGCTAAATTTCTAAAGTACTTGGGTGTATGGATTAAAGATGACAGCACAAAGCTCATATTAAAGCAGCTATCTTTCCTTCACAACTCTCTGTTCTGGGAGAGTGCTCTCTTACTCAATGAACCAGTCACTTCTTCCTCTCTCATCCCTGTTAATTGTCCAACTAAAGAGCGAGAGAGATTAATACCAGATGATTCTACACCAGCTGTTCCAACCAACAGCACTGGTAATACACTCATCACAATATTCTCTTTATGAAATAAAATTTATTCGTATTATTGTTTAGAAGCAACTGTAGAAGTTGTTGTTGATAAGAAACCTACTTCTAGCGTGATCAAGAAACTCAAGCCTTGTTTCCACGTGATAAGACACTTAGGAAGTAATCTAACAGATCTATTCACTCATTTAGTTAGATTTGCGTGTAACACTCCTGGCATTAGAAATAAAATCAGCAGAAATGCTAAAGTATTTCTACACGATAATTGTGTGGAGATGGTTAAAGTATTGATTGAAATTCTTAAAGATAAACTCTTATGGCAGCCAAATTTCCAAGATTCAAAATACGGAAGAGAGTATGTGCTATTTATCTTCATATTTAATTAGCCTTCAATTTTTGAATCTTCCTTCTCTTTTAGTATCTTGCATTTGGTAAAATCTTGCCTGATAATATCATCTTCAAACTTTTTGTTTGATGAAAGGAAGCAGCCTTACCTCTTAATGCTCTCAGAGTTTGAGAAAGCTGGAGGGTTCCATGTCCTAGTTCAGTAAGTTATGATACAAACTTCATATATCAAATCTTAACACAATAATTATTCGCTTTCTAGGATCTATGAACAATCCTTCAATACTCTTACACAGCCTTGTCAAGATGCTAACATGCTAACCTATCCAATCAGTAAGTAATGATCTTTTATTCCAAATCCATTACAATTATACTTTGTCTTATACTTGTTCTATAGTTTCATGCGATAAGTGGTTGAGTGCTTGGTTAAACTTTGTAGAGAAATTGTTGAATATAAATCTTGTCCTTCACTCTCAAAACATAATTCTACCGTTCAAGCCTACTCCTTCCGAGGGGCAGAATCAACCTGTGAAATGCTACCAATTCGAGCCAACTTCCTTTCTTATAAATGCTCAACAGGTAACTGTATTGAATTACCATTACCATACTCAATGTATTCAACATTGTTAATAAATACGCTGAGTTAGGTGTTTATTGAGCCGTTAAAAGCCTCTTGGAAGCTTCTGAACAATCTCAACTGCTCAGGGAGTCTAGCTCTGCTAGAGCCTCACCTCACCATATTGTGTGGTATAATTCAGGGAGAGAATGTACTCAGAGAAAGGTTAGAGATGATAAGCAAGAAGACTCCTGCACCAGCTCCAGTACCTGAAGTGTTTACTCCTAATGCACTACATGTTGAGAGAGTAAGATTATTTGCAATAAATATAGCAGTACTTAACAATCTCTTATTTAGCTAACAGAGATGGGTTTCACTTCACAGCATGCAGGCAAAGCTCTAGAATCTTGTAACAATAATATAGCTCAAGCTCTAGACTGGATAATGACCCATCCTGCAGAAGTAAGAGATACAAATCTGTTTATACAGTTTACTGCATTTTATTCACAAACATTTATAGGTAGTGATGGAGGGATTGACTGAAGATGATCAAGTAGCGAAGGCAATAGCTCTCTCTCTAGACGGACAGCCTAAAGTAATTAATTGTAAGATATTAATATGTGAATAAATATATTATTTGTTATTAATTTGTAAGGAAGAACCACAAGCAACTTCACCCCCCGAGCTACTCAATTTACGTGATGATCCAGAATTTATAGATGATGTCATCTCTTGCTGTGCTCACCTTCTCAAGAAGATACCACAAGCTGTCTACCGTATAGTCCCGCTATTTACTGTGATAACGGTTAATTGGGGTCCTAGCTACATCGAGCCTTCTCTACACCTCATATTCAAGGAATTTTACGAGACAGCTACCCTGTTACAAGAATCACCGCTTAACTCGCCTATATATCAGCATCTCTATTCTTTAGTTCTCTTGCTGATATTTCTATTCGAGGTAACTTTCTGTAAATCTCACTGAATATTGTATTGCTTATTATAAACTCTATTCTGTAGAATCTCACGTATAATACACTTACCTGCACTAGTGGCTCTCCTATACAGGATCACTGTATTAATCTGTTTGGCTTAGCTGTTCAGCAGTTACAGAATGACTCAACTACCATCATAGAGTAACTATTTACCTTATTCTTATATAATCTTTGCTAATACATATAAATTATCTGGACTCATTTGGACCTGTCAAAAACCTCTGGAAAATCGAGGCTGCACTGTATACCGATTTATATTTTCTTATTAGATGGCTCTCACCTTTGATTCTATTCATTGACCTGCTAGAGAAACATTCTCAGATTATTATACACCGGCAACCTAGACCTAAGGAACTCTTCTATTGGTCCTGGATGAATACTGGGCGCTGGACCAACTTCCTACCGGCCAATAGTAAACTCATTAATAAGGCTTTTTCTGAGGGAGCATCTTCTGTTACGTAAGTTTGCCTTATTTTGCTCCATACCTAACAAGGCATTACTAATTCTTTTCCTATAGCGTTCCTCTGGAGAAGAATAATCGGTATATTATCAGCTTTGATAACATGACAATGGTGAGGCAGGTATTACGTATTGTACGCAAACTTTGTAATAGTAGTAAAGTTTGGATACTTGTATATTAACTGTTTACTGCTTTTGAGCCAGATAGAATTACCAGATTCATTTCTTGGTAGTCTTATAGTCTTCTGAAATAATAATTCTGTTTTAGTTATTTGTGTGGCATAGTAGGCTATGTTTGTGATAATTTTAAGAAAATGTTAGATATTTCGTCGCCTCTAAAAGGAATGTAACTTTTTTATTAAATATTTTTATGCACTGATGTCCGAGAGGTTAAGGAGTTGGACTCGAAATCCAATGGGCTCTGCCCGCGCAGGTTCGAATCCTGCTCAGTGCGTGCTTTTTGCAAATTTATAAGAATATTTTGTCGGCCATTTGTGAAATACAAGAACTCTTACTCTAACAACCAAATGAGTTGCAGCAATTAGTTCATAACTTTATATATAATTGATTTAGAGAGGGTTAGAACCTCATGCACAAAGTATACCAATACGATACTCCAAGATACCAGATGCACCCAAACAGGACAGTCCTGCTCCCACATCTAGTGACAGTGAAGCAGAGGTTGTTTCTAAAGTTGTACCAGCGTCTCGTAAGTTATACACTATAATCCTTGCTGTAAAACTTCCTATTCATCCAGTTATCTTAGATGGAGATCATATGAGAGATCTAGCATCTGCTTTAGCATTGAATTATGATCAGAAAGTTAGAATAATTACGTACGTTGTAAAATGCTGTATTTTATAAGCGAATTTATGAATTGTTATATGTATTTTGAATTACAGATCATGCGCTACTATTCTTCAATTCGTGAAGAACACATCTCTATTACAAGCAGTGCTTCAGCTCTCCATCAGACTCACCAGAGACTATCGTATGGCTCTAATATTCGGAGAGTGTAAGGGTTATATCCACTTATTCAGTTTCAAGAAAGACATGATCTTCTCAGGCTTCCAAGCTCTAACCTCTATTCTCATAAGACATTTGTTTGAATCAGAGAATGCACTACGATACATGATGGAGAGTGCTATCCGTATAGCTCATCACTGTCCATCCCCTAATATGAGCGGTATGCCTTATAGGATGGGTAGGAGGAGTAGAAATACTAAAGATTTGGACGCTCTCTTCCGCTCCATCGGTCCTATTTATAATAAACATCCTGAAGTATTTATGGAGATTGCTAAAGAGGTGTTTAGACTAGATGATTCACCTCATCAGCAGCTCTTTACTCAAGAACCAAGGAAGTTAGAAATTGTAAAACTCCTTCCTCGTAAAAAGCCATTCACTACCCTAGACAATGAAAATCAAGAGGCTTTTATACGAGATCTATTAGAATTACTTTATCATGGAAATGATCCAGCTGATTCAAGCACAGCTACCAACCCTCTGCTCTTAGGAAACTCTCTTCCATTCGACCCTCTGTTTCCAACAAGCTCAAACATGATTCGCCTAGCTAGGAATAGATTTAACCCCTTTGATCGTCTGCATGGTAATTTTCTCAGAGGAGACCCGCTCAGGTATTTATCTAATTGACTAAAATACATGTATGATCAATATATCGTAAATATCCTGTAGATCTTTCCAACTACAAGTAAATAACATGATGGATATGGTAGATGAGGATATGGATATTGATGAGTTATCAGATATGCAACCTCTCTCCTTCCAAATGCCTTCTCCTCTCTCTACAGCTAAGGTTAATCCTAGCGAGCAGGCTATAGTCAGTAAATCAGGCATACTACGTCTATTAGCAGAACTAGTGACTAGTTATCCCATGTGTGCTAACTTTATCTGTCAGGAGAAGCTACCACGTAATGGGGTATGTATTTCTAATATTTATTGTTGTTGTTCTTTATGTTAATATGTTAAATTACAGGAAACAACAGCACTTACTTATATTTTGGATAATCTAATTCATGAGTCAAAAGTCGCAAAATCCTTCCTCCGCACGATTGGTGGTCTTGTTACTTCTAATTTTCCAGATGTTCAGATCCTATTAGTCACTGAGTTGAAGCAAGCTATCTTACGAGTTTCACAACTGCCAGAATGTCAATTGAAACATATAAAGCTCAGAGCACTACTGGGATTGATCAATACATTCCTTGTTGTGCCAGGGAAAGGATACACACTCAATATAGCTAAGAGTATGGTGAAAAGGAATTTTGCTTCTGACTTAGCTAAAGTATTCCACAGTCTGGATCTAAACAGTCCAGATCTCCCTGAGACTGCTAACAATATTATCAGGACTATAGAGGCATTGACCAAGTTGTTGTATAATACTCCTGGTCACCAGAATCAGGTCAAGAAAGTAAACAAAACAACAACAGATACCTCGGTATATACCACATAATTAGTTTTATTTATTTATAACAACAAATATTTGTTGTTAGTATGTTTAGAGAGGAGATCAAACAGCTGGGGTGGAAGCAAACGCTGATGCACAGCCTACAACATCTAACGGAGATCAAGCAAGTAACAGTGATCCTATAGAGCTAGCTGACACTGCAAACGGTAAGTAATTAATAATAGAAATGCTATAAACAATAGTTATTATACTGTTGTAATAGCTTCAGGGGATGCCACACTCATAGAACACAGTATGGAAGACCCTTCTTATAACGAGATGATGATGATAGAGCTCTCAAATATAATCAAGGCTGATGACCAGGAGAATGAAGGTAACATTCAATGATATATTAATACACATCTTCTCTGTGTTTATATAGTAATGTATTGCAGACATTTACTTGTCTGCTACAGGTGGTGATGATGCTGGAACAGATTCTGATTCTACTTCATCAGATCGTACAGGTGACACTGAGACCGATGAGAGTATGGATGGCACAGAGGAGCTGAGAGAAGACCCTGATAATTGTAACTCAGCTGGAGAGGAGCTGGATAATTATGATTGCTTGGATGAACCTGTAGTGGGGGAGCATTTGGATTCAAATGACGTCAGAGTAGTGATCTCACTAGGTGCTTCCCAGAACATTGGAGCTGGTGATCTCCAGCACTCTTCAATAGAAGACGATGACACCTCTATAGATCTTAATGTAACCTCTCCACACGACATAACCGAAGACCCTGACAACACAGTAGCAGATGATCTTGATAATGATGGTATGATAAATTGTTCTGTATATTAAAAGATATACTTCTATTTATTCTTTATCCAGTAGATGATCAGCCTCCATCAGATGTTCTGTTAGGATCAAGTAGCTCTAATGACGAGCATGAGATCCCTGATGACGTAGAGATAGAGTCAGACGTCTCACAAGACAGTGATGCTGAGACAGAGGAGATGAGTGAGGTTGTTACTATCATGGGACAATCTTATGATTACGATTCATCAGCTGATTTAGAAGATCTCGATTTACAAGGTAACAACAAATAATTCTTATTTTAAGATATTGGTTAATTGTTCTTCTTGTAGACGATTTATTTCCTATACTCAGAAGAGAATATTCTATCAACAGGAATCTGTTCAGGGAATCTATGTTCCCCGGTATGCAACGACCTCACAATACTAACCGTATTCCTGCTCACCCTCTCCTCAACCGTCAAACTAATCGACCTCACCAACCATCACCTCACCAGCCTCCTCCTACACAACAATCTTCCTTATCTCTCCGGGTATCTGATCCTCAGAGCGTGTTACAGCTAGTATCCTCAATTAGGAGTGCTGCCCTCCCAGAACCTGGAGCACGTCCTCTTCCAGGTCAATGGAGACGACTTGTACTAGAACAGGATCAGCTGGTGTTTGAAGAGGACCCCTTATTACACAAGGAGCACAACATAGAGTCACAAGATAATGAAGATGAAGGCTTTATCCCCATGTGCAATCTAAGGATACATCAGGAAGATGGAATACTTGGAAGTTGTTATAGCTTCCAAAGTATTAAAAAGGCTCAAGAAGAAATAGCTGTATTCCTCAGGGAAGAAAATGAAAAAGAAAAGAACAAAAAACAAGAAACAAAAGACTCTACAAAATTATCAAAAGAAGAATTAATGAAGGATATACTAGACAAATTCGAGAAGGATCCATTAACTCTACCCACTACTATATCTCCTCCTCCTCTTCCTCTTCCTTTACCTGAAGCTCTGCTTTTAAGTAATATAAGTATTCCATCTCCCTCTGAACAGCTACCAGCTTCTAATTTATTGGAGCCTTCTGCTGATCAACCTAGTCTTCCTACACAGTTCCCAACAGACTCACCTCTCTTATTCAACCAATTTGATGGGTCTCAGCTCTCAGCTAGACAGACACTACAACAGATAGACTCTAATCATCCTCTGTACACCTTCTTTTCAGCCGTAGCAGGACATCCACCTCCTCCTAACCCCCTCATCCCTAACTCATCCTCTACAACAGTCAGTGCTACTTCTCTACCAGCTGATACATCTACTGTACAACTCACAGCTCCTCCCACCGTTACAACCATCGATAGACCCCGAGAAGGTCCAGCTGGAGACACTTCACATGTCCCTCCTGACACAAATCTCCCTCTAAGCCAGCCTCTTTCTATCCCAATGCATAACGTATCTGATACAGCTGCTACTCCCGAGCAATCAGCTGCTAATATATTCACACCGATAACTCCTATCTATCCTTATCAGGAACTTCCTGGTTCTACTCCCCCTGTAACCTCAGAAGCTCCCACTACTTCAGAGGAACCTGTTTCAGATACAAACTCACAAACAGGACAGGAAAACGTTGTTCCTCCTCCTCCAGCTCCATCAGGACCAACCTTGTTGCCAAGCATAGGTACTATAAACGTATATTTCATATAATCTTGTTTCTAATGTTAACTCTTGTATCTTATAGATCCTGATTTCCTAGCTGCTATACCTGAGACGTTACGTGTAGAAATAATCCGAGAGGAACAAGAACTACGGACTGTATTGAGAGACAGAACACCAACTGCTCCTAACGCTCCAGGCAGACAGAGACACGAACTAGATCATGTACACGGGGAAATATCCACTGAGGTTCTGGCTGAGATGCCAGCTGATATACAAGATGAAGTATGTTCATTATTGTTGTGTTTATTTATTTGTTTATCCTATTGTCCTGTATAGATCATTTCACAAAGACGTATTGAACAACAGAGACAGAATCTGGTAACATCAGATGATCCTTGTTCCTTCCTTAACACACTCCCCAGTGCTCTACGACAGACTGTACTCAACGAGATGGATGAAGAGACATTCGGGAACTTACCATCTGATGTACAGGAGGAGGCTACACATAGACACAGGCCTCGACAAAGGGATTATGCTCAAATGTTTGAAAGCAGACAAATGCTAGCTGATCCATTGCAACAGTATGACTTGCTATCTATTCCATCTCCTAGCTTCTATCTGAGACGGTTTGAAGCTCATAACATCATTCCACCTTACGCAATGCGTAGACGTGGAATGCTTGACTTCTCTCCACTCGCTTCAGATCCTACGAATAAACCGCCTCTAGATTTCGAGGCTCTAACCTGCCTATTGAGTGTTCTATTTCTTGATACTTCTAAGATTCAGAGACAGAAATATAATCAACTGATACGATTGTTATGTGGACACAAGGAGACTAGGAACTGGATTCTGTCTATCCTAACCTACTTCCTTGCTGATATCAATAAAATTACCATTCCTGATTGCTCCATACAAACAGCACCTCCTATTGTTATACAGATAAACCAGTCTAATACTGGTCAATACACAATAAAGGAGGAACCAATGCTAGAGGATCAGCACAAAACTCTGGACTGTATTTCTATTACTCCTCAGCCTAAGAAGAAATCTACTTCTTGGATGAGTATAACACAAACCTGTGGGAGTGGTCTTCAGAATATCCTCCAGCTAGAAACACCTTCTGGCAAGGGATCTAAACCAGCTCAGCTTCATCTACACACTCAAGCCCAGAATACTCTTAACAACAATATATTGGATGCTTTCTTACAGTTATTCGTACAAACAAGCTTAATGAGTATTGGTAACCAAAAGGGAAGGGAGACCCCGTCTATGATGAGTAAGTATTTTCTAGAACCTACAACCTCCGCCCTCCTAATGCACTCTAAATTCTGGGAATGTCTCATAAAGCTAGAGAGCTCACATGTTAACTCTAAGGGTAAAGCAAGCAATAGAAGCCATATGATGTTACCTAATTTAGAAGAGAATTCTAATGGCCCTCCCCTCGTACATGTGATTATAAATCTTCTCGAATGTGAACACATTCGTAGTAACCAACCTCTCTTAGACAAGTTTATCAAACTTCTCTGGAACATTTGTCAAAACCTAAAACCTCCCTCTCCTACCAAACTCCCTTCCATCCCTGCTCCAGCAGACCTACCCTCAGAAGTTACTAACGTAGTAGTACCTAACTTAGATAACCAGCCTCAAATTCCACCAATTGGTTCTGCTACCATTGCCCAGTTGGTAGTCCCATATCAATCAGCTGATACAAACACCAAGAAGGAGGAAGTAACTGCCAAGAAACAAGAAATGTTATTCAGTGATGAAGAAGTGAATTTAGTGATTGGATTACTGAGCTGTAAATCTTGTGATGACCAGAGTCTGAATAATGTCAACCAATTGGTGATGAAACTAGCTAAATACCACCGTTCTATAATGAAGCACATATACTCAACTCTAGTAACAAAATGTAAGGAGGTTGGCTTATATCTGCAAACAGAACTGCAAGCTTTGAAGGATGAACTGGTATCATATAATGCAGCTAATCCGATTAGCTCTGAAGAAGCTAAACAGAAAGCCAACAAGAATCCAATCTCTTTCTACACACTAGACCAGCAGAAGATCTCCAAAGCCTACCGACCTGATCTCCACCTCCCCTCTATGTCTCCCTTCCTCTCTAAAGCATCTAACGTGTCTCTATTCCTACGTATGCTCAAGATACTCCAGATGTTAAAGAAGGAAATACAGATGCTAGCTCTAGGAGAAGATTCCCCCTTCTTTGACTGGGATAACGGATTCGATATGCCTCCACAGCATAGCGAGTTCAGGGATAGACTGAGAAGAGATATGAGGACACATGTTCAAGAATTGACAGAGCGAAGTGACCAAGTTACCGAGCAAATACAAGGCTACATGCAAGTGCTTAATGAGGATCCAGATTCATTTGATGAGAATGCTTTGAGTCTGAGAACTGAAGCTATCCGTCATGTCATGCTTAGGAGACAAGAAGAGAGAGGCGTACCGAGTAGTTCCAGAGGGAAGAGAGACCCTGCTGTAGGTTAACCTATTATACGTACAGCTATTTATTTTCTACTTTTAATTGTATTGTTTCTTAGGATCAGATTCGTTCTACTCCCTTGATAAAGAACAAGGACAGTTATAGATTGAGTCAGGTCTTGAGCTTGCCTAGTCTATGGGCATTATTAGAAGATTGTCTGGAGGCACTAGCTATGTCGTGTCATGATCATGCTGTGCTTGTAATGCAGAATATGGTAGAATGTTTCTTCATTGTACATGCTGGGGACAGAGATGACAGGGTAAGAATATGATTAGCTAGAAATAGGAGAATATATTTATTTATTATTAACCTTGCGTTTAGCTTGTTGAAGAACCAGACGATACGGACATGGTGCTGTCTCGTTACGACAGAGAAGGATCTCTTGCTTCTCTCTCCGATCTTCCAACAGAATCTTCTCAAACTCCTGCCAGTCCTAGTCGTAGTGTGTCAAGTTTGTCTCTAAAGGATGATCTTGATATGGCTAAGTTCTTACAGTTTGCAGGTTTGTAAATGATATTAAATTGAATAATATTTGCAACATAAATTTATCGGGGATATTATAGATTGCCATCGAGTCGTGTTAAACCAAATTCTCCGTCAGACAACTACTCCTCTTAGCTCTGGAACTTTTTCTATTCTCATTGACCACACCCGGCTGTTGGACTTTGATGTTAAGAGGGAGTACTTCCGTCAAGAGCTGGAGGCAACAAGCTCTCACTCCAGGAGAGAAGACATGATAATGCAGATTAATAGGAAAACAGTGTTTGAGGATTCGTTTAGACAGCTCAGTCGTAAATCACCGGAAGAGATGAAGAACAAACTCTACGTCATCTTCAAAGATGAAGATGGACAGGATGCTGGAGGGCTGCTTAGAGAATGGTATCTGATTGTTTCTCGCGAAATATTCAATCCTGACTACGCTCTGTTCACAACAACACCTGGTGATAAAGTGACATATGTTCCGAACAGCTGTTCGTATGTTAACCATGAACATTTGGATTATTTTAAGTTTGTAGGTCGTTTGATTGCTAAGGCTATTTACGATAACAAACTACTTGACTGTTACTTTGGTCGTTCTTTCTACAAACATATTCTGAGTAAGCCAGTGCAGTACACAGATTTAGAATCAGAGGACTATGGATTCTATAAGAGCATGTTATTCCTCATGGAGCATAATCTCAATGAGATCGGTTGTGAATTCACATTCAGTACAGAGGTAAGCTACTTATCTCTCATTTTATTAATTAACTGCCTTACCTATATTAACTCACTTATTCCCTTATTTCATATGCTTATTTTCAACATATACTACTCTATTATAATTAGCTATAACCAAATGGGATTTCTAGAGTGTATCTTCAGCCCGAATTTATATTTCATCTACAAATCAAGTGGATTTGTAACCTACTCTCCAAACTTTATGGAATCAATCCCTAATGTTATCCTTAAAGCTGGATACTTTGTAATTAACATAGCTTGGTACCTCTCTCCTATCATACTTTATAATTACTATAAACATTCTGAAAATTTCTTCACTTTGTCTACCTTACAAACCAGTGCTAAGCTATTCACTCTCTCAGCTGTTTTGTTAAGTCCACTTTACCTCACACGGGGGTTAGGACGTTATATGAGTCCTGAGTATCAGGAATTTTTGAGAACTCTCGAAAGGGACAGTGAAGAACCTCACACTAGCAACTACCAATCTTTGAAAAAATACGATTTTGATATTCATAAAATCCCTCCAGCATTTTATCAATCAAAATCTAGAGTAATTCCAATCACTCCCTTACCCCCTCTTGCTCAGAAATATTCCACTATAATTAGATATTCGTTTCTATACGGATTTATTCTGGACTTATGGCACTATTTGATAGCACACTCAGTCGGCAGGGCAGCTATATACCCAGGGTCTCTGTCTATTGTAAACTCTATCGTTGGTATTGACTGTGCTATAGGTAGACACAAGCTGTTAGTACAGCACCATGGATTGAGAGCTAAGCTCAAATGCAACTCTGGACATACAGTTGATACGATTTACGTTAAGCTTAACGAATCAATGTATTCTGATACCCTTGTTATATGTTGCGAGGGGAATGCAGCGTTCATGGAGAGTGCATCTACCCACCATTTCATAGGACGTGGTTACTCAATATTAGGTTGGAATCATCCAGGATTCCAACACAGTACTGGCATGCCTTACCCAGCTATGGATCAAGAAGCAGTTGTATCTGTTATCCAGTATGCTATAGAGGAGCTCCATTATCCTATAGAATCTATAATGCTATACGGATGGTCTATAGGAGGATACTCTGCTGCTTATGCTGCTGCTTGCTTTCCTAAGTTAAAGGGTATTATACTAGATGCATCTTTTGATGATATTGTTCCTCTAGCAGAGTGTAAAATGCCTGATTTGTTAAAGTTCTCAACCGTTGAAGTGCTGAACAATTATTTTAACCTTAAACCACACGTGTATCTATCTCAATATCCAGGACCTGTTACTCTTATACGACGTACAAAGGATGATATTATTACTACAGATGTGAATAACAGAGCTGTTACAAACCGTGGGAATGATCTACTTATGTGCTTGCTTAAGACAAGATACCCCTTCCTCTTTAATCAAAAGGAGTGTTATGATGAAGTTCTACGCTGGTTACATGTATCAGATGGTGAGCGTATTAATCTTGAGTCACGTGTCAATCGTTCACGGATGGTTTCCCTCATAAACGAATTCTCAGAGACAGACTCACTGGCAGTTCCTTGTAACATAGGAGGAGCTCTCTCCCCTCAAGATCAGAGAACCTTAGCTATGTTCTTAGCCATGCAGTACATGAAACATTTCACCAGTACCCATAACACCCCTGTATTAATTAATCTGCTCGATCCTCCTAAGCCTGTGCCCTATAACATATAACTCTTTGGTGCAGAAGATAGGCTATTTTATTCGTTTGTTATTATGGATGATTAATCGTCTTAGGCTATTTAGAAATAGAAATAATATATGAAATGAGATCTTATTGTTATTTACTACTTATAGGTGTGAATTTTATTATTATAGTTGTTTACTGAACCTTCTTTATAGATCGATGAGTTTGGGAAGATGGAAATTAAAGACTTGGTGAAGAACGGGCGTGACTTGCCTGTTACTGAGGAGAACAAGAAGGACTATGTACGTCTTGTTTGTCAGATGAAAATGACAGGAGCTATACACAAACAGATAAAGAGCTTTCTGGAAGGTTTCTACGAGATTATTCCTAAGAAATTAATCTCTATCTTCAATGAGCAAGAGCTAGAGCTGTTGATATCAGGACTACCTAATATTGATATTGACGATCTTAAGGCTAATACAGAATACTACAAATATAATGAGACTTCTATACAGGTGAGTTATCATGTATTTAAAGGTGAAAATATGTTTAATAAAATTTATTAGATTCAATGGTTCTGGAGAGCTCTCCGCTCATTCGAACAAGCAGATCGAGCCAAATTCCTCCAGTTCGTGACTGGTACCTCTAAAGTCCCTCTTCGAGGGTTTGCATACCTTGAAGGGATGAATGGGAGTCAGAAATTCCAGATTCACAAAGATGAACGATCAGACATGCGACTACCTTCAGCTCACACTTGGTAAGTTATTAATATAATACCAATACTATACTAGCTCTTATACCAAAATTCCCTCTAGTTTCAACCAGTTGGATCTCCCTGCTTACAGCTGTTATGAAGACCTGAGATCTAACCTGCTATACGCCTCTCAAGAGTGTCCTGAAGGATTTGGTCTAGCCTAGTCAAACTTTTACAACCCTTGGGTAGTCTCGCTTGTTTCACAGTGACTTAATCAGACTTTGTCAATCATTGTAATCACTACCTACTTTAAGCGCATAGCTGGCTTGTAGATTATTGCCTCATCATATTACTTCTATGTAGGAGAACTGTTACTAGACATAATAATTATATGACTTTAGATTCTAATTACTAGTTTGAATGTTGTCTATGATTGTTTGTATTATAGTTTAACTAGTATGGGATAATTTGTAACAAGCATTGTGTATATTAGGGTGTATTCGGTATCTTTACTGTCTGTTATGATAGATGCCTCGTTTCAATGTATCTCTACTACGATACCTCTCTAAGGAAGATTTTCGTGTTTTACATTCATTGGAGGTTGGAATGCGTAACCATGAGCTAGTCCCTATGTCCCTTGTATCTGGTATAGCTCAGATCCCACACGGACACATATACAAGATTCTAAGGAACCTCTCTCAAAACAATCTTATATCCTACCAACGCAAAAAGCACAGTAAAGTAGAAGGTTACAGATTGACTAATCTCGGCTATGACTATCTTGCTCTTAAAGCCCTGTCTATGAGAGGAATAATAGCCTCTGTAGGTAATCAAATTGGTAAAGGGAAAGAGTCAGATGTGTATGTTGTAGCGAATAAGGAAGGAGAGCAGCTGTGTTTAAAAATACACAGATTAGGTAGAATTAGCAGTCGCAATATGACAACCAAGCGTGACTATCTTCATGGCTATCATCACGTGTCTTGGCTTTATCTATCTAGAGTTGCTGCGTATAGAGAGTTCTGCTTCCTACAAGAAATGCACAAGATTGGAATACAGGTTCCTAAGCCGATAGATAACAACAGACATTGTGTAGTTATGCAGTTAATACCAGCCTTTCCCCTCAATCACGTTAAGGAAGTACAAGACCCTATCTCTCTATTCGATAATTTAATTCACATAATAGCACAACTAGCTGCTGCAGGCTATGTACATGGAGATTTTAATGAATTTAATCTTCTGGTAGATGATGAGGGGATAGTAACCTTGATTGATCTTCCTCAAATGTTACCCTCAACTCATCCTCTAGCTAAATCTTATCTGAAACGAGATTTGGACTGTATTAGGGAATTCTTTTGTAAGAGATTTGGTATAAATACTGAGGAGATATCTGTAGATAGCATTAAAATGGGAAAAGCCAAGGCGATTAGGGAATTAGAAGGTGAGGTTAATGATGAAATGCTGATAAAACATCTCAGAATAAATCCAGACAATGACCTCGATTCGATTCAGAGTGATGAAGATAGCGACGAAGATGATATCGATCTTACTGGGACTAAACAATGTATTGACGAGCAGGCTAGTGCTATAATTGAAGGAATAGACTCTCTGAATATATCTGATATTAGTCAAAGATTAATTCAAACAGAAGAAGAGATTGGTAAATTTGTTATCGATGAGTTAGAACCTAATTTAATTGAAGATTCTAAAGAGAATACTGAATCTACTGATATTCGTTCAGAAGCTAGCTCTGTATTGAGTATTGTGGATATTAAAATGCAAGCAAAATGGAGAGTTAAGAAGGAATTAATGAAAGAGAAAACTCATCAACGGTCAAGGAGGAAATCCAAAGGTCAAAAGGATCCTAAAGGTAAGGGGAAGAGGTTTAATTCGCATGTAACTTCTGATGATTTCTTTATTTAATTTATTGTATTAGCATATTTTAGTGGCATAACTATGATAGAGTTTTTATATACAATATTTGATGTATATTGAGTAAATATGATACCTTAGTCAGCTTATGAGTTACGATAGTGATGATGATTATGATACACCAATGGAAGATTCCGCTGTAACAGGTTCCATGCTGACACAAAGCCAGCCGTCTCTATCCGTAATAACAACAGACATACACACTGGAGAGGTATCCTCTGATAGAGACGATGCAGAACAGTTCTCAGAACCTAAGCTTATTGATATTCAAGATACAGATGAGAATACTGAAGATAATGTTATTAATATAGAAGTAGCTCCTTCTAGTAGTGAAATAGTTGGTGATGAAGATCCTGAAGTTGTGAAAGCTAGAGAAAAAGAGAGAATGGAACTCCAGAAGAAATATCAAGAGGAAGCTGCCACGTATTTTCCTGGTTACAAGCCTGATAGTGTGCTAAGATTCCAGAGTTTATTTGCAGTTAATGTTCCTGCTTCTATATCAGATGTCTGGGAGAGTGCTAGAAAGCCTAAACTCAAGAAAAAACATAAATTCCATCAACACAATTTCAGTACTACTACCGAGCCTCCACCTGCTTATCTACCAGATGACGAGATTGAGTTTCTGCGTACATGGTCTGAGGAAAAGTGTAAAGAAATTCAGAACGTAGATCCTAATACTCACTTCTCTTCTGGAAAGAAAGGGAATAAACAAGGTAAAAAGGAGAGAGAATTCCCTGAGTGGAGAATAGGTCCTGCTAAGCTATTGTTTGATCAATCAGGAATACCTCTAGAAGCCCCTCCCACATATCAGTACAATTTTATACAAAAAGAGCTGAATATGCCAACAAAAAAGTTAGACGAAGTAAGTGAAGATGAAAAGAAGCCTCCCTCACCAGATCCAGTTCAATTGGGAAGTTCACAGAGTTTAAATCCACACGCTTTTCTTATGATAACTCAGAAGGATTGGGAAAACGACGTCATAATTAACCCTGAGAAACAATTAGACAAAGTTTCTAAGGTTAAAGATGGTAGATGGTATACAGAATCTAAAGGAGCCCCAGGACACACAGATGCTAGTTCTGCGAGAGTTGACACACAGTCCTCTCTCACCAGCACAATATTCCCTCCAGAGAATGAGCGACTCGTAAGTGGTGCATGGATTGATGATATTGTATGGGATATGTCCTCTTTCAAGCCTCCCAAGCCTCGCCCCATGGTTATTGACCCTCTGGACTCTGAACTAGCTTTTGATCATTTCTTTTCCCAGTTTTATGATTCAAAATCTCAGAATCTTGTTAAGAAGAAACATTTTCCAGAAGGACATAATGCTAATGACGATATGTTAGATCCAACTACTGATCCGTTTAATATATCAAATGATGAGTACTATTGTCTGGTGGAAAGTGGTCGTGAGAGGGCACAAGGTGATGCTCTGGGATATGGTACAAAGATTGAACACTCTATCCCAGCCAATCAACTTTCTAACACCCTATTTCCTGCTCAACTGACTCCCTACGAGAAGAGAAGATTGCATCGTCCTCAATTCCCTTCTTTGCGGAAACGAAGTGAGCCTGAATTCAACTGTGTAACGAATTTGATAAGTCATGCTGATGATAAACACAAAGATAGACAGAGGGAAAGAGACGCTAGTGGAGGAGGAGATGTCTTCTTCATGAGATCATTTGAAGACCTTTCTGCTAAAGATGGGACCCTCATTTTAGGAGAATATTGTGAGGAACATCCACCTTTAATCTCCATGGTAGGCATGTCATCTCGTATTATCACATACTACAGGAAAGCTCCCAAAGGAAGTGAACCTTCCCATCAGACCCCCTTCCCCTACGGAGACACGTACCCAGCTAAACAGCCCCCATTTCTACTAGGCAAATTAGCTCCAGGAACTCGTATATCCACTATTGACAACAAGCTGTTCACCTCCCCAGTATATCTACACAGTGTACCTGATACAGACTTCCTACTAATCAGAACTCGTGAAGGAATATTTATACGTAAAGTTCCTGTTATATTTTGTATCGGACAACAAAACCCTAAGGTAGAGGTACCACATCCTAACTCGAGGCAAGCTGGTAACATCATGAAGGATCTGTTCCAGGTTAGACTATACAGAATGTTCTTAGCTAATGATGAAGATCCAAAGCGAGTAAAGATGGAGGCTGTGAACACTGCTTTCCAGCATCTCTCTGAGAACTTTGTTCGTAAAACATTACGTCAATGCTCTGACCTTGTGAAAGCAGGGCCAGATTTTTCTTGCTGGGTACTGAAACGAGACTTCCGTCTCCCCACAGAAGAAGAGCTCTGTCTTATAATATCACCTGAACAGCTATGCACTTATTACAGCATGCAGGCTGGTGAGCAGAGACTCAGAGATGCTGGTTACACTGGTACTGCTATCAGTAGTGAAGCAGAGGATGAGGATTCTGATGATGACGTAGCTAAGATTGAGGATGAGATTATGACTGCTCCATGGCGTACCACTAAACACTACCTAGCTGCTATGCAAGGCAAATACACACTCAATGTAAATGGAATAGCAGATCCTACTGGCTGTAACCAAGGTTTTGCTTATATGAAAATGCCTAAGAGATCTTCAGCACAAACACCCATGACTCCCCTCACACCTGTGGGTATATCTCCCTCCTTTGGAGACCGTCCACGAGCTAATATTCGTGGTACAGATGCAGATCTGAGGAAACTAAGAGTCAACGAGGCTCGAGCTGTTCTAAAGACAAAGTTCAATATTCCTGACTCTGCGCTTAAGGATATGGGAAGATGGAAATGCATTAGGAAACTGATTGAGTTGTCTAATAGTGCTGTTATACAGGGAGATGGAGGAGGCGTTACTAAATTTGCAAGGGGAGTCAAAGTAACCCAGTCAGAGCAACAGGATAAATACCGCAAAGATTGTCAGAGAATTTTTGACATACAAAACAAGAATTTAACTTCTCAGGAGATATTAAGTACAGATGAAGATTCGTCTAGTGGCTCAGAAACTGAGATAGAGTTAGCACGTGATTTGGAGAATATTATGTCTGGATCTTCATTACCTGGTCCTAAACCTCAGAGGGACAGAGATGCCGCTATATCTGGTCTGTCTGCTAGACCTAGTTCTTCTCATCGGAGAAAAACTTCTTTTATTTCTGACAGAGCTACTACCATCGATTCTGATGAGGAATCAGTGGCTAGCAATCAATCTGTAGTGGGAAGAAGACTGTTGATAAAACGTACTTACAGGAAGGATGGTAGGGAGTACGTAAGACAGGAAATAGTTAAGAATGCTGCGGTTATTGACGCGTATGTTAAGATAAACAAAGAGAAAGGCAACACTTTAAGAGCTCAGCTACAAGTTGAGAAGGACAAGGAAGATATGAAGCGACAGAAGAGGAAGTTAATGCAACAACTCCGCAGAATTAAGGGTACTGATGGAAAAGAGAGAGTACCAATAAGATATCCACATATGGAAACACACAAACCATTTAAGAGACCTTATAGGACAGGAGGAAGTGCTCTCTCTAAAGGAATGCTGAGTCCTAGCAAGACTACAACCAAGAAGTGCTCAGCTTGTGGAGAGATTGGTCACCTGAGGAGCAATAGATCCTGCACCTTATACGAGAGGAAATCAGGTAGAGGAGGCTATAAGAAGGGTAGGCTACATGTTGCTATGACAGAAGAGGAACAGGATAAACTAGTAACAGAGTATTTAGGGCTAGAAGACGATCTGGTTAGAGCTGAAGGCGTGAAACTTCACTTCAGTAAGAAACTAGTAGATGAAACGAAAAAAGCTTCAAGAGAAGCTCTTAAACTAAACTTCCCTAACGTTAAAACTCCCCTCTCTCAAACTCTCTCATATAGTCCTTTAGGCGGGAAACAACGTAAGAGAGTTCAAAGTACATCTTATGAATATCTGAAAACTCCTGAGAAGGTGAAAAGAAGACGCTCTACTCCCTTATTATCCTTCTATAGCATTCTAGAGGAAGCTTTTAAAGAGGTTGAGATTCTGCCTGGTGTCCCTGAATTTATGGATCCCGTCTCTTCGAAGTTATATCCTGAATACAGGGTATATGTCAAATCTCCTATGGACCTCAAGACTATAAAAGAGAATATGTCTAACTACCATTATAAGTGTCAAGAAGAATTCATGGAGCATATATCTCTCTTGCTACTGAATTCTACTAGATTTAACGGACCAGATCATGAGCTGACTACTGTAGCTGGGACGATTGTGCAAACTTTTAAGGACTGTTTAGCTTCAAAATCAGTTCGAATTAGAGAACTAGAGTTGGAGATTAATCCAACAATTGAGAAAGATCCTCAAATCTCTATCTCCTTGATATTCAGAGAGATTACAAGAGAAATTAGTATGCTCCCTGAAGCTGCTCACTTCATTTATCCTCTCATTGTAGAGGAAGCTCAGGGATACACTGATATAGTGAAAGAGCCTATATTCCTTATACAGATATACCAGAGCTGTAAGAAACTAAACTACAGATCTAGGGACGAGTTTCTCTCTCGTATCGATCTATTGGTTAATAATTCTCATAATTACTACGGAGCTGATCATACTAATACGAAATGTGCAGATATACTACGTCAGCATGGAATGGAATTGTTAGCTAATTACAGTGAGAAGCTCTCTGAATTAGAACAAAAAATCCTCCTTCCTCACAGCCCTTCTAACCTGTTAACAGAAACTGTTGTGAGTGGTAACCTTGATGATACCTCAAAAGAGACCACCTTACAGGAAGGAGAGATTCTTACGGAGACAACTACATTTGATGACACAATAGTAGGATATGATGAATTCGGAGATATGAATCTGAGAGAGGAAGAGATTACAGACGATATTTCAGAAGATGAAGCTGGTTACTCGTATGATCAAGTTTATCATTCTTCTGATAATGATGATGTGTATGTAGAAGGTGATGAGAGTAACATTTAATGTTTCTATTATGAAAATATTGTTACTTATTTGATTTAATTATTAAATAATAATTTTGTAAGCCCTTGAGTTACATATTATTTATACTTTTGTGTTAGCGCATGATGACAGCAATATGCAGGAAGGAACTGGCTATATATGTAGTAGATTCATTCAGTGATAATCCCTACAGTGGTAATCCAGCTGCTGTATGTCTGGTTCCGTTTACCTGTGAATTAACTAATGAAGACAAACAGAAAATCGCTAGTGAAATGAATCATTCAGAAACTGCATTCATTCAGGAGCTTAACTCTGAGGAAACATTTGATAAATCTTCTCAGTTCAATCTGCAATGGTTTACTCCTACATGTGAAGTATCAATGTGTGGACATGCTACTCTAGCATCTGCTTATGTACTATTCACAGAGAGTCATAACTGTAATAAGGAGATTGCATTCTTTGCGAAATGTGGCTTGTTAACAACTCAATTTACCCCAGAAGGTGCTGTTTCTATGGATTTCCCTCTTGCAAGTTTGGAGGATATTGAAGCTGAAGAAATATCTGGTATCTTATCAACCATTCTTACTGAGTCTTGGTGTCAACTGGATACCAAATTCTCCTCGCAACTCAGCAAATTATTAGTTAGACTGCCAGATGATTTCCCTCTTGAATCTCTGAGTTTTGATATTCAAAATCTCTTACAGCATAAGGGAAAGGTTAGAGGAGTTATTCTGACACAAAAAGGATTGGATAAATACGACTTTAAATCTCGCTATTTCTCTCCTTGGAATGGAATACCAGAAGACCCTGTAACTGGTTCTGCCCACACAGTACTAGCAGCTTACTGGCACTCTGTATTAGGGAAGAGTGAGTTCTTAGCTCGTCAGTGCTCTAAGAGAGGAGGAGATGTTAGGATTCAGCTAATGGATAACAATAGAGTAGCTCTATCAGGATATGCTACTCTAGTATTGAAGGGAACTCTGCTTATATAAAACTTCCTATTTACTTTTACATGTTCATGTGACAAATAGTATAAATGTATATTCTTGAGCATCGTCTTAGCCATTAACTAATTGTCTGTATTTGGCTCTAGTTATGTCTGATTACAGACGGCTATCAGATCACTTCTTAGCAGAGCAAAACACTCTCTTTTCTCATCCTCGCCTCTCCCAACAGATAATAGATTCTCAAATAGACTACTTCTCTAGTGCTCTATCAGATCTGCAGTCTAGAGCAGGGCAGCTAGCTGAAGAGAATACTCAACTGCATCAGTTATTGGAGGATAGATCACAACCTTCAATAGAGCAATGTTATGAGCAGAAAGAGCCAATAGATAGAGATATAGCTGTACCAGAAACAGCTGATTCTCCTATTAGGGAGTGTAGCAAACTATTACAGGCTAATCAACAGGCTCACATAGAGACTAGACACAAGTTTGGTATGTTTATATATAATATATATTTATATCAATATTTATACTTACTTATACTAATAGGAAACCTATCAACAGAATTGGGCCTCGTGAGAGAAGAGAATGCATATCTTAAAAGCAAACTAGCTGTAGAAGAGACAGTACATGAATCTCTCCTAACCAGAGTACAACAGCCCTCTCTATGTGCTGTATGCCATTCGTCAGAAGCTATATACCCTCTCCCCTCCCAACAGAAGGAATCTGAGAGAGAATCTCTTCTGCGGAAATTAACAGCTGAGAGAGAGGAGTGTATGCGACTACTAACAGGTCTCAGAGATACTCTACAATGTGTGAGAGATAGAGAGAAGGAAGCTATAGCTCAGGTTAAGCAGAGTGTAGAGACTACATCATCTGCTATAGAAGAGAAAGATCAAGCACTATTACATGCTATAGAGCTAGAGAGAGAAGTTGATAATATTAACAAGAGACAAGAGTCTCTTCTTAGCTCGGCAGGAGAACAGCATGAAGTAGAGTTAGAGGGAGTTAGACGTGAGGCTCAGTATAAATATAATGAATTGGAAGCTAGACTGGGACAAGTTAATTCTGACCTTAAGTTAAGAGATACAGAGCTTATGTCACTGACACAGACTAAACAAGTTCTAGAACGTAAATTGAAATCATCACAATCTGAAAAGTTTGAGGGTGAATCCAAGAGAATGCACACAGTCCATGAGCTACGTAGCAAGGTGGGAGTATTGGAAGCTGAGAAATTGAATTTATCAGGGGTTATAGAGAGTATGAGATTAGAACAAGAGAGTATTGAAGTAATAAGAATACAAGAATTAGCTAGATCTAGACAGGAAATAGAACAACAGAGATCTTATCTGTCTATCTCAAGAGAAGAGAATGTTAAGCTAAGGGAGCAAACTTTAGAAGCAGAGACAGACAGGAATAAGTTCAAGAATCAAGTACGGAGTCTCAAATACGAGATTGAATCAATGAAAACTAACATACATACTCAAGTTTTGAAACTAGATGAAGCTCATAATTACAAGAATTTGAAAATGATTGAAGAGGTACACAAGTTGAAAGATTGTAATGAAATTCTAAGAACAGAATTAGAAGAATATCGTGGGAGAGAATCTCAGATTATAACTAATGGTAGAGATGAGTTGAAACGAGTACAGGGTAGGTTGGAGAAAAAGCTTGTGTCTCTAGATACTGAATTGGGAGGAACGAAAAGCTCTCTTTTACAAATGAAAATGGCTTACACACAGGGTAGTGAAGAAAATGCTGAGTTCAAGAAGAGTTCTGTTGAGGATAAGAAGTTGATTAGTAAGTTAGAAAACGATCTTAAAACTTTGAAAGGGAAGCGAAAAGAAGATACGAATAAGATTAAGAATTTAATGATGAGAAATAATAGCTTGTTACGTGAGAGGCTACAGCTATGTGAAATGCTGGAGCTGTTCTACCAAAAACCTGGAAAGGAAAGAGAGTTTTGACAATGTTTCCCTTATATATGCGTTGCATTTTTATACCATTTGTGACTTACCTATCCAACTTACTATCTGTACTTCATTTTAAATGTATATATTTTCTTATACGTATTATTATTTTCTATTTATTCCAATTAGTATGTCTGAAGATCTCAAATTTAATATAAAGAATTCTCCCACAAATATCTCAGACATATGTACATGTGACATAAATACTCCAGCTGTAAAGGAAGATACAAACAAACCTAACTCTCCACAGAATTCTATTTTTAAAGTTCCTCGGTCTCATCGTAGGTTTTCTCCTTATTCTAGTCCAAGGCCTGACCCTGTACTCCTTACGTGTGATAGCAAATCTAATATTCCTATTGTCCAACCGATTATTGGATTAAATGAACAGTCAAATGTTTTCAGGATGGAAATCGCTAAGTTATTCTTCGGTTCTCTTAGCTGTAAGCCTCTGGACAGGTTAGAAGTTGATATTGAATCATTTAAACTTCATATTCAATTCTCTAATAATGATAATACTTTTGAACAACTTTTGCATATACAAGCCTGTAATATAGAATCTGTAGAGATAAGGATGTTGATGGATGATGGTTATATCCTTATTAAACCGAAGGCTGACATAACCATGCAGCTATCTAGTGATCTAAACCTCAATCCTACTGTCCACTTGAACTACTCAGACCCTCAAATAATAAAGCGTTATGTAACTATGTTATTTGAGACCAAACAATATCCACTTGATCGCATCCATCTTACATTTAAAACTTTGTTTGATTTTCCTATTATTTTAATGAATAACTCAAGAGACTCTATTTCCCCAATGCCCCAAGAAAATTTATACTCGCCATCAAAACGTCATCTTTGCAGTACTGACATGGATATTGAATCTATAAACACAAGTATCCGTACTCAGGTACTTAAACTGGAGGAAGCTCATAACATCAAGAATATGAGGCTGATTGAAGAAGTGAGAGAATTGAAATATTCTAACCAAGCATTGAAGGCTAAATTCAACGAATTGCAAGAACGAGAATCCAAGATTAAATTCAGCAATCAAGAGGAGTTGAAGAGAGTTTGGAGCAAGTTTGAGAAACAGATCTTGACTCTTGATCAAGAATTTAGAGAAACGAAAACCTCTCTCTTAGATTTAGAAATATCATACATACAGCGTAGTGAAGAAAACGCTGAGTTAAAAAACCGATCAAGAGAGGATAGGAGAGAGATAAACAAGTTAGAGACTGAATTGAAAACATTGAGAGAGAAGCGAAAAGAAGATTCAGACAATCTCAAAAAGTTAATGACACTTCATAATAGCTTATTACAGCAAGGATTTCAACTCTGTGATATCTAAAAGTCTACAGGATATACCAGGAACTTCGAAGATAATTTTACAACTATTTTACTTACATATCTCACTTTTGAATTGTACTTTTCTTATTATACTATTTCTTTATCGAATATATTACTACTTAATTTCAATATTAATCTCTCATCTGCTTTAGAATGACTCATAACAAAGTGAAGATGTGCGGATTAAAGACTCCTCCAGTTAGAATACCCAAAAAGCCTCGTGCCATACATATTGGTAGTCCTGAAGAGAATAGTTTATTTTTTTCTAGCCTCAATGCTCGAGTATATCCGAAAGGTTCTGATAATTCCACTCAAAAAGTAAAGCTAAAATTAAAAAATGCTTCTTCTTTACCATCTCCAAAGAAACTCAGGCCATCTGAGGGCAAAATATCCACCTTACCTAATCTGGTAGCCTATTCAGATGATGATGATGCAGGAGGAATTTCAGATTATGGAACAACTACACCAAGTACTAACACAATTGCAGTGAGCAGGACTCAAAAGGATAACAGTATAACTATTAGGCTATTGGAAACTTGTAAGACCAAGAGCAATCCATTCAAGACAATAGAATCCAAAACTTTTTATAACAAAACATCTAGTCCTAAAACTTATAAGAGACTTAGAGACACTCATATTACCAGTAGGATACCACCGCTGCCAATACGTAGAGTATCTTCTAAACCGTTTTTATCTGACCAAAATTTCTGTCCTTTCCGTGTAGACGAGGAACTCACACGTAATACAATTCACAGAGAAGATAAAAAGCATTGCAAGCCGCAATATAAAATAAATAAACTAGAGACCATTGATTTGCTAGAGTATGGCGAAATGAATATTTCTCCTCCTCCAGAGAATAAGGTAGAATCTAAAAGCCCAGAAATACCGAATCGACCTATACTCCCATCAGAGCCTGAGTCTGAGCCAGATTTCAATCTCTCATACGATTCTCCTCCTCCCCCACTCATTGAAGATTTTATGGAAATCACAAATGAAATGTTGGACGTGTTTAAAATGGAAATCTTATTATTTTATTTTGGTTCTCTATCCTGTAAGCCTCTAGATAGTCTTCAAATTGACAAGGATTATTTTAAACTTCATATCCAGTTCATCAATGGTCAAAATGCCTGTAGTCAGCTGTTTCAAATACAGGCATGTAATATTGAATCAATTGAGATCAACAGACTAGAGGATAATGGTTATATTTTTATTAAACCCAAGCCTCATGCAACAATCAAACTCTCTAAGGACCTCAACCTTAATCCTACTCAACACTTGAACGACTCGAGTGTCAATATAATGGAGCGATCAATAACTCTAAGATTTGAGATCAAACAATATCCACTTGATCATATCCACCATACTCTAAAAGTATTGTTTGAATTTCCTGTCCGTTTGAATACAAATGATAATTATATTCTTCTCATGTTCTTGTTACGTGAAGACTTAGCTCATAACACTATTAAATCACCCACCAAACCGAATTCACCAGCTCAGCTGCACAATATAACTCTAAGCTCTAGCGACAGTCAAGCCTTTCACGATGAAATTCTTGTAGATGAAGAAGAACATTCTTATTGTCAAACAAGACAGTCACAAAATCACAGTCATAGATCTCCTCAAGTAATCGAGGAATATAACAAGTTAAGTGAAAGCAATACAGATAAGCTTCTTACTTACCCAGCTGTAGGACACTCACGTAGGATAACAATATACAAAGATGCTGTTAGCTGTCTGCTACCTGAAATGTTCTTGAATGACACGATAATAGAATTCTATCTTCTCTATATATACCACGAACTCTTCTCCCAAAAGCAGAGAGAACAAGTACACATTTTCAATACTTTCTTCTACACAAAACTTACAAACAATTCAAGTGACTCTCTCTCTCCTCAACGCATATCCGAGAAGCATGGTCAAGTTTCTAACTGGACTAAGAATGTCAATCTCTTTGAAAAAGATTTCATTGTACTTCCTATACATGATCATGCCCATTGGTTTCTAGCTATTATATGTTATCCTAATCTATTTGGAAAAGACCCTATGACGAGATTAGAAGATGAATCAAATCAATTGATAGATTTAGATTCATTGGAGTGTAAGTCTAATCGTAAGAAGAAGCAGTCCGAGAAAAAATCTTGTATCCTAATATTCGATTCCTTGGAGATCAAAAGGACCACTGTAATATACAATCTCAAGTCATATTTGAAAGCGGAATGGGAGGCTCGCTACAAATCACTCGGTGAATACCCTTTTGATCCCAAAAATCATTTGATAGGACATCATCCTAAACTACCTATCCAGCCGAATAGTTCTGATTGCGGCTTATTCGTGCTACAATACGCTGAAAGCTTTTTCACAGATCCTCCTCCAGATTTTACGATTCCTATCAAATTGGAGAAATGGTTCTCATTAGATAAAATTCAAGACAAACGGAATTGTCTTATAAAATTGATATTTGACTTATCACAAAACGAAAATTACAAACAAGTGTAGTTTATTCAATTTTCAGATTATTAATTTTCATCTTTGCAATTATTATGGGCAACCTCACTTCTCCATTTTATTGTTGTTGTGTTGTCGATACAGTCAAATGAAATGAGTTTCATGCGATTAGCTTTTACCATTCGAACAAAGATCGATTTTACAGTATATTCTTGTTGTATTGAATACTTTGTGAATAAATTACATACCAAGGAATCATTTATCCGAATATTCATTTCTTAATTAGTTACAAATGTATATTGCAGCAGCACTACCATATCAGTTACATAGAGCTAGCTCAGCTTATGCGGTGGACTATGCTCATCAGTTTAGTGTATTGTGTTGCATTATAGGTTTCTATGAATCAATGTAGTAACATGTTGTGGTCTATCTAACTGGCTTCAAGTTGTCTTCCATCTTACCTAATAACTTCTACCACTACATATTTCCTTATTTAGATAATATTAACTAGCATTTAACTATGTCAAACGAACAAATATCAGATGCTTATTTCGTGAGTGAATATGTTGAGGATCTCATTAAGGATTATTTATATTTCCGCGGTTACAATGCAACACTAAAGGCAATGGAAAATGATCAGAAAAATGCTAGAGATAAACTACTACAACCCACCAAGATTATCCGAGAGATACAGAATCTTATAGACACACATGACCTCAGTGGTCTACGAAATTACTGGAGTTTTCTGCATAAGCAGTTCTTCAGTCGTCTGGAGAGAGACCATCTGGAAGTAATGAGAAAGATTGAGACAGGAGTTCTACGGCTATATCTCACTTCTGCTATTAGGGAAGGCAAGAAGGACAAAGTAAGGTACTAGCTAGATTTATTATGGTGATATCATATCACGATTTATTCGTATATTTGTTAACGTGTAGGTAAACGAGTTCTTTGAAATGTTATCTAATGAGCTACAACAACTTCCCGAATGGAAAGATTGGTTCGCAGTGCCTTACATAAAAGGAATACAAGAACATCCTAAGTATGGTCGTTATTTCGGCAAGGCCTATCTCGAGAAGATTATGGTGTCTCTACACAACTTTATCTGTACTATTCTAGCTAATATGCCCAGACCAATGTTAATGAGATTCGAGGAAGAACTGTTAAAAAGCAAGTAAGTATGGATTAATATTTCAATGCCTTAGCTCATTTAATTGGTCTTATTACAGACGTGTAGCTAAAGAGAATGACGAGCTGATAGAACAAATGTCTCAAGCTAATTTTGAGAGACGAGCCTCTGAGGAAGAAGTACAGAAATACAAAATACAGATAAAAGACAAAGAAATACAGATGGAACAATTGAAGAAACAGCTGACTGACTTTCTTAGAATCAGGAATCTCTCTCCAGGTGATAAAAATATTAAGTTACCAAACTCTCTTCCCCGTCTCAAACTTGAAGGTAACAGACCTCAGTCAATGGGAGATGATCCGAGAGATAACCCCAGAGATAATTGTCTACAATCTCTACCTCCAAGGTAATATTATTAGTAATGCTATCTTGTTATATTAATTATGTAATCATATTTATAGTTTCTCGAATAAAACATGCGATCCAGCTGTTATATCTAAGCCTGACGTTAAAGTAGGTTATGTGGAGAATGATAATGAGGAAATTCCCTCTTGTTATGAGATCCTTAGCGAAGTGCTCAGTCCACAGCATGTAGATGCTGTTCCTGTTCCCAATTCTATTCAGGATGTTGTTACTGGTAACTCACATCCAGAAAACTCTCTAAAAACAGGTCGGTACTTCTATTACAGCTGATTAATTGTGAATATACGTATAATTTTGTTGGTTGTAGGAACAGATACAACTCGTAAAGATGACAATTTGGACGTTGACAAGAACTTACTTACCTTCTATAACTGTCATCAACTTGATGAAGCTCCCTTCTTGTTCCTATCTAGAGACCATTACACAGGTCACGGGTCTCCCATTACACACTGTAAAGTAGCACCAGGTGGTTTATCAGTCGCATCAGCTGATATCAAGGGAGGGGTAAGAGTGTGGGAATTCGGAGAACGAATCAATGACGTATATAAAGTTAACTGTAGTAGCTTTCAAGTGTTGTCTTTAGAATGGGAGTGTAAGTATGCTCAATCTCTATTCGTTGGTGGAAATAACTGTAAGTATAATTAATACCTAATATCAATACCGTATATGGATATAGTCTTTATTTCTCTATTTTAGCGAAGGTACAGCTACACTCTATTGCAAACAAGAAACTTCAACACGAGTTAGAGCTAAGCGAGCACTATCCACGTGTTCTGTCTATTGCTTGTCATCCTATCAATAACTCTTTTGTACTCGCTTGCTCAGAGTCAGGTAAATTTACCCGATTACCCCCAGACTCTTCTCCACAGCCTCTACGTAACTCTATCAAGTCCCCTATTAATGTTGTAGATCAGCATCGTCTGGGTACTCTAACTATTTGGGACTGGAAAACACTTAAAATGACTTCTCGCATAGAAGTACAACCTCGTCCCTTCTCTATTACTACTACTTCATTCAATCACAACGGTAATCTGTTACTAACTGGAGGTGTGGATGGAATGGTGAGACTTTACGACCTATCTAATCAGGGATGCATTATGGGTTGGCATGCTCATGCTGGGGAAGTAAGTTATTATTGTGTATTTATTAGGACCGGATATTAATTGTCCTATTCAATAGATCAGCAATTTGATGTTCTCGAATGATGAGAATTCCATATACTCCATGGGTAGTGATAGCAAGTTCACACAGTGGTCAATTCAAAACATGGGACAGAGATTACAGGACATCCCTGTAGAGGTAGACGCCTGCATTCCCCACTTAATTATGGGAAAAGGCCACCGGAAACCTTCCGATCTTGCAGTAGGTAAACTGTTTGCATTTGACAGTGACAGTGATCATGTTTTGACATGTGGGAACCCTCGTGCGCATGTCTATAAGCTAGTACGCTCTGCTCCTGTGGAGCACGTCCTCTCAATAGGAGGACATAATGACGTAATAACCTGTGTGGACTGGTCTAGCTCTCAGACCTGTTGCTCTTGTATAACTGGTTGTGCAGATGGTAGTATTAACGTCACGACCTTACTAAGGCAATAGAAGCTGTTGAGCAATTACAGGTTAGAAATGACATATACATGTTATAACTTATTCAATTCTCAATACGTGTATATTTTGAATTAATTATAGAGTGTACATTAATTGATTTACGCGAATTAGCGAAAGCTTTATAATTCATTTTATCGGTGTATTATTCGCGAAAATATGTTTGACCTACCTAGTAGTAATGGAATTCTTTCAGAAATTCAGCCATATGTTCTAATGGGCTGTGCTATCTAACCGTAAATACATTAATTATTAGCTTATTGCTACTATGACATAGTTTGCATTAGCTAATTTAGACGTACAAATGATTATTATGCAAGTAGAGCATGTAACTCTGTGAAGTGCGTTCCAAGACCACGATCCTCACTATTGCTATATTCTGATTGACTATAAATAGTCCCTCTCGCTGGAAAGACTATATATAATTCGAATCTTAAATATGCCTTCTACCGCGCGAGATGATCGACTCTTGAGTTCATCTCATCTATGCATACCAGGCGTTTTAGCCTTCTGTTTAGGGATAATTGCATTTGTGTGTTTATTTGGTGCGTCATACGGTCTCAATTCGTTTGGTTGCCCTGTGTTATTCATGAGCAATTTGGCAGAAAAATTCCTCAGTCGCAGCCTGTTCACATACTTCATAACTATAACGGCTATCATGTACGGGATCACTATGTTTATTCACTACATTGATGTAAAACTGCGTATAAAGTGGGACATTGTAGAAGGAGAATTAGACAACTATACAAGTCTAAATAATATTAGCATTTTTTGTGGGATAATATCTATGTTTGGATTCATTGGCATCACTTCATTTCCTTATCGAGGTATTCCTGTTGTTCAGTCGCTATATTTTACAAACAATTCGAATGATACGAATTCTATTATATTTTCTTCTGTGAATATTGTCCATATGATTAATGTTGGATTTGGTTATGTCGGATTCTTCCTGTATGCTTGGTCAGTATTTCTCCTCAACATTCGTACACGAGTTTCTTATAGCTCTTCTTGTAGCCTCCTATTTCTAGCGTTTCAATCTTTTATCCTTATTTTGTTCACTATATTCTCGAATGTTACTGTAATCTCCATGATAATAATGTCTATATTCTACGAGATACAACCTGAGTCAATTTCGAAAATTTTCCCTGAATGTTTCAATGATTCTTCTATTGCCTACTATGCTCATATGGCAGCTATACTGTCACAATTCATAACTACAGCTAGCATTCTATTGTATTGTCTCACTCTCCTCCCCCCTCTCAAAAAGAAGATCTTGTTTATATCACTTGAAGAACTCACTATTTACTCCCTTGGTTCAAACCTGACTACAGATGCGGAGAGCTTTTCGCCACCTCACATGAACGGCGATATTAAACCACTCTCTGGGTCCAGAAGAGAGAGACTATCAGAGAGTTCTGATGTTCTATTTGGAAATACATACACTAACTCTCAATCCAATTCCGTATTCGACCTGTACAAAGAAACTATTCTGTAAAAACTTTTTAATGTGAATGTCTTACAATTCTCGTTAACGACTGACCTTTGAGATACTCGATCCGTTCACTTCCTTCTTTCACATAGACAACTTGTATTTATTTATTGACATATTTATTTACGTATTTACTTATCTGTTGTTTTGGTAGTTCACGTTGAATATGTCTGAATTATTGTTTATTTTATCTACTATTAAGGGGATATCAGAATAACAGCAAAATAGATCAAATTTAATTATGCTTAATCTAGCGTGTGTTCTAGCATGTTATCTAATGTTCCAAATAATGTCAGCCTATCAAATTCCATGACGTCAGGAGACCCTACCAATTCTCCTGACGATCCACAAACTCCAACTTGTAGTTTACAAAACACTACGAACTCAATTGGTATCGGGGATAAATTCCAAAGAGAAAATCTGAGTGATTTATCAGAAACAGAATGTGACAATTCCTGTCAAAGGAATAAATCTTGTCCACAATTGGAAACACATCTTGCTCTGCCATTGCCATCTAGTAGTTTAGTAAACGCGAATGTTAGTTGTATCATACCAACTGGAAATGGTGTGACAAAAGTAAAGCTAAAACGTGGTAGAAAGCCCAAAAATCTGGAACCACTGATTTCAGCTTCTGGCCCATTCACTATCCCGCTAAGAGATCAGATCTCTGAAATATCTAGAACCTTCCGTGAACAACCTGGTCCTCCCTATCGATGTCCGCTTTGTCTTAAAATCTATTTCAGTTACTCAGGAGTTCTCTATCATTTGCGAAATAACACACATTCTGAAGCAGCTGTTTTAGAGAACAGAAAGAAGATGGCCAGAAGCAGACGGAAGCCTAAGACTAGTGCTGAAGGTCAGAAATTCGCTGAAGTTGAGATTGAAAATGAAATCTACAAATTACCTTTTGAGAAATTTATTAACTTCGAGGTGACAGATGTTCCTCCCTCCCCTCTAACTCCCAAAATAAGTACGATTTGTATGCCCAATCAAACCTCTCCCGCTAAGAACTCTCCTAAGACACTCCGTGGACAATACTCCCCCGATAAAGCTCCTCCCCCTGAGGCTAGCTTTAAATTAGTTATAGAGAGAGACCATATTCGACACGGGGCTACAATGCCACTAAACTATATTCAGTATATCGAGAAAACGTCTGAAGACATGGCAATGTTTGTTGAATACGAAATGGATGAGGAGGATATTGCCTGGCTGTCGCTTATCAATGACAAACGGAATATAGAAGATATACCTACTATCTCTTATGATCTTTTTGAACTGATAATGGATAAATTTGAGAAGGTATCTATTTTAATTTTTTTTGTTAAGAGAGGCTAGTATTTTTTCTGAGTATCTATAGGTTTGTGTTTTCGAGACATCAGCTGATGGGACAGTGCCAAATCAAAACAGTTTCGATCCACTTAACAATATTGATGAGAACGCAGTATGCTCGATCTGTAGTGATGGAGAAGCTCAGAACACAAACATGATCCTCTTCTGTGATATGTGCAATATTCCAGTACACCAGGAGTGTTACGGAGTTCCCTACATACCAGAAGGACAATGGCTTTGTAGGTTGGCTCTACCAAAATTAATATAATTTATATGTATGCTCTTATTTATCAAATTAAAGTACACTACTCACATACTCTAAGCCATGACTCTGTCTAGGTAGACGTTGTCAGTTATCTCCCTCGTGTGGAGTAGAGTGTGTGCTTTGTCCTAACAAACCTGGAGCATTCAAACAAACAGATGACGGACGGTGGTCTCACGTTATATGTGCTCTCTGGATTCCTGAAGTTCAGTTTGCTAACCCTGTATTTCTAGAGCCTATAGATGGACTCAAGAACATTCCTCCAGCAAGATGGAAACTTCTCTGCTATATCTGTGGACTGAAGGGACCTTGTATACAATGTAGCAGACAGAACTGCTATCTAGCATTTCATGTAACCTGTGCACAAGACAGTAGTTTGTATATGCGAATAGAAGCTCTGGATGAGATAGGAGGTACTCTAAGGAAGCTAGCTTATTGCGTTAATCATGGACCTGATAGTATTCATAAGAGAGGTAGGAAGAAGATACCTAGAAGATTGAGTGAGCATGATAAGGATAAAGAAGGGACTGAAAATAAGAAAAATGTTGGTAGACCCAAGAAACAGCTCAACATTCCTCTTCCCCTTCCCACCATTAGTGTACCCAAGATACCAGATGCTAAGTAAGCCATTGATTACATAATACTTATCATACGAATTATGATTACATCTATTTAGGATAAATGAAATTGTACAGAATGTAGAGCTACAAGATAAGGAGGATATTGTAGATAAATTGAAACATTATTGGATGCTTAAGAGACACATGAGGAACGGGGTCCCTCTGATCAGGAGGCTAGCTTCTATTACACAACAGAAACTCAATCATCAGGTACATGAGAATTAGTCTATAAATAGTATAATTATCCCCGTAATTTCTGTCTTATTTTAGGATCTAAGTATAGAAGAACTGACAGAATTAAAGGAGAAATTCTTTCTCCTCCGACGAGTACGGACAGATTTAGAGAAAGTACGTATGTTAGTCCAGCTGACTTACAAAAGAGAAAGAGTGAAGAGAGAGAAAGTAAGTCTCAGATATTGTATTCCCCATGGTTACTTGTAAGACAGGGATAACTATAATCATCATGGACACTATATTCTGGGGGTTTCAAAATTACTCTATTAAAGTTGTTCTGTACACCCTAAACGGTTATTGGTTGCTTTACATATTCCACTATTTAGGCTAAAGTTCTCCATCAATCAATAGAGCTAGAGTTAGTCCCACTACATAGATTAATGTCTCTTGTACTTGAGAAGTTGATAGAGCGAGATGTTGCCAAGATATTTACTCAACCAGTTGACATAAAAGACGTGCGTTTGTAGAGTTAATTTAGCCAAACAACACTTGT
This sequence comes from Oopsacas minuta, assembly GCA_024704765.1. Lineage (NCBI taxonomy): Eukaryota > Metazoa > Porifera > Hexactinellida > Lyssacinosida > Leucopsacidae > Oopsacas > Oopsacas minuta. The sequence goes on from JAKMXF010000302.1 coordinate 171,259, forward strand.
ATAACTAATATTTAGGTGCCAGATTATGGAGAAGTTGTCAGAGATCCAATTGATATTTCTACTGTGAAAGAAAAATTAGAAAACTTCGACTACCTCGATGTTGAAATGTTTACGAAGGATATTTATAAAATTTGGGAAAATGCTAAGTGTTACAACAAAGAAGAATCTGTGTACACTCGAGCTGCTAATCGGATGGAGAAGTTCACTGAAGTATTATTTAACTGGCTTGATCAAAAGTCTATAGAAACAAACATTGACTCGAGAACAGGATTTCTTAGGAAAAGTCCACCACAACGAAAAAGTACTTGTAAATACTAATTAACTTGTAAATAGTAGCAAATGATAATAATCTGATCTGAGGATGGTACGGTCATACGTGATCTGCCATCATTGAAGTGGTAATTTGTAATTTAGATGGAAAGCCTGCTGATGAATATTTACATCTCTCACCAGATGATCAGGTGCGACAGCTTCAAGATAAGCTGGACGAGACCCGAGCTATCCTCTCCTCAGGTATTTCTATCTCACATCAGCTTGTTAACCCTAATTACTTAAGACTAAAGGGATCATTTGAATTTTTTATGAATAATTAACTGATGGCTGTAAGCTAATTTATCAGATTCTGATTAAATATTAATCTTTGTTTAAACATAAGGCAATATATTATCAATTTCTCATATCTATCTATGCGTAGCAGTTACAAGAAAAGCACTCGTAAGAAACTTTAAGGAACAGATTTCAACTCTGGTTAGCGAGTACGGGTTAAAAGATGTAAATTTCGAGCACAAATTCTCAGGTAAATATCTCATAGATTTGATCTTTACTAGCACTACCTACACTATAATCCATTAAATTTGTAGAATCTGATTCTGTTGCTACAGAACCTGGTAAAGTAGAAACTCCTACTCCTAACAAGAAACGTAGGAGAGTTGAGATTGATACTACACCCTCTGATATACGAGCTAGTCTGAGAATGACAGCAGCACGTAGAGCAGCACTCTCAAGGTAAAACATTATCCCCCGAATGCTAGAATATTTGATGATATTTATTTCATTTAGTGCGAGATTGAATAGCAGTGAATCTAATCCTCCCTCTTCTCTAAATCCACCATCTCCTGATATGAAACGGGTTAGACAAGACTCTGAGAAAGAATATTCGGTTCAAGAACCTCTCCCGTCTTCTCAAGAAACAGTTACAACTAATGTATCAAGCGATAAAGGTATGTACATGTATTGTAATGATATGTACTAATTAGATTGTTCTATCAAGGTTCTCTACGGAGTAATTCTAGTAAGAAGAAGAAGAGACACGCCTACTATTACAGATTATCTCATGAAAAACCAAAGAAAGTTACAAAGAAAGTTCACAACTCAGAAGTAAGCTCAGGAACAGAGCAAATTATAGAAATTCATTCTCCAACAAGTTCAGTTAACGAGACCTCTCCACAAAACACAGAAGATAATCTCAAAGATTTCACAGACGCTCGTCCTCGCACCAGGAGTATGTCCCAAACTATGGATCTTCCTCCTCTTTTCTACCATCCAGATCCCCACCTGCTTGTCACACAGAAGATCCGCACCTTATTCTCTGATCAGACCCCTCCCTCTTCTAGCCTGCTAGATGATACACCCGCTAGACAACAATCTCTCTCTGAGGACGAATCTATCCCTCAGAGAGTGACAAGACAGAGATATAGAGATGATCATTTACAAGCAATACCCGAAGCACAACTCCTATCTCTTTCTATTCAAAGTAATAGAAAGGATAATTCTGCTAACGACTCTAGATCTGATGACCTAGAGAATAACAATGAGTTTTGGGATTTCCATCATCTCGATTTAGTGTGGGCTAAATGTGCTGGTTATCCATCTTACCCAGCAATTGTAAGCTATTATCCGTATTCGTATATTCTGCATTTATTATATACTGTGTTGTTAGGTTGTTGATCCAAAGTTAGCTAAACAAACAACCAAGTTAAATGATCAATCTATTCCTGTTCCGAAGAAAGAAGTTTTAGCTGATAAATCTGCCAAGCCTGAATTCTTGTTGGTAAACTTCTTCGATTCTAAAAGAACATGGTTAGTGTATTACTGAGTATTTACTTTATTGTTGTTGTTGTTGTTGTTGTTGTTATTATTATCCCGTCCATTCAGGCAATGGCTACCTCCTTCCAAACTTCTCCCCCTGGGTGCAGATGACACTGACGATTCAAAACTGAAAGAAGTGAAAGGCTCACATCTAAAAGTATCTGTCCACGAAGCGTATACAAGAGCTAATAAGTTTGCTTGCGATAAACATTCAACACAAATTAGCAATTAGAAATAATTATGACGCAATCTGTTTTGTGAATCGATTCTCACTTATCTTTTAATTTTCCCCTGTAAAGCATGGCAGCTATGGTATTTTACCTTCAAATCTATAACTGATGGAAATTTGAATTTTAATACAAGTTATACGGGAAACTCTAAAATACATAAGTAGATAGCAGAATTGCTTTCTAGCGGGAATCTATGAATTATACGTTATAGTCTTACTAATTTATTGAATATCAACTGATATATTAGACCTAATTCTATGTCAAAACGACGCCAACAAGTGCTGAACTCTAGCTCAGAGGATGAAGCTGATTCTGACATAGAAAACAACAAGCGAGTGAGGCCTGCTAGTTCTGACTCTTCTACTGAAGGCAGTGACTTAGATTGGACTGTAGACGGCAATACTAGTGTTAAGCAGAAGAAAAAGTCCACAGCTGGAGGAGGTGGTGCTAATAACCACGATACGGAAAGGGGAGAAAGGAATTCTTCTAGTCCTGGAGACAGCTGGGAATCTGGAGAAGACAAATCTGACGATATGAACGATTCAGATTCTGATTCAGTAGAATCTTACAATTCTGTCTGTATATCAGATGAGACCACGTCAGGGGAAGATGAATTCAGTGATGGGTTTGACAATACTCTCAGAGGAGGACCTGAGGACAGGGCTATGCTGGAGCAAATGACAGAGGCAGAGAGAGAAGTGGAAATATATCGACGTCTTGAAAATCGTGAGAGATTGTATGAACGAAAGAAGATTTATAAACAAATGAAAAGAGAACGACGTGAAAAGGAGAAGAGAGAGAGACCTGATAAAGCAAGGGAGAGGAGTGAGAAGAAGCGACAAAGAGAGTTATTCGAGATTAACAGGAGATCCGAGCGTAAAAGGAAACTAACTGATATAAAGAGGTCTGAGGCTATTGACCAGCTTAAACAAAATCGTCAGTTACAGAAAGAGAAACAAGAAAATGAAGTTATTAGTGAAGAACCTGACTACCCAAAGAAGAAAGCTTCTCCTAAGAAGAAACTCACTGTAAGTTGAGAATACAGTATTCGTTGTTATCCTAAGCTACTATTTAATATCTCTTTATTCGTAGGTTAAAGAGGTGTTTGGAAAATCAGGAATTGAGACAGATGAGGATGAATATGACAACAAACGGGGCCTTGAAGAAACCCAGGACATTGAAGATGACAGTGATGGAAAAGAATTAGAGTTAGGATTAAAGAAATCTTTGCGACACCTTCCCATCTCATTTGTGGAGGAGATTAATAAGGTCAGAATGTCCAGGTTCCGTCTAGACAGCTGGGTACACATGCCTTACTTTAATGACGTAGTGATCGGCTCATATGTTAGAATCGGTATAGGTTCTAATGAAGGGAAGAGCATTTACAGAGTTGCAGAGATAATGGAGGTTGTTGAGACGCCTAAAGTATACAATATCATCAATAATCCTACCAACAAAGCCCTGAGGCTAAAACATGGATCACAGGTATTGTCGATTCAGTATATTGTTATGATTTGTATTTAATCGTGTAAGTGTTTAGGAGAGAGTATTCAGAATGCAGTTTGTCTCAAATGCTGATATAACTAAGGCTGAATTCGACAAGTGGAGATCAGCTGTTAATTGCGCTAGCATGAGATTGCCTACTAATATAGAAATCCGTAAGAAATTGAGGGCTATAGAAGAAGCAAAAGCTATTGTTCTGAATGATGAAGATATTGGATTAATCGTGAAAGAGAAGGAGAGATTTCGAAAACTACCAACCAATTATGCAATGGCTAAAGCACGATTAAACGCAGCTAAAGACAAAGCTGAGATGGCCGAGAATTTCGAGGAAGCACAACTATTGTCTGAAAGAATAAATGAAATTAATGAGAGAGCTGAAATGTTGGAGAAAGTTAGGAATAAAGATCTGACAAGAATTTCCTTTATAAATGAGAGAAACAGGATGCACAATTTACAGGTACTGTATAGTGAATTAAGCTTAATTTATTGCACAAAGTAACTAGCTAACTAGTTGATCAAGAGAGATTTAGGATTTCTCTCAATTTAGAGAGAGGAGACTATCAGAATAGAAATGGCAGAGAGGAGAGAGGATAATCCTTTCACCAGAAGGAAATGTGCCCCTAAGCTCGCTCCAATCGCACATCTCCACAACACATCTATAGGAGAGGGCGTAGAGACTCCAGAGAAAACGGTAACCGAGACTGCTCCAAAAATTCACACTTTGTTAGAAACACCAGTTCCCACCTCTGGTTTTAATCCTGCCTCTCAGCCTGACCCAGTATCTGGCTTGTTTGACAAAACTCTGGAGTTGAATGGTAATGACATTCCTAACCAAACTCCAAACTCATGCAGGATTGCAACAAACCATTCTCTTAACCTGTCAAATGCACACGATTTTGATATACCAATTGACTTCCCTACTGACATGACAAGCTCTCTTCCACACATGAACATATTATCCTCACAGGAGTCTAACAAAGGTAATCCTAGAAAAAACCTAAATCTTTCAGACTACAAAAAAAGAAAGGGCCTCATTTAGTATCGTCAGTGCTTTGTCCCTCCTAGCCGCGAATAGGCCTCTGTCTGTCTGTCTTGCATAGCTCCTGAAGATGGTCTCATATCAACTCTAACTTTGCTCATACACATAAACTTACTTAGCAATTGTTTGTACTATTATTATGCAGAGATTCTCACTTCATATAGTTTTGAGTAAGTTTGAATTTGTGTTAACCACACAATTTTGCCATTTTTGTGAGCTTTGGGGTGAGTAGAGAATGTATCCATAGTCCAATGACAGATTAGTTAGGCTCTTATACGCTAATATTGATGTATAGCAAATAACAATAATATATTATTAGTATCTCTCTCTCTTGTTTAGTTGATAAAAATGCCCTACGCTAATAAACCAATTGTACGTGTACTTGAAGTTACAAGCGAGAGTGTAAAATTCGTAATCGAAGACACCGACCTTGCTATGGCGAATGGACTGCGTCGCGTGTTTATCTCCGAGATTCCTACTATTGCCATTGACTGGGTTCGAATAATTACGAATTCAACTGTTCTTCATGACGAGTTTATCGCGCATAGACTGGGTATGATCCCTCTAAGGAGTGATGACGTAGTTGAGAAGCTGGAATACTCGCGGAATTGTTTATGTGAAGAATTCTGTGAGAAATGTTCTGTAGTGTTTGAACTAGATGTTCGTTTTCAGGACGATAGGGAAGATAAAGCAGCTGCTACTCGACAAGTAACAACTAGAGATCTCCATTCCCATAATATGAAGGTTAGTTTATCTCTGATATTTCTAAATGTATATTTTCTGAATAATAATACGTTTATTGTATAGGTCATGCCTACTACTACTCCAGGAAAAGATATTGATAGCTCAGGGTATAGCGAGGAAGATGATATACTAATTGTAAAGCTACGTAAGGGTCAGGAACTCAAATTACAGGCAGTAGCTAAAAAGGGGTTCGCGAAGGAGCACGCTAAGTGGGGTACATCTGTGGTATCATTTGAGTACGATCCTGATAATGCCCTCAGACACACAACCTTCCCTATACCTGAGGAATGGCCTAAGAGTGAGCACTCAGAGATCGGAGAGAAAGAAGTGCAAGCTCCCTATGACTTCCAATCCAAACCGAACAAATTCTTCTTCAATGTAGAAACGATAGGAGCTCTTCGTCCTGAGACAATAGTTCTATCTGGTATCAACGTGTTGAAACAAAAATTATCTAATCTACAGCTGTCTTTCTCTACAGAAATTTCACAGGGAACTGTTGCTTATTAGATTTTATTTGAAATATAAAAGAATGAGAGATATAGTAATACTGCATTATAAACCAATGTAATGATTTCATGTCAGATCGTTCTCCTCATTATAACGAGTTATTTCAACTGATTAGCACTTTATCCGTATTCTTATGGCAGAAGCTACCCCTGTAATATCAAATATAAATGGTTCACATTTCAAAGATCTCCCATTCTTCATTAACCAAAGCTTTCTAGAGCTCACTAAGCCTGCTTATGGGAAAATATTAGACAAATCATCTATAGAGACATTATGTGGGGGTTGTGAGATATCGCGAGACATTGACTTGGCTAAATCATTGAGTACAGCTGGAGGAGAGGATTGGTCTGTACTGAAGGGGTATCCTAAGTCTCCCATGGTGTTAAGATTAGCTTGTTGCTTGATTGTGTGGATGGATAGAGGGAGTGCTGAGCTCTGTCCTACACATCATCTACCTGATATGTATCTGATGAATGAGTCAGAGCAGAAACAGAAACGTATCCTCAGATTGGACCAGGGATGGGAGGTAATTACGCATTGGGTTATAAATATATTTGTATAATATTTATATCATATTACGTGTATATAGGTGTTGAAGAAGTTCCCTGATAACTGGTATCAATGGCCTGATCAAACAAAACAAAAAGAGTTAACAAACCTTATTTCTCAGATAGAATTGAGAGGAGTATTAGATTTAATCGGGTTTAGAGAGACAGTAGGTAGCAAGCTGTTAATACCTCCTACAAGAGAGGTTATAATGCAAACATTCACTGCTCTACACTCTGAAGGCTCTAAGCTTTCGGTAGGGGCTAGAGCTTTTGCTAAACACGGACATCGTGACCATACAGCCTCTTGGTGGGGGACATGTACTGGTTCAGAAGAGCAGAAGAATGAATCAGCGCTCAAAATCGTTACTAAGATCCTAGACAATGCAGCGTGGATGAATATACACTTTATGGTGCATGACACTGGTGTATTAGAGGCTAGGACTGTAGAAGGTTATGGAGTAAGGTGGTTAGCTGATGGGAAGGAGTTCAGAGGGTTCTTAGAGCCCCAGATGGAGGGAGGACATGAAGCTGGGTGGATACATTGATTGGATATATTTAGTTTGATTTTGTCTGTAAACTCTTTTAGATGTTTTGTTTTATTTGTTACTTGTATATTTCAGTTAGAGTTATAGAATGCCTCCTAAAAAACCCAAGAAGAAGCAACCTAAAGAGAAGAAGGAAAAGAAGCCAGTCATTGTAGACGGGATGCCAGCTGAGCAGATGAGTCCCGAACAGCTGTTAGACTACATCGAGAAGTTGAGAGAGGAAGTAGATCGGGAAAGAGAAGAGAGGAACTTAATCCAGCTAGAGAGAGATAAGATTAATACCTTCTGGGATATATCGAAACAACATCTAGATGTAATTATGTTTATATTCGAATAATTCTATCATTAATTAAGGAGTTTTCTATAGGATTGTAATTCTGAGATAAGAGTAAAAGAGAGACAAATCGAGGAAGGAGAGGAGAGACACCGAGTAGAGATAAAAGTATACAAACAGAAAGTAAAACATCTTCTCTATCAACATCAGAATAATGTCACTGAGCTGAAGGGAGATGGTACTGCTGCTCTTAAGGCTCAGATGGGAGATCAGAAGCTGGAAGAGAAGAAGTTACATGAACAGATTTGGAATCTTAAGTCACAAACTAGAGAGGGGGAGCTATCACATGAAGAAGTGAGTTAATATAATAATACATAGCTGAATTAGTTTAATAATGTTTGTTGTTAGGTTATCCGCAACCTTAAGCGTGAACAAGACGAGTCAATAACAAAGATGCGTAAGGAATACGAACAAGATGTTGATGAGATTCAGAGCAAATACGAGACTAAAATGTGGCGTCTGAGAGAGGAACTTGAGATGAGAAGAAAGAACGAAGTTCATGAAGTGGAAGAGAGGAAGAATGAGCAAATAAAGAACTTGATGGTTAATCATGAGAAGCAATTCTCTGATATCAAGAATTACTATAATGATATTACACATAATAATTTATGTCTGATTACAACACTCAAGGAGAAAGTATGTTCCCTCATAATCAATCAACAAAACATGATTTATATAACTTATTATTTAGGTTGAAGAAATGAAGAAGAAGGAAGAAAGACTTGAAAAAGAATTGAATGAAAAACTAGCGGAGAATCGCAGACTCTTAGATCCACTCCAAAGAGCTAAGGCAGATGTAGCTGAGTTGAAGAGGAAGCTTCAGAATTATGAAAAAGACAAAATATCTCTCAATCATTGTAAGGTGCGACTTAAAGCTCAAGATAAAGAGTTAAAGAGTTTGAATTGGGAGCATGAAGTTCTTGGACAGAGATATGACAAGGTAATACTCTAAATGTAGTATACGTCGTATGATAATATTTAATATAAATATATGCAAGGCAAACACAGAGAGAGATGGATTATACAATAAATTCACTCACACTATACAAGAAGTACAACAGAAGAATGGATTGAAGAATTTACTGTTAGAGAAAAAGCTAATGTCTCTAGCTGAAACTTTAGAAATGAAAGAAGCTCAACTAAATGAGGTATTATCTGCCTCTAATCTTGATCCTAATGCTCTTACTGCTGTCACACGTAAACTAGAAGATATCTTAGACAGCAAGAACACAGCTATTAGAGATCTGCAATATGAGTTAGATCGTGTATGTAAGGCTCATAACGACCTTATGCGGACGTATGAAGCTAAATTGAAAGCATTTGAAGTTCCCACAGAAGAGCTAGGCTTCAAACCACTAGAGAGTAAGGTAGTAGGACATACACTAGGTAAAGGTCCTGCTGGTCTAGTAACCGCACCTCCTTAACCTCTATTATACACGTAACCCAATCACTTGATTGTCTTCCAACTAATTTATGATTATATTCACATTATTATTCATTATACCGCCTACATGATTAGTTCAGGGTATATTCTGTGGTAATTTAGTCAATACAAGTCATTGAGTCTATGTTAGTAGGATAATTAGCTTATGATGCTCTCAGAAATATACAAAGCTCACCAACAAGAACAGAATGAACGTCGCTTAGAGCAAGAACGGAAACGAAAACAGGCGATTAAGAGTGCTCAAGAAGTCAGCTCAGGATTTGTAGATGCACTAAACAGTGGAGTAGAAGAAGCGTATGAGAATCAGAAGAAAATAAATTTACTTGTAAAAGATCTGCAAATACAATCTACTGTATTTTTAAAACAAGCCTCTCAATGGATAAACACAGTAGAAGGCTTCAATGCATCCCTCAAGGAACTAGGAGATCTTCCTAACTGGGCTAGCATCATAGAGAAAGATATGCTGCTTATCTGTAGATCTCTAGAATATGCTTATAACGGCCCTGCGGTTGATATCACCGACTCACCTATTCCTGAACACGTTATCCCTGTAGATACCCCTCCTATTTCTCCAATTGCTAATCTTGTTAAAGAACCAGGATCTGGTGCTGGCGAAGAGTTCAGACCTGAAACACCCCCAAAACAATCTTCATAGCTAATAAATACTATTATTGTTGTAGTATATTCTAGTCCATAAAATAATTAACTAATAAAACACAGGAGATAAATATTTCCTTTTCTCTAAGTCCACCATACACGATGCTACTTTTCGTGTTTGATTGGCTTTATTTGTTTGTGGCAATAGAATTATTAGTTTTCAGTTCGCATCTATAAATGGCTTCAACAATTAGGAAGGGTGAAATTCAGATTGGTGAAAAGTTACCAGAGATTGAAATAATGACAGCTCCAAGTACTAAAGTTAAAATAACTGATCTTTTCAAGGGTAAGAGAGGGATCTTATTTGGTTTGCCTGGTGCATTCACACCAACTTGTTCTAACACACATCTCCCCGAATTTGTAAGAGATCATGCTAAATGGGTAGAATTAGGATATGAGATCATTTGCTGTGTTTCTGTTAACGACGCCTTCGTGATGGAAGCTTGGGGAAAACTGCATCAAGTTGAGGGCAAGGTCGTAATGATTTCAGATATGAATGCAACATTGACCAGGGCAATCGGACTAGAAATCGATTTGACGGATAAACTAGGAAGCATCCGCTCAAAACGGTACTCTATGGAAGTGAATGATAACTTGATTACTAGTATCCATGTTGAGTCTAGTCTGGGTGCTACTGGGTGTAGCACATCTAGTGCAATGCTAGGTTCTCTTAGTCAAGATATGATCCCATTATGAAAACGAGTTTATAGAGAATTGTGTGATTATAATTTTAACAATATTATCTACTATTTGTTCTGGATAAATTTATATCTAGGGCAGCTAGCTTTGATCTATTTTTATCAAGTATTTGCTACACTATTATCTCCTTAAAGTATCCACAATGATACATCATGCTACGTTAAGGGTATTTACAGTACTGCACGTGCAATAACGATGATTGCATTACACACCAAGCTCTACATGTGCATCTATTTTATATATATATATATATATATATATATATATATATATATATATAATTCAACCATATCACTCATTGCTAGTTACTATACTTATAGCTAAAACTTTGTATCACATATTTTTATCTTATACAAGTATTGTGGATAACACACCTTTTCTCTGCTTTGTTATCATTAGCTATTATCTGGGAAGAATCAGAGATAGTTTCTAATCATGGCTGATTGGGATGATGAGAGACAGGATGGAGGCACCTCGAGTGCACCAGGTTTTGGAGATGGACGTTCAGGTGGCCGCGGGGGCGGTTTCGCAAATCGTGGATTCGGAGGGAGAAGAGATGACGACTCTGGTAGAGGAAGGAGGGGAGGTTTCGGAGGAGGCCGAAGAGATTACGATTCAGGATCAGGAGGTTTCGGCGGGGGAGACAACGAATCAAGGGGAAGGGGAGGATATAGCAGAAGAGACGATAACTCAAGTGGAGGCAGGGGTTACGGTAGAAACGATGATGACTCAAATAGTAGAGGTTACCGCGGAGGTAGAGATCGTGAAGGAGGCGGATTTGGTTGGCGAGGTCGCGATGGGGGATTTGGTGGTGGTAGAGATCGTGACGGGGGCGGGTTTGGAAATAGAGATCGTGATGGTGGCGGATTTGGCGGTAGAGATCGTGATGGTGGTGGTGGTGGCTTTGGAAATAGGGATCGTGATGGTGGTGGATTTGGCGGTAGAGGTCGTGACGGTGGCGGCTTTGGGGGCAGAGATGGTGATGGAGGAGGCTATCGTGGGAGAGGCGGATACCGTGGAAGCAGAGGAGATGACGACGATGAGGAAGGTGGTCGCGGCGGATTCAGGTCTAATAGAGGAGGAAGGGGTGGTTCAGGCTTTGGAGATAGTGATGGTGGTTCTAGTCGAGGATTTGGAAGCAGAGGCTTCGGAGGAGGAGGTGGTGGCGGGGGCGGTGATTCAGAGGGTTTTGTCATGAGCCGCTCATTTGTCAATAGCTCTTCAGATGATAGAGGTCGTGGCCGTGGTGGATTCAGAGGAGGTAGAGGTCGTGACAGAGATGAAGATGGTGGTGGAGAATTCAATAATTTTGGAGGAAGAGGCGGAGGAGGTGAAAGGTTTGGAGATGATGGACCGAGACCTGAACCTTATATCCCTCCAGCTCCATCTGAAAAGGAATCTGAAATATTTGTGAATATCACGAAAGGAATCAATTTTGGACGTTATGACAACATTCCTGTTCAGCTAACTGGTCGTGAACCTACATCCCAGATCACTACATTTGCTGAGGCTCGACTGTCAACAACCATATCGTTGAATGTTACAAAAGCTGGTTACAATGAACCAACTCCTGTGCAGAAATATGGAATCCCAGTTGTTCTAGCCGGTAGAGATTTGATGGGATGTGCTCAAACTGGTTCGGGAAAAACTGCAGCTTTCCTTTTGCCAATACTCTCCACTATGGTGAGTAAGAGCCTCTATCAGAACACAAGCTTGGATCCGGGCACGGCTCACCCCACTGCTCTTATAATCGCTCCAACTAGGGAATTAGCTTTACAGATATACCATGAAGCTAGGAAGTTCTCCTACACAACTATAATAGAGCCTGTTGTAGCGTATGGTGGAACATCAGTAGCTCATCAACTCAGTAAAGTAGAGAAAGGCTGCCATATTCTTGTAGGGACACCTGGTCGTCTTATTGACTTTATGAATCGTGGTAGAGTCAAGCTGGATCAAGTAAAGTTTCTTGTACTAGATGAAGCCGATCGTATGCTGGATATGGGCTTCATTCCTGATGTTAAAAAGATGGTCCATGAATTTGACATGTGTGGAAAGAATGATCGCCAGACCCTAATGTTCTCAGCTACTTTCCCAGAAGAAATACAGAGACTCGCGGCAGATTTCTTACACGATTATCTTTTCCTCACTGTAGGGAAAGTGGGTGGAGCCGCAAATGATATTGTTCAGAAAATTGTCCAAGTTGCAGCTTTGGACAAACGCGAAAAGTTGGCTGAAATATTGCGAGCCAATCCTGAACATAAAGTTCTTGTATTCGTAGAAACGAAAAGACAAGCTGATTTCTTGGCTACATACCTCTCTCAAGAAGCCTTTCCTACTACTAGTATACACGGAGCTAGACTTCAGAGAGAAAGAGAAGAGGCCTTACACGCTTTCAAAACTGGTCGTACTCCAGTCTTAGTTGCTACTTCTGTAGCTGCCAGAGGTTTAGATATTCCTAAGGTGAATCATGTTGTCAACTTTGACATGCCGAGCGACATTTCTGAGTATGTCCACAGGATTGGGAGGACAGGACGTATTGGACACACCGGTCTCGCTACCTCGTTTTTTGATTCAGCAAAAGACCAGGCTATAGCCAGGAGTCTTGTCAAGATATTATCCGACGCGGAACAAGATGTACCTGTATTCCTAGAGGAGATCGCTGAGGGAGCGATAGGCACAGGATACGGCGGTGCAGGAGGTGGCTTTGGAGGTACAGACAGAAGAGAGAGGGGAGGCGGAGGCCGAGACTCCGGTAACCGGGCTGATGGATATGGGGGTCAAACTTTTGGCGACCCAATCAACACCGGTTTTGCAAGCTCTGTCCCACCCACTGCTGGGGACGATGAGAGCTGGGATTGAAAGCTCACAATGACATTATGATATATTAGAAAACGCCCACAGTTAGCTAATTAGAAAGCTCAAGGTGCATTCACCCATGCTCCTATCTACTAAATGAGCACCTGAGCAATTTATAAAATTACATCTTCTCAAACTGAGTAATTAGATAATTACTATATTGCTCATAGCTATGTACTCTGGTTCTTAGTGCATCACAACAATGTAATTGTTTTGCACTTCAAGAACCAACTAACTCTCCGTTATATTTTTGTGATAGTATAGATTTTCTTTATTTCTCTTGATTTGTTTACTACAATCAAGAACTTCATAATTGTTAGTGTATATTTTTGTCTCTAGGATACTTTCGTATATTTTTGTGTGGGTTTTGTTTTCTAGTTATCTCAATTACATTCAATTATGTCTAACTCTAGTTATATGCAACGGGGGCTTTGGGGAGGGTTAATTCTACTTCAAACATCAGTTGCCTACATTGAATATTTTACAATAAAATGTTGATTATTCATGTGTCTAAGTTTAGCGAGCTCTCAACCTCATTGAGGGCAACAAGTTACCTATTTACTTGCTATCTTCCTACTCTCTGTACTTAGCATTACTTTGACAAAACTTTCTCATCAATACAATAATTATAAGCTATCAACTAATGTTTCATATAGAGTTCTATTAATCAACTAAAATTTTCTTATTCTAAGAAATCGTGCTGATATCTATATGTAGCTGTTCTAATTTCCTCTTCGCATCTTTATGAGAGTGTCCAAATGTTAATAACTTTGATTGGATCTGATCAAATTGAGTCCTTCCCACCATTCGGGAGGAACTCTTTCGTCTGTTGGCGCCTATAAAATTAGGATTATCAACTTTGTTCCTTATCTGTAAGATCCTATTGTTGAGTAATGGGATCTTATTGTCTAACTCTCTAAGCGTTTCTTGGTATTTCTTCTCTTCTTTAGATAGACTAGGGTTTAGCTGTAGGAGCTGTTGCATTACTCTGTGTACTCTATCCAAATTAGAAGCATATTTAGCGTGTGCTAGAGATATCTTATCCTGTATCTCTTTAGAGTTAACTTTTAAAGAATGCAAATCATTTCGAGTTAGGGAAATTGCATTTTCGAGAGCTCGTTTGCTGTTTAGGAGAGAATCTGCTTTGTGTAGAACTTCATCTAGTGCTTTGTATTGAGCTAGTTTAACTTGTTGTCTCAATAAATCAGTGCTATTTATTAGCAAACTATACAATTCCTCTTGAGTAACGTCTTCATGAGGCTGGTTCTTTAGTATAGGGAGAGGATCAGCTGATTTTAGAGTTATTTTTATAGAGTCAGTTAGTTGTACTCTTTGAGAAATTGATGAAGCGAGGGAAGTATTAGCTGCTAGTGGCATGGTAGCTATTCGGTTGATAGGTGGTAGATGTTTTGATAGAGAATTTCCGTCTTTGAATGTGAATAGTAGAACTGGAGGTCCTAACGTAACCAGTGATACAAGGATCAGTCCGTACAGCTGATTAGATTCAGTGTGTAGCAATAACTCAACTTCTATACTACTCATTGAGTCGTTTTGTGAGAGAAGAGATAGGTCGTAACCTAGCTCATCTTGTTTACAATATGCATTCATTAGTTCTAAAGAAGGTAGCGATACATTATATACACCATTCTCACAGTACAGAATGTATCTGTAAGCTGAATTAGGATCTGTTATAATGTATGGAGGATTAGTGAATATATTCACAGTATTTTTAGTTGACTTATCTTCAGGATTTAAGTCTACAACCTCTAGAAGGAATATTATATCATCAGGTGATTTCTCAGGGAGAGAGGTTGATGTTTGTGTGGGAGGAGTATTGAGGTGTACACAGTGATATAACTTCCCTGGTGCAGTTACAATTACAAAACTAGGAACAGCTGATCGTAAACAGGCTATTTTGCATGGTTCATCCTCGTAGGATTCTGGAGGTGATGGGTGTATTGGTAACGCATCTGAGTATGTAATCCCATCTCCTCTACCCATATCGATCTGACTTAAGTCCATAGATATGAAGTGTACATCTCCATTCCCTAATAGGAGATAGAGTGACAGCCATTGACCTCCTGGTGTCTTACCAGAGCTAGGTATAGTGAAGTCAAATGATACAGGTTCATCACCCATAGCGTGAGATAGGGATATCGTAGTGGAGATTCCGGAGTTTGGGTTAGGGTTCAAGTTGTACATGCTGAGAGGTTCTAGAGTGTCTGTGGGTGAGAAAATCCGCAGATAACCGTCAGAGCAAAGTGTGAAAATAAGCATCGCTGAGAGTTCCACAGGAGAAAAGTGCACTTCCTTGATGTCTACCTTCCTACCCCTTGGCTTATCAGTATATACTTGAATTTGATTACAACGTATAGTGGTTGAGAGAGGCTTAGTTAGATGATGAGAATAGGTACGAGCATCATAGATAAACTTAGGTAGACTGAGGAGATAAGCAGAATCCTTAGAGACTAGAATACAGAGAGATCCGTCTGGGGATAGAATTAGTTGAATGATCGTGGTTTGAGGTTCTGGAGAGAGACGGAGTATAGGCCAGTTTGGAGGAGATAAGATGTCTATTGTGACTAGTGAGACTGCATTAATCTCACGCTTAGAAGGGAACCACAGTAATAGGATTCCTTTACAAGAAGCTGTGAGATTGAGTATAGATGGTGCACATTGACTTTCCGAAGTAGTTGGTAGTATCGAGTATTTGAGAGAATTAAATATTTCATGACTTGATAGCTTGTCAGTCCAAGAAGAGAAATCGGACTCTGAAATACTCGAACGAACAGAACGCTGGAACATATCTCCTGATGGAGTATTGAGGCTGTTAATAGGTGCAGTCAGAGAGTCAGACATAACCTATGAATATATCTAACAAATTTTAAAATTAGTTAATTAATATTTCGGTTCAGTTCTTAGTGAATACATTATTTTATTACTGAAATAAATTTAATTCTTTTATTCTCTAATTACAAATACTTGATCTATATATCTTTCTGGGACTATAAGGATGGAATGTTTTCGTTTCTTTTTAGAATCTCCTAGCTGGTCTATACTCTGATACTCATCGCACTTCTCTAGAATTATGTTTAGAGCATTGTCTGTACAATGGAACTTCCCCTTCAATACCCTACCATCTTTAGCTAGTATAACCATCTTCTTGCTGAGTAGTGACCTTATGTAATCACGCCCTGTAAGTGGTTTAGAAATATGTTCTGTTTTATCATCTGTACTATTGGTGGTAGTAGTATCAGTGGTATTTGTCCCTACTATGTGCTCGTCTTGATTGCTCATTGCTAATTGTAAATAAAAATATACAAATTTAATAATACCTATCTTATATATGTAAGTTATACGTTCATGAGCTATCTACAGTACAATTGAATGAGTATATACGAAGAGAGTGCTTTAGAGATCCAGCTTACAGCAGAACTCCTGCTACTGAGAGGAGGGAAGAGAGCAGAGCTTCTCGGGCCAGTAGCATCAGTATTCAGCTCTCTATCCAGGTGTCTGGACAGCGCTATAGCTAACAGCAAGACTCTACTCATTAGCATCCAATCTGTACTAGACTTCCTCAGATCTTCACATGTATCAGGATCATATAACAAACGAGAACAAGCTAGGATAGTAGACCTGTTGACTAGCTCAGCTATCTATCTCATAGAGCATTCAGCTCATGCTGCTTATCACGTGGGTGTACGCTCCTCTGGGAGTAAGCGCGCTGTCATGGGTGTTATTGATTTGTATCGTATAAGTAAGGCTAGGTACCTTGTTAACAGATGTATACGTCAGCTGACAGAAGGAGAGACCAGTGAAGACGGAGTAGGGATACTAGCAACTGGAATAAGCAGATGTGTAGCTGAAAATGTCTGTGTATTCGTTAGAACATGTTCTCGTGCTGCTGAACACGAGCTAGTGCCTTCAAATAAGCGAGAGCAGTTAGGTTTGCTAGCTCAATCTATACAGGCATGTTCTGCTTCATTCTTAACTTCACTCAAATCTCTATGCAGTGAGAAAGATGGTCATATTTGTATTCTATTCAGTAGACCGTTACTTGCGGCACTTGACACATGTATAGACTATCTGGTAGAAGCAGGAGATGTATTGTTAGGACAACCAGCTCAGCTGAGTGCAGAAGGACAAAATATACAACTCAAGATCCTAGGCATAGCAATGTCAGTTGTTTCTGGTTGTGCGAAATTCTTGTCAACAGCCGCGAAACTTGAATCAAAGGAGGTTAAGGACAATAGATGGCATCAGTTGTTGAAATGCCAAATCGCGGTTACTGACTCCTCAAACATGTTAACTTCCCTACTACAAGATCAAGCTCCTTCTCCAGCCAAGAATATACAGCACAAATCTCAAAATTCTCAAATAAAAGCTCTCTACTAGCTTATTATAATATCTAATGGCAACTATATTTTCTTATAATAACTTTATATTATTCTTATATTTGATATCAAATTTATTCTATAAATATATTTATTGGATATTTTATTTGTGTAAACTAGAATTGATGTGTACTAGAGTTATTCGATTCGTATACTACACATCCCCGTATAACGACAGTCTCAATCATAGAGTCAGTTTCACCGAACTGATATATGAGATGCTCCCATCTCTCTGCGGCTAGTATCAACAAATTCGCGTACTTTCCAGGCTCCAAACTTCCGTGTTTATCACTCTTCTTAAGCGCAGCTGCAGCATTAATAGTACTAGCAACTAATGCTTCCTCCATGCTCAAGTTCAATAGCACACATGCTAAATGCATAACCATAGGCATGTTCATGCAATAGGCATTAGGATTGAAATCACTTCCTAAAGCAATGGCTACTCCTTTCTCTAGCATGAGTCTAGCTGGTGGGCGCTTTAGACGCAGAATATAGGCAGTAGTTGGTAATAATATAGCTATAGTAGAAGATTTGGCAATTGCTTGTATTCCTTCAGGAGAAATCTCTTCTAAGTGACTAACGGCACATGAGTTAAGTTCTGCGGCTAATTCCGCGGAATTTGTCGGGTTAAGTTCATCTCCATGGAAATTTATATTCAATCCTATATCAACACCAGCCTTTAGTATTTTTCTTGTTTCTACTATGTCAAATACTCCTTTCTCACAGAACACATCAATATTATCAATATTAAGTTCTCCTTTATAAATAAGCTCCTTTAGAGCTGGTATTTGGTTAGCGATTACGTCATTGCTTGCTTCTTGTAGTGACATTGATTTCGGTATTGTATGTGCTCCACAGTAAGTGGAAGATATTTCAATTGGCTGAGCGGATTTCCCGCTTTCTATCACCTCCAGCATCTTAATCTCATTCTGGGTATCAAGTCCATATCCACTTTTAGCTTCTAGCAGAGTGGTACCATGACGTAGCATCTTTCTGAGTCTGTTCATGAACAGAGACAAGAGATAATCTTTGGTAGCTTCGTGTGTCTTATCTACTGTATGGTGTATACCCCCTCCTTTCTCATGTACTTCTAGATAAGTAGCTCCCGCTAGCTTCATAGCAAACTCATGTACTCTGTCTCCTGCCCAGACTGGGTGTGTATGTGCATCTACTAATCCGGGAATTACACACTTACCCGTTGCATCAATATTTCTACGAAATGTAACGCCAGAGTACTTTATATCAGCATCTATATCTAAGCAGACATCAGCTATTATACCTGCGTTATCGACTATTATAGAAACTCCACTGTTATCAGTTCTATCTACTACAGCAATATTCTTCATCTCAGAACCTTTTAGCATCAGCTGTCTGTTTCTACATATCTGTACTACCTGTTTAGCGTTACGTATCCTAAGGAGATATTCTCCTGTCATCTTACTAGCGGCCATTAAAATGATTTGCTCGCCTCTAATGCAGTGCTACTGTGTGAATATCTAATTTTGTTATAAAGTCTGTAGTAGATATTTTATAATTTTACTGAAATGATCGATAATATAGCCTAAAAATATGTTAATTGAATCTATTTGAACCTGTCTAGTACTGAATAGTTCCCTTCTAAGATCCGTTTCTTTTTTAGGATTGCGTTTTTTCTTGCTTCTTTCTGTTTCTTGAAAGATATTTCTTGTTTTTTCGCTCTCTTCTCCATCGTGTTTATCTGTTTTAATGCTCCTGACTTTCCTCTCTTCCTAAAGTCGGCTCTTTTTGCGGTTTTTACCGCCTCTTCTTCTTTCTGTTTCAACATTACCAGTTCCTCTTGAGTCATATCAGCTATATTTTTAATACTATCAGCTTTTAAAGAGATCAATTCAGACTGAATCTTTTCTAACAACATTTTAACTTCATGCTCTCTTCTCTGTGACTTTGTCTGATAAGGATTAGCTTCTAAAGAATCTATATTAGGTTCTGCTGATCCAGGAATAAGTATACTAGAAAACCCAGCACCATGTCCAATACCTAGAACATCTTCATACGGACAGAACTCTATGGAGTTTATTACGTCATCACAGTAGTGCTTCATGAATGGTGTATGTAAATCCTTGGAGAATGGTTCATGATATGTAACTATCTAATGGATAATATTATAATACATATACGTAATAATACGAGCATATTACTAGTTACCTTCCTGCCAGAACCAATTGCCAGTATATTCCTCTGGCTCAAACACATTGTAGTTGCAGGAGAGAATGTTTTAATCTCTCCTAAACTCTTGTAAGTTCTCACATCCCATATACGGACCTTAGAATCTACACCCCCAGTTATCATGTACTGTCCATCACTATCTATCACCATTGATTTGATAGGTCCTCTATGACATAGCATCTTAACCAATGGTTCAGGTGTATTAGGACTCCATAGGGTAACAGTACCGTTAGAATGTCCTACATGGACTATCCCGTTGTGAGTATTATGAGTCAAACAGTGTGTACGACCTAAACGTGTACAGATGCTAGCTATCTGTTCTCCAGTAGAAGTATCCGTGTACTGTAGGAACCCTCTCTTATTGACAGATACGAGCAGAAAATGGTAAGGAAGGAAGTCTAATCCACACACCTGATGGTGTGTCTTTAAACAATGTAGTTCTATGCCTTGTTTATCATAGATGTATACATATCTAGATAAACATACAAATTAATAAATTATTATACAAACTTGGAATATAGATGCTGTGCCTAAGAATCGCGGTCAGACGCAGACTAGTGAGCTCATTACGAGCTCATTACCGTGCTGTGAGTACTACTTCCTCATTGCTGTCTACTCAGAAGAATAAACACGTATATAGTGAGGTTGTAGAGGGTGGAGTTCTGGTGATACGTATGGATACACAGGGGAGTAAAGTTAACACGTTATCACCGGAGTTCAGTAGCGAACTTATAGCCGAAATGGAGACAGGTTTGAGACGAGATGACGTCAATTCTGCGGTTCTTATCAGCTCAAAACCTGGTACCTTTATAGCAGGAGCAGACATAGCCTGGCTAGATCAAGCGAGTAGTCATGAAGAAATGAAAGAAATTTCACAGGGTGGACAAACAATGATTCAATCAATGGAGAGCAGTCATAAACCAGTTATAGCTGCTATAAACGGATCATGTTTAGGAGGTGGATTAGAGGTAGCACTCGGTTGTCACTACAGAATAGCAATGAATGAGTCTAAAACTAAATTAGGACTCCCTGAAGTTATGTTAGGCCTACTACCCGGTGCTGGGGGTACACAGAGACTGCCTAGGCTGATCGGACTACAAGAAGCTTTACCTCTGCTACTGACTGGTAAACAGGTAAGATGACGTCATTAAATCTATAGTAATTAGTTATTATACATTATTTGTTTAGTTGAAAGCTGATAAGGCAAAAAGAATCGGTCTAGTAGATCAGCTGATACAGCCAATAGGTGCTGGTATCACAGATGCTACACAGAATAACATCAATTACTTAGAAACCGTTGCTATACAAACAGCCAAGAATTTAGCCTCAGGGAAACAGAAGCTACCAGAGAGAACTAAGTCTTGGATGAGTATGAAAGGATTAATGTTTAATTTGATAACACATACTAAATACGGTCGTAACTATGCATTGGATCAAGGTAGGAAGATGGTTATGAAACAAACACAGGGTGTGTATCCTGCTCCGCTAAAGATATTAGACGTCACTAAAGTAGGTTTAGAGAAGGGAGGAGTAGAGGGGTACGATGCTGAATCTGATGGGTTCGCTACCTTGGGAATGACACCACATTCCAAAGCACTGAAAAGTATATTTTTCGCACAAACTGAGAGTAAGAAGAATCGTTTTGGACCTCCGAAGAAATCCGCAAAAAATATCGCGGTTTTAGGTGCTGGTCTAATGGGAGCAGGGATAGCTCAAGTGAGTATCGATAAAGCTATGAAAGTGATATTAAAAGATACAAATACTCAAGGCATAACTCGCGGTTATCAGCAGATATATAAGGGTATGAATCAGCGAACAAAGAGAAGGTCTATCACAAGTTTTCAGCGAGATCAAATAATGTCAAATTTGGCTACACAAACAGATTACAGTCAATTCAACGGTATGGACATGATAATAGAAGCTGTATTTGAAGATATAAATCTTAAACATATTGTACTCAAGGAGTGTGAAGCTAACACATCAGCTGATTGTATATTCGCTAGTAACACCTCAGCTCTTCCTATTACAGAGATAGCTGCAATCAGTAGTAGACCTGAAAATGTAGTAGGTATGCATTACTTCAGTCCTGTAGATAAAATGCCCTTATTGGAGATAATAACCACAAAGAAAACTTCAAAGGAAGCTGCCTCAATGGCAGTAGACGTAGGACTAAGACAAGGTAAGACTGTTATCGTGGTTGGAGATGGACCGGGTTTCTATACAACTAGGATATTAGCTCCTATGTTAGCGGAGTGTCTCTCTCTATTTCAGGAGGGTGTAAACCCTCATGATCTTGACAACTATACTAAATCCTTTGGCTGGCCAGTTGGCATGGCAACACTAGCAGATGAGGTAGGCATAGACGTAGCTTATCACGTGTCTAAGGATATGTTGAAAAGATTTGGGCCTAGAATAGGAGGAGCAGACATAGGACTGCTAGAAGCACTCTTTAATGCTGGATATCTAGGTAGGAAGGCTGGTAAGGGAGTATATGTATATTCTGATAAGAGTAAAGATAGGAAAATTAATGAAGGAGCTGAAGCTATACTGAAGCAGTTCAGCAGACAGACTAAAGGTAGTATTGAAAAGGAAGAAGTGCAGTGGAGAATTGCTTCCAGATTCATTAACGAGGCTATTTATACCCTCCAGGAGGAGATCCTCAGCTCCCCTACTGATGGAGATCTAGGCGCTATTTTCGGACTTGGTTTTCCGCCGTTCCACGGAGGTCCATTCAGATTTATTGACACAATTGGAGCTAACAAATTTCTAACCAAGATGATGACCTTTAGAGATGTATACGGTGAACAATTTGAACCAGCTCCACTGCTGGTAGATATGGCTAAGAACAACAAGAGATTCCATCCAAACTGATCCGTTGTCAAGCATGACAGATACATATCTATGTGATAGTCAATTATTTAGGTTAGGACAGGAATGTTTATCGATATATTATTAGCTAATTAAACTCTACTACATTCTTGGCATCTATATTTTACGGGTAAGCACGTATATACCTGATAACAAGTAATAATAATTATACCACGTCAACAATAATGAATGAGATTTCTTTTACTGAATTAGTGTCTAAGTCGAAATCTATAATAAATTACCCTACAAATATAATGATATAACTTACAAACTATATTCTCATTATTAACCATTAACTTAACACAACTTCATTAAAATCCAGAATTTACTGACTTCCATTCCAACAATCTTATTAGAGTTTTTCAACGTATAATATTTGCAATAATCATCAATAATGTCAATTAAGAGATTTATATCAAATCAATCCCGGAATATTCATCATTCTAGAAATGCGCAAACACAAAATAAACAAGATATAAGCGTCAACTCTAAAATACCCAGTGAAGGAAAACAGAATCGCTACCATCTCTATATGTCATACGCCTGTCCTTTTGCTCACAGAGCAATGCTTGTACGATCTTTGAAAGGCCTAGATAAGGTTATATCAGCTTCTGCACTGTGGGTAGATAATGAGAGTCGTTATATATTCTCTGGTAATCCAGATGAAGGTTCCATCGACCCATATAATAAGAAGAAGACTCTAATGGATGTTTATAAGATGAATAAATTCAAAAGTAAAGCTACAGTACCAGCTCTATTCGATATTAATTCTAACAGAATCATTAACAACAAAAGTGCAGAGATAATGCGTATGTTCAATTCTTCATTTAACGAATTCGCAGAATATCCTAATCATGATTTCTACCCCTGTAATCTTAGGAAGACGATAGATTCAACTAGCGAATGGATACACAGAGATATCAACAAGGGGGTTTATTCGGTGGGAGCTGCTATAAGACAGATAATATATGATAAACAAGTTGGCAAAGTATTTGAAGCGTTAGATAAGGCAGAAGAAATATTGTCTAAACAGAGATATATGTGTGGGGATATATTAACTGAAGCTGATTTGAAGTTATTCCCTAGCCTGATACGATTTGATTCCATCTACTACACGTTATTTTATTGCAACAAGAAAATGTTGAGAGAATATGAACATTTATCTGGCTATATGAGGGAGATATACCAAATACCAGGAGTTGAAAGTACGGTTAGCACGGAGCATATCAAGGCAATCTATATGAAGTATCGTAAAGATAATAATCCCAGGAGAATTATACCAATTGGACCTACAGTTGATTTACACTCTCCCCATGGGAGAGACCATATTTAGGGAAGAAAAATGTTGTAACAATAAATGTATTATCATTCTTAACCATTTAATTAAATAACTTACTTTTTCTGTGCAACTGCAAACATGTTTTCATTGTGTAAGTACTGAACATCTCTTACAGTCTCCTTCAGTTGAAACTCACAGGTCAGTTTCTTAGACATCCAATCAATGGAGGCTATGTGTCCTCTGTTACCCCCTATCAAGAGGTAACGACCTGAACGTGAATAGTTTATATTATAAGGTCCGAGTTTAGGTAGTGTTAACTCGAATCTCTTACTAGCACTGATAAGATCAGATTGCTGTAGTATATCTTCTTGCGTTAGTCGTAGCGTTTTAGACTTTTCTATTTTCTCTAATTCTTCACTCGCTTTAACATGTGTATCAATATACCCAGCGGTTTCTGGAAGATGTGATTGGTAAAGATCCACCTCTTTGTCAACAGGTTTTGTCTTCTTGTGTACTTGCTTTGTTTGTTTGTAGTATTTTTTCGGTGTTTTCTTGTTGATTGATTTGTTTGCATTAAAATACCGTTGTTCTCCAAATTTGTAACTTTTGCTTCTTTGTGATATTTTTTTCACATATTTCTGTTTCTTTTTGGTTTCTCTAGACATGTTGACTAAATATTTCAAAAATCACAAAAAATTAATTCATATTCCGTTGCATCTTATTATCACGGGTTTTGATATATGAAAAGTCTTTCTAATATTATTCTCCGTTATACAAACATACAAGCGTTTCTATAAATTACATTCACAATGTATTGAGTGCATTATTTTGCTTCAGAAGAGGAGTACAGATTTTTCAATTTTGCCAAATCAAGATACACACATTACTGAGGTTGTATTCTTTTAAATTAGTTTGTTATGACCTAATTAACACAGTGATAGTTCTAATTAATGATTAATTAGAATGTCGATGTAATCGCCAGAACTGTCCTCGAAACTCGTCTAATATGGTTAGATTTCCAACGAAATCAATAAATTTTACGCATCTCAGAAAGGAAATAAATATTACAATATTCACTGTATGATTTAATGATAAATTTGTACATACATATATGGAAATGTACTAACTAGAACTATACTAATTCAAACATATGCAACATAGAATTGTATAGAAATATTTTCTATAGCGTAAACAGGGTGTAGAAGCCCAATGAGCTTAAGTAAAAAGGGAAAAAGAACTGTTTAAAAGTCTGTAATACATAAAATATAGTTACACGCATACCAATAAGAAGATAAAATATTTAGACATGAATACAAAATAGGATAAATCAATGAATACGGGCTTAATCTTAGTGATATAAATTTAAAACAACCAAAAACAAAATTATACATCTTCAACAGTTTTTCTCTTATGCAGTTCATCTTCTAATTGAGAGCATTTCTTCTTCAAAACTTTTATAATTTCTTCCAACTCTTTACAACGTTCAACTTCAGCTTCTTGTGGTTTCATCCTTGGATTCCACTGAATATAGTAGTTGGTCCATAAGTCTAGTTTCCTTATGCTGGCTACAGGGTGCAGCACTCTCTGAGCCAATTGGGGTTGATATAGGACATTAGTGTACAAGTTTTTCTGGCAGTTAATATAAGTCCAGAGCGATTCAGTGAAGTTCTGAACTGGATAAAATATAGTGCGTTCTCTCTCACAATTGTAAAGAAAAGTAGCAAACAGACAGCTATACAAGTGTTGTAGGATTGTTAGTAGAAACTTCTCATTGAACTCAAAGTCAAAAGGGAATTGCATTATCATCTAAAATAATATAATAATAATATTATTGTAGTACTTGTGAATTAGTTAATTATACCTGCCAAACACAATCAATAAACTGTAGGAAAATAGGAGATCTTTGCTCATCCAAATGATTCTTCTTCCCATGTCCTATCCTGTCATTAAACTTGTGTCCAAAGCTTAGCCATTCCTTCTGAATCAAAACTTCAAATCCCTCAATAGTCCTGTAGTATGGATCTAGTAGTAGCTGAGCTAGAGAGGTCAATTGAGCTGTACGGTCCCATCCATCTGAACAATGTACCAGCACAGTAGCAGCATCTCTAATAGAGTATATAACTTAACAAGAATGACTCCATACAACGGATAATCCCCACTAACCTATCTACTGCTTGCACTATTTTATTCGTAGAATCTAATATGAGACGAATATATTCTAACCATCGAGTATCCTCCAGTTTAGTATACCAGTTTGTATTATCAACACCGTTGAAACACAACTCGTACAGTTTACGTTGACTCTCACGCATAACATGTATGTTAGGAATATCTAAGAAGGTTATATGCATATTTTGGTAGTTATCATCTTGTTCATAGCCTCCTCCCTTCATAGTGTTAGCCTGCGCATTTACTTTAGGTCTAGCATCAAATATATATATCATATGTGTTTGAGGATTTGTACGCATTATGCTCTGTAGATACTGCTCATCATCTCTGTTCCTTCTGTTCAGACTTCCTGGCTATATGAAAGTCAATAATTACTTGGTATGACTAATGTGTTAATTAAGCTTACCAGAGGCTGGCTAGATCTACAGATACAGGCTCCATTGCTTTTTAGCCAGGATAACACAGGAATACGGTTTCTGCTCCTAAAAGCAGTAGTCAGTCTCAATGCTTCATCACTCACACTGGCAGGTACTACTAAAGTCTTTGAATAAGTGTCACATAATTGATAGTTCTGATTAGCCTATTCAGATAACGATAAGTTATACGATACTATATGGATTTACCCTTAAAGTTACTCACAGATGTAAATCTCCATTTCCCGTTTGCTATTTTAAGTCTTTGATAATCCTTCTCAATGTCAGCAAGAGCCCACCCATCATGGTACTTGCCCGGGTATGTAGGCTTGTATCTGAAAGCGAAGAATTGTCCAGGTGGGCTATTGAAAATGAATGCTAATTTGCAGATCATATTCACAATATCATTACGACTATATTCTGTAGTAAGCTTGAGAGCAAGTAGAATACTTCTAAAATCTTTACAATGAATCTCTAATCCATACGCGTACTCTCCTCTTGATCTCTTTCCTCCTACCTTTTCTACGTGATTAACACATCCCAGAGGAATCTACACACATTCAATTGCATAAATTTGAAGATAAATAAATACACACAAATTAATTACTTGTAAGTTTGTGGATTGATCTTGCTCATTACCCTTGAAGTATACTTTATAATCAGTTATATAGAAATAACCTGTTACCGGATTACCGAATGGGTTCATGTATACGACAGAAGCTTCATCTGTTTTGAAGTAAAGGACCTCTCCCTCTCTCATCGGTATGTTAGCTCTCGTTACAGATAATTTGTCTCTGCTGGTAAGCGAGGGTCTTAAAATAGAAGAATGTTCTTGTTCATCAGTTGAGCTGAGAAGAGCATTTGATGGGAAAGATTGATCGGGGGCTGATAATGGTGTCAGTACAGACAGCTATGACATAAATATAATATAAACAATATTTTTAATATATAGTTTTTGAAACAATTACCTCTTGAGAAATCTCTTTATCTGTATCAGAAGTATCATCAAAATCATCACTCGTATAAGACAAGTGAGGACGATTGGAATTAACTATCAGCGTATCATCCACAGATACCTTCATTTTGGGAATATTATTGGTGGTAGTGGGGATGCTCTCTTTCCTCTCTTTAAGCTCTCTAGACTTTGCATATTCAAACAAGTCTTCTAGACTAAGTGAGCGTTGTTTGAAGGGTTTTTTATTTTCCACTTCTAAGAACCCTCTTCCTGACATTTTTCTATTTCTAGCAAGAAATGTTCGTAACACTTTAATCATTAGTATCAGATGTTATTTATTTTGTATATCCCTTTAATTTTGTAAGTATTTATACGTTTCGTACTACGTTCGCTAAACAACGATTACTATTGTGATTCAGATTGCTGTATAATGAAATATTGCATTGTGGGAAAACGGTGAATACATCGGCCAAAAATAAGTGATTTGTTGCAAATTATAATTTAATAACTATGATATAATGTCAGCATAAAACACTGATAAATCAGAAATGACTATAAAGATTCGACCTTAAATTCGCAAAGCATTTCTACTCATAATTTATACACAATATCACACTGATGCAATATTTATACTAATAATATGCAATACAACAGTAACAA
Source organism: Oopsacas minuta (assembly GCA_024704765.1). Taxonomy (NCBI): domain Eukaryota; kingdom Metazoa; phylum Porifera; class Hexactinellida; order Lyssacinosida; family Leucopsacidae; genus Oopsacas; species Oopsacas minuta. The sequence continues at coordinate 199,396 of JAKMXF010000302.1, forward strand.
ATCACAACAACAACAACAACTGTATGCATAGGTTAATTTGACCGATTAGCATCAAAATGTTCTCTAAGCTTCTCCTGTATTCTTTCAAACTCTCCTTTATAATCAGGACTCTTACAGATCATGGCTAGAGCTTGTTCATACTCCGCATTAGTAAAGTTGTATTCTTGCTCAGTAGCAAATGTTAGTAGTGCTTGAGGTGTAGATCGCATTAACTCGTAGAACTGTCTTGCATGATCTAACTCAGCCTCTCTTGACATAGTAATATTAGTTAGATTCTGTTGTAACAAGAATACAATAACTGACATTCTTGTTATGCAGAAACCATCAACTCTTTGTAGTTTCTTACCGGTATTGATTAACACTGTAGCCATCAAATGTCCTATACCATCGAATAGAAACCTAAGTTTCATGTCAGATAGTTGTAATGCGAGTTGTTCCTCCAGAGAACACAGGTCTCTATTGAACTCCTTGATACCAACATCCTCTATAGCAGCTTCCTCTTCGTTAGTATTCCCAGCTCGCATAACAGCTGGAGGTAGATAGTGCAGACAATGCATACGAACCTCTAAATGCAGAGTAATCAGTATGTGATCAGATAGTTTAGAGATAGTAGAGTTAACCTCGTGTAGTTTAGCTATTTCGCTAGATTTTAGAGAGCTGTGTGCTTGTGCTACTTCAGTTAACAGATTCTTTATCTTGTTCGAGAACCATTCCATACTCTCATGTAATAATCCTAAATTTCTTATGTTTGCTACTGATGTTATGATTAAGTTCTTTTTGATTTCTAGAGAACCGATTTGATCCAATACAATCCATGATTCCTGCTCCAGTGTAGTTTGGTCTGTATTTGACTGCGATATTGTTGTATTGTGTAGAGAAGACCACATGGGTAGTCTGATAATATGGTTCCTCATTTCTTCATTGTTAACAGCCCATGTATGACTTTGTGAGACACACGGTAATTCTCCGTTAACGCCATCTCCCCCCACGTGTGTTAGATCGTAGTATAAATGCTGTGCTGCCTTAGCATATGTCTCTAGAGCTCGTTGTCCGATCAGCAAGAGATCTTTAGCATAGTTAGGGAGATCAATGATTAGGAATTTCAACTCTGATAGAGCATGTTCTATCCCTACACAACTCTTAAGCAATGGTTTATTCGATCTCCTTTCCTTATGCATTCCCCCGCTCTGTTCATCTTTAACCACACGCTGAGAGTCACTTGTTAGAAAATCAACCTTTTTCATGATTTCTTCTTTTATCTTCACAAGAAATTCATCTTCCACAAATGTAGATAGAAATACACCCAATTCATTACTCTTCTCTTGTTTTGTTTCAACTCTCATCTCTTCCAATTCAATATGCCTACAAATCTTCTCAAGAGGTTGGTATACGATAGTAATATTCCTGAACTGAGGAGTACACAAATGTTCTTGTAGAAATGTAGGCTGATGTCCCATGGTGCTATCATCCACCATACCCTCCAGTAAGGATGGGATAGCTCCTTTACTCTCCCGCATGTATGACATAATACTGATTGAGTGAGTGGAATTGTATAAATGGAACAAACTTTGTCTAGGGTGGATATTCTTTTTGGAAAAGAAACTGTTGATATCACGTGACTCCACATCCACTGCTGTGAGTGTAGAGCTATTTTGTCCAGTAGAAGTGTCCAGGTAATCTTGTAACATTCTCATGATAACACGCTGTATATCATTCCACACATTCACTATACTGTAGAGATAGAGATTGTCAATTTTCATTTTCTTCTCAAAGATAGAAAGTCGTTTCAACACAATCTGGTGAGCTCTAGCTACAGACTTGTATTTCATGAAAGCTGTATCTAACAGCATTTTGAGTAGGCTTTGTTGGTTTTGGTCTGGAGAGAGTTCTCCACTTTTCTCAGCTCTCTCCCTCACTTCAGTACTACTCCTTTGTATAATAAGTTTCATTTCTCCTAACATTCTTGACTTCAATGCCTCCAATGCATTTGGTATAGCATCTAGGATGTATAATGCTTCTACTAGAATAGCCATATAGTTAGGCAGGTCTGCTTCCGGATTGAGATTATTCACATCTTCTATAATCTCTATACACTCCTTCTCTACGGGTTTGGGGATGAGATTAGCCATGCTTATTTGATGTTCTAACATTACTGCTGTCTGAGAGCGTGACCGTGAGTGTGACTTTAGAGATTGTTGTTTCATTGGAGAAATGGCAGATGGTAGAGTACTTAACTTATCGTGTTTGGGAGTTAGCTCATCTTCAGTGAATGTCTGTGGAGCTTTGAAGTAAATACAACCGTGTAACTCGTCGATCAGCTGACTCTTCAGAGTTTCCTTTCGTGTTGCTATATCGTTTCTAAGATCCTTCAGAGCCTCTACGCCTTCTAACCTATCTCCTAGAATAACGATTGACTCTACTAGACTCTCTGCTGCAGTCTTGAAATGCTTCGTTCTACAGAGTGCATCAAGTTTATCAGGAATAGCTTTCATACGCTCAACTTCTTCCAGGAGTTCAATCACTTTTTTCTGTTCCATCTGCTCTTTCCACAAGCGCTGTAGATCGTCTCTTTTACATCGGAGGAGGATTTTACAATCCCTTAGGTTATTACGTAGTGTCGCTACTTTCACTTGTGATACTCTTACCTTTTCATCAACACTATTGAATGTTTCTAACACAGAACGTAATTTGTCAAAGTTCTCTGTTACTCTCCCTTGAAGTTCTAAGTCAGTCTCACGTAGTTGTCTCTCAAGCTTTACTTGTTCATCTCTTCTATCTTCTTCATCATTGATTAGAATAAGTCGTCTTATTGCGTTGAGCAAGACAGACTGTTGAGAGGCCATTGGCTAAATAATTACTAGAAGTACACAAGATTTGTGTGATATAGATACTCAACGTCTATGAGTATTAACTTTATTGCCCTCTCCCTATTGTCTAAGAATTAGAATATATACAATTCGTGACATGGTAAAACTCGTTTTACCTAACAATAATTCTATTTCGCCTAATGTATGTATCCCGTGGACTGTATCCTATAAGAAGAAGAATATTTGTAGCTCAAAATTTGAGTTTTTTATTGAAATATAAGAATTATAATTATAAGAAATAGGCCAGCTCTTATGTTGCTAGGGTAAGTGATTCAGGATTGTCCATAGCTCTATAATAGATTTAGAGGGTAATTCGGTGGGCGGGTGATCATATAAAGTGTAGACTCGGCCCAGAGTTCAGTCAGATATTAGGGAGAAGCATACAAACTAGAGTCTCATCCCACCCATGAGAAAGACGTCTCTGAAATTCTATCAGATATCGCTTAAAATCTGTGAGTTAGAAATGAGTTGAGGGTGATTTCAGTTTGGGGTGAGGGAGCCTCCTGATACTAGTCACTATCGTTGTTCATCTCATCTCATGTTTATCTATACACTTACTTGGTTCAGAATCTGTTCTAATTGGAGGGACTCCAATCACTCCATCCCTATTATTGGACAATTGATATTGTGTGTGCAGGGGTGAGGCCAAGCACTTCTTCCTAATAGTGCATCCATTTTGAGTTCACTTGCGTATGGTGCCCAGTACATATATAAAATAGATTTACTTTACTACTATTTGTTATTTGAATATTCGTAAGAGATTATGGACTTGGAATTTGCATCAAAAATTATAACATTATATGGAATATACCTTGTTTTGCCATTGTTGCTCTGCGTAATATGTTTTACGTTCGTTCCCCGTGTATATTCGTTCTGGAAATACGTGAAGATTATTCAAAAGATACCTGGACCATATCTTCATCCACTCTGGGGTACAATGGATAGGTATCCGCCCACCGAAGAAGGGTTGAAAAATTGGGGTCAATACATGGCAAACCATCCAGAACAAAAGGTTACGTTGTTACGAATTGGCACTCTCATGTATTTTATAGTTATCGTTCATCCAGATGAGATCGCTAAGTTGTTATGCATGAAACCATCAGTATTACCGAAGGATGATTTCATGTATGGAGTTGTGAAGGCATATCTTGGAGATGGACTGCTTATATCTAATTTTGACAAGTGGCAAACTAGAAGACGGATGCTAACAAAAGGTTTCCATTATGACATCCTCAAACCATATGTCCTGCTGTACAATGAAGTAGTTGAAGTATTTCTAAGCAAGTGCGAGGGAAAGCTTAAAAATGGAGAGACAGTTATATCTGTGTTCGAGAATATAACTGTAATGACCTTAGATGTTATGCTTCAATGCGCATGTTCCTATAAAAGTGGTTGTCAACTCGAGCAGACGGAAGATAGATACATAAACGCCGTAAAAGACAATGTAGATTTAGCTTTGAAACAGGTAACATTATTTCCTTATATAATTAAGCCAATTTTCTACCTTTCTCCTCACGGTTTTGCATGGAGGAAGAATTGTAGAATCGTTAAAGAACAAACATTGAAAATTGTACAATCCAGAAGGGAATCTCTTGTAGAAAACCCGAATTTAGTTGCAAACAAACCCAACAAAGATTTTATTGACATTCTCTTAACATCTAAAGATTCTTCTGGGAACGGATTAGCTGATGAAGGAATTGTGGAAGAAATGACGACATTTCTTTTCGAAGGTCATGACACCACAGCCTCTGCAATATCATGGACTCTCCATTTATTGGGTGCGCACGCTAAATACCAAGCAATGTGCAGAGAAGAAGTACGAAGAGTTCTCAATGGTCGTAATTCAGATACCATCCAATGGGAGGATTTATCTAATCTAACCTTTCTAACAATGTGCATCAAAGAGTCCATGAGACTTTTCACGCCTGTTAACGATATCTACAGGATGGCACATGAGGATATGCACATGAATGGGTATTTCATACCCAAAGGTTCAAGATTCCTTCTATCAATAGGAGGTCTACATCGTAACCCGAATGTATGGGAAAATCCATTAGAATATAATCCAATGCGTTTTGATTGTGAATTACCAGGCGGACATCCTTTTGCTTTTATACCATTTTCTGCAGGGCATAGGAATTGTATTGGACAGAAATTCGCATTCAATGAATTACTGGTTGCTATAGGAAGGATTATCAACAAATTCGAGATCGAATCATTAACGAAAGAACCGAGGAGAGTGATACCAATAATTGTCAAACCTGAAGAAGATCTGAAAATACGTTTGAAATTATCAGAATAAATATTGTTTTACAAATACTTTATTTTGAGTTGTGTTAGCTTGTGTACTTGTTTATCTATCTTTAGATTAATTTTCAACAAGTTTTACAAATCGTGAATTGTATGCAATTTACAATTCAGTGTTTTGTTTCCAATAATAAATATGCTGTTAACTAACCCCCTGTTGATTATAAGAAACGTATACTCAATAGTCTTACTATGAACAATTTATGTGTATTGTCTAGTGGACAGATACACCAATATTTAGGATATTTGTACCATTGTATGATTATACAGTGATCTGCGTGCAACCCTATTATGATGATTTGTAATAGGAGAAACCTCTGTCTGTTACGTGAATTAATTAAAAGCAACGAGCTATTACGATATCCTTGTGTCATGCAAGATAATGTCAAATCTACTCATAGGCATAAAGCCGTAAACTGACTCAATATATAAATGGCACGAATGATCTGGAAATACAACTCTTTTATAGATTCCACTTGAATCATGACACATACACCTATCCAGAAGTACAGATTCTTCTCCCTAGTTTGGAATTTCATCTACATATTCTACGCGATAGTACACATTCCCATTCTAGCTCTTTCGCTCCATTTCGCTCCCTTGATACACCTAAATAGCCAGTTAATTGAAAACTTTCCGATAATAATCGCGTTTCCCCTTACAAATGTTGCTATTATTCTAGTACTATGTGCCCTATGCGTTGTTGGGTTGATATTTTCAACTAAAATACGATGCTGTATGTGTAGAATCGCTTCAATCGTAATCTTGTGCATTCACGCTTCCCTAAACATTATCCTTATCCTTATCCGTGGTGCCATTATTGGATTCTGCATTTTCAGCATTCACCACCTTGCTAAGAGTGCGCAAGAACTGCCAACAGACAGCCCCACTGAATTAACTACAGAACCCTCGGTAACTGATTCATACACCTGTCAGCTGGTTTCAATTATTATAGCTCTATTCCTCATGATCCTGTCTTCTATAACTGAGATAATCCAAGTTATATTCTCATCTCTTGTCCTCCACCAAATATGTATAGAAGATAGAAAGCAGAGATGCTGTAGAATACAAATGAAAGGAGATTACCTCAAAATGGACACAACCGGTGAAGCTTTGTAGTTCAACACTACTGCAACCGCTATTATTTTACTGGTTATAGTTTATTTTAGCATTTACTTCCTGTTTTAAAGTTGTTGTTTATTATTTGTTGAACTTTGAACAAGTTGTGTAGATTCTCATTTGTAAAAGTAAATAAATTAAAGTTAACACCTTGGAATTAATTACACTTTTATCCAATTATCATACAAATTTTGTAACTTTCTATGTAATTTACCAAATATTCTACTAATTAGCATTGTTTATGCAACTTCTTTGATCCTCCGAGAGGGTCATTTATTCCTCATATGTTAAAACTGTAATCACATGGAACAAAAGGAAATCATTCAAAAAGACTGCCCAGAAAACATAGACTTCTCCCAGGCCTTGAAAAACAAATCCCTAGCTCGTAGGAAACAATATGAACAGCTAGTTACGCTCATATCTAGCTCTAAATCAGACAGAGATGCATTCGGTACCTTCATTACTAATGCTATTGAGAATATTTCATTGTTAACTCCACAAGCTGGCACTCTAATTCAGACCTTATTGGAACTACCATGGAGTGAGAAATGCGATGAAATAAGCGAGAAGTTCATTGAGTTTATTTCCCAATTGATTACTCATCAAATCCACTCTCTACGAATCTGTATTATAATGGTCATGAAAATGTTTACACACTTTGACCTCGACAATTCTTCGTCCTATATGGAGAATATTCGCGAAAATTCTCACAATGCTCTCCAAACAATTTTCACACTTGTCCCTACAAGTCCCTGTCTGTTCATAGAAGTTATCGAATCAGAATATCCTTACAAAGGTAAATCTACGTCAATTCACGAGTCACTCTTAACAAACCTATTACAAGTAGCTAACACATATCCTCCACTAGAACAAGAAATAGTACAAATTATAACTAACAATCTTATTAAAATGGATGCTGAAACACCCAGAAAAGAGTTGGAAGAAATTTCGCAGGATTTAGATACACTTCACGAATGTGTAGATTTAGATCCAATTCTACATAAAACTCATCAATACGCAATAAAAGTTGACAAGCTAGTATCTCTTATACTCAAGAACATTAAAACATATGTATTTAGAAGAAGTAATAGCAAATCTGATAAACTATCCAAATCTCGTCTCAGGAGAATATACCCTACCTATCTGTCAACTTTCATACACGTCATTCTACCTACCCACGGGGCTTCTCACATACAATCTATTATTCTATATCTCTCTAGCCTAGATTTAGAGCTCAGTATTACATTTATTGATTCGTTATGGACTCAGGTTACTTGTTTAGAATCTCCTCCTGTTGTGAGAGAGTCAGCTTGCTGCTATCTAGCTAGCTACATTTCACGCGCAAAATTCCTCACTTCACAAATTGTGGTGGACACAATGCTAACAATCTCACAATGGCTACACAAATATATAGATAAAACAGCTGGTATATCTACATGTCCTGACGTCATAGCTCATGGTACATTCTACTCCCTAGCTCAAGCTCTATTCTACATTTTTGTATTCAGACATAAACTATTATTCGATCTCCCTAACGGAATAGAATTCATAAACTCTTTAACGTTACAGAATATTATATTCTCTAAGTTAAATCCTCTTAAAGTTTGTCTATCTACCATAACTGACATGTTTGCTGGTATCTGCAAACACTACCAGATTCTGTTCTGTTACACTCTGATAGAGCAGAACAAACGGCTATATCTACCACAGACATTGAGTGCACTGGCTGAGACCAGTGATAACTATCTTCTCTCATTCTTCCCATTCGATCCCTTTCTTCTCCCCTCTATTTCAAACAGTTTAAACCCCCTCCTCTTCTCATGGACAGAAGTAGAACCGGCCTACATGAGGCTGGAGGAGCTAGCGACTCAGGCCGAGGAGTCAGTATTAGATATGGACTTTGACTTTAGCACAGACGAAACCTTGGATTACATGTAACATTAGTCCATAGGTTTACCTGTTAGCTTATTAGATAGAAACATGCAACTTGATACCGTTATGCTATTTACAAGGTGTGTCCTGTTTTACAAATAACTTTCCTAGTGGTATATGAAGAGGAGTGTGTCAGGGAAAAATGTCAAGAATAAAACTGTAGTCATTAGGAAAAATTATTCTCTGCTTCTTTAATCATTGAATCATTTGGTTGTTGAGTTTAGGAAATTGTTTGTTTTTGATATCTGTCATAATTATTGATACAATTCTAAATTTACATTACATGACGTAATGTTTACGAATGTTCGAAGTGATCTTGTTTACAATTAAGTACAAGGTACACTCTCACATAGGGTTGGTAATAGGTACACGCAGCACTGAATTTGCATATATACTCGAATATAACAATACGATTCAGAATATAGATTACATTATTGACTATTTGAGGTATCCTTATGGAATTAGCTGCTGGTGGACATGTTATGGATTCGAACAGTCAGGAGCAAGAGGGAAAGAGTTCCAAGATAACCATTCGAATACGTCGGAAGATTAACAACAACGGAAAGGACGACAATACGAAGTTTAACACGATCGGCTCGACTGGAAAAACATCTTTTAACTTACACAAACAAATCTCATTAGACCCTAACAATAGACATAGTATTATCGATGCTCGTAGCAATTCACCCCTCGGTCATTTCAACAAGAGATGGATGAGCATGTCTCAAGGCCATCCCAGCTCCCAATCTGTACCCACTTCTCCTAGCTACACGGCTTCTCTCCGTATATCTCCAATGGGGTTTACTAATTGGAAGAATAGTGACAGATCTCAATCCACTACACAGTCTCCTGTATGGAACAAGAAGAGTAGTGAGAGCGATACGTCCAGCATTGCTAGTAATGATTCAGCATTTGAAGACGGTGGATCAGGAATAAGCTCTAAATCTTGGCACCCTGGAATTAACTATAAGCCTACACATCCCTTGTACTTACCTCAACCGGATATACATAGAAGATCATCTGAAGATAGTCTGGGTAGCGGAGGAAGTACTACACCCACTCCAGGCACCCCTGAGATGAATAGAACCTTATCCTCATCTGAGGGAGTGCACAATACGTCACATTCCAAATCTAGACATAAACGTAGAGGCACTGAGTCTGCTTCTCAAGTTGAGCTAAATATTGAGCAGAAAACATTTTCTGAGCAAGATAAGCAGATATTAGAAGGATATTTCCAAACTTCCAGCAGGAAAAGCGGACAAAAGAACTTCATAAACTCAGCCGTTTATAAAGAAAAGAGCAGTGAGCTTGACACCCCAGCACTGGAGCCTCTTAAGGTAAAACCTCTAACTCCCAATCTTGAACGCGCAAGATTAGGAGATAGAGTTATTGATAAGAAAAAGGTTCGCGTATTTCCAGAAAGTTCCCCTCTAAATGTTGTGACTGATTCTCAGAGTCCTAGAGTATCTTCACTTGTAAACCATTTTAACAATCCTACCTCTCCCCAACTATCCCCCAGATCTCCGAGCTATAACTCATTTGAACAGGATAAGACTTCTCTCCGTATTCCTATACGCCCTTCATCAGCTGGTAAGACACACGTTTACCAAACGCAGCCAATACCGAATAAATTTGAGAAGAGCTTTCCTCAAGAAAGTAATTCAACCACTTCTCATGATTTCACTTTATCAGCTGAGGTTGTAAAGAGCAAACCTTATGAAACAAATTTGTTCCAAAGTCCTGCCAACAGACAAACCTTCCTTAACAGCTACCTTGAGAGACTACACAATGAAAATAAGAGCAGCAGTTCTATCATGGGCCGTAACCTACGCTCTGACATTACAACACCAGACATGAAACGAGCCGCTTTCTCAAAGAGAATCAGTGAGAACAATGCTCTCACGCAGATGAGACCCCTGTCTACCTCAATGCTACTTACAAAACAAGATACCTTCACAAACGATCCTTACAAGAGGAAAAGTTTCTTAGACAAATATCTTGATCGTCAGGGAAAAACATGTCTCATCAGCAAGAAAGCCACAACTTAAATTCCCTCTTTTCATATCCACACGGTTAATTAATCTATTAATCTTTAAGCTTGGTCGGTACTTTGATAGTTAATTACTTTTTGTATCCAAACTTTCCACATATTTTTAACTCGTTTGTATAATAAATATTGTTGCCATATGATATCTTTACATCTCCTTATAAAATTAGTAGTCAATTTATTCTATTGTGTCCAGATGATTAAATTTCGATTTGCTGTAAAACTCAATACCCTTCAACTAGCCTGTATAGGTTTAATAGCCAATTCTTTCAGGTTGCATTTATCACATGACCACATAATGAAATATTGTCGTATATGGCATCTTCATACGCGTGCACACACATTAGCATTCTTAGCAAGACAGTAATTATCTCTAAGAGTATCATACACTAGACTAATTTCCTAACCATAATTACTTTCTGACTCACTGGCTCCTTCCCTAATCAATAGGCAAATCGTATATAAAATTTATATATTTATAGCCAACTAATCAATTGTTTGATACATCTGACTGTTACGAATTAATCTGAAATGAATCAAAAAGAGTTTACAGAATACAAACTCGTTGTGGTTGGTAGCGGGGCAGTAGGGAAGTCCGCACTGACCTTACAGTTCGTTCAATCAGAGTTTATTGAGGATTATGACCCTACTATTGAGGATACGTTTAGACGACAATGCGCTATCGATGAGCAAGTTGTTATGCTAGACAGTAAGTGTTATGCTATTCTTCTTAAAACTAAATTTTATATAATCTCTCCCTCTTTTCTAGTTCTTGACACAGCAGGACAAGACGTTAGTTAACCCCTACATCCTTACTAGATCATTTGCTAATTATTCAATTATTTTGTCCATTAGCAAATTTTTTGGTAAATTCAACCTGTTTCTGAAAATTAGAGATTTTAATTGAATATACTATAATTTCATAAAATACGCGTATGTTAATTAAGATAACTACTTTCTCTAGGAGTTTAGTGCAATGCGTGAGCAATTCTTCCAGTATGGAGAGGGATTCTTGCTTGTATATTCTATTATTGACAGACAATCGTAAGTGTTATTTGGATAAACGTGTCTAATATCTCCGGAATCCTTATTGACATATGCCTGCCATATGTTTAAATTAATCAAATGGATCACACATTCGTGTTAGGAAACTTAATGATGTTGTTATTAATTGATTTAATAATGATTGAATTGCTCTAATTGATGGATTCTTTCCTGACACAATTCGCCAATTAATTACCAATTTCGTAGTGATCTTTTCTTGGCATACTATATAGATTATTTATTAATAATATTGTGATTAATAAGCCATTGAATTAATAGATTCCAGGAGATTGAAAAACTTAACTATCATATCAATAGAGTGAAAAACAAGTGAGTTTACTAGATGTCATATATTGTTGTGAACAACATGGGTACAATTTATTGCATATGCATATACTCATAGGGATAATCTTCCAAAGATATTATATGGAAACAAAGGTGATTTAGCTGGTCAGAGAGTCGTGTCTACTCTAGAAGGAGATGCCCTAGCAGCTAAACTTGGAGTAAGTTTTAAGACAAAGTTCATACTTCATTTCTTCCATGATGTCAATCACACTAATTACTTTATTATTAGAATTTTATAATATATCATTATTCCACAGACTAAATATTTAGAAGGATCAGCAAAGCATAATGTTAATGTAGATCGAGCCTTCCACGAAGTAGTTCGATTGATTAGGTGAGTTAAGAAATCATAACCCACATAATTGCTTACTTATACTGCTGTAGTAAATCGTATGTGTGACAATTCTATAATTATTTAGGAGTTATCGAGATAACGAAAAGACAGAAAAGAAACATAAGCCACATAGAAAGTGGAAGTGTGAAATATTATAAGATTGTGTAAAGATCCCACTTTGAATTTCACTACATTTTGTTTGTAATTTTTCTTTTTATGGGTTGTTTTTGTATATACCCTGTTTCTATTGTATTGTTTACATTTATGTATATTTAGAAGTGTTTTGAATCGCATAGACCCTCAGCATTTGTACATGATCAAATTGTATATTTCAGTGGAAACATAATTGTACACATACAATAAATTACCCAATTATTAAACAAAAAATAGTTTAAAGTTTGTTTCTGCCCATGAAACACCTCAAACCTACTTAAATACAGTAATATGAGCTTGGGTAGATAGCGTATTATACTCTAAACTTATTGTGTAAATTGCTGGCATCATTGTATTTGTAGAGATGCACTCTAGATCTCTGCTTCTCCTCAAGAGAGACTACGAAGTTGTTAATTCAGAGCTTTATGAAGGAATTTCAGCTCAACTCAGTACAGATAATTACTTCAAATGGCGGGTTGTATTCCCCGCCTTAGACGGGACAATTTGGACAGGAGGGGAATACCGTGTTCTCGTTGATTTCCCGCGTAATTATAACACTTTCCCGCCCGAAATTCGCTTCTTAACAATCCCCTACCACCCGAATATTAACCCCACCAGTGGACTAGTTAACCTCGCTCTCCTACATCCAACTAACTGGACAGAATCAAATTCTATAATTGACATAATATTATCCTTACAGCAGTTATTATCAGACCCGTATTTAGAACATGGTTGTGTATTAAATCTAGAAGCAGCCAATTGTTACACTAATACACCCAGTACATACAGACAGATAGCTCAAGACTGTGTAGTAGCCAGTATCAAGATATCAGCTGGTATAGAACCTTATAATCATGAAGAATCACCCACCCCTACCCCTGTTCTCCCACAAATTACTCCTATTATTAAAGAGCCTCGCCAGCCTAACTTAGCCCCTACACAAATTCAACACGTTTCCTACAGTGACTACCTTTCAATATGGAGTGATCTAGCTACTACAAAACCTATAAAAAATAGGGGAAATATACAAACTCATTCTAGCCTAGTAAAACATCCTGAAACGGACGAAAAGCCGGCCAAAACAACTGAGATTATGAAGGAGTTATCCCCTAAAGGGATCGCAAATATCAGTGTCGATAAACGAATAAAATAGTATAGGCAATCTCATATAATGCAATTACACCATTTTGCAACACCTGTATTATATCAACAATGCTTAATTATCTTATCTGAGCTCGTGTAAGATAAATTATAAACACAATAATCGAATTAAGTCCAAAGTTTATTGTACCAAACAATTCGATATTAGTATATAGTTAGGCTCATTCATGAAAATCACTTATATTGGATTAAGTCACATAGTGGTCTCATGTTTATATATAGGAAGATTTATTGTACCATTACTCCGATTAGATTCCAATAAAGGATTAATGAATTGTGAATAAACTCAACTGCTATAGCCATCTACAGAAATATTTTATTTGTACACTCAATAGGTGAGTTCATATTTATAAATAATTAATTTGAGTTTATTAATATTTAACCATATGTATTTCCTAGAATTCCCTATTTGATGTTTACTAATTTATATTATCATGTGGAAATTCGGATTCTGAATTCATTCAAGATATTTTCTTCTCATCGTTTTTATAACAAAGAATATGTGCATTAAATATGAAATTCTAGGTTTCTAATACCCATACAAATATTAATGCTAGCGTTCATATTAAAACTACTATAACCTCGTATTGTTAATGTGTAAATATCCTATGCCATGCTCAAATGAAGAACAAACAGCTGTTTAATGTTTATTAGCTCATTAATAAACTAAATAATCTAATCCTGAAAACACAAATTAATATCCTCAGTAATTACTTCTAGCCATTCACCATTGTAAACCTTTTGATTTGAGATCTCTTCGTGCTCGTTCTAATTCCTTTTTCAAGTTGTTAGCTGCTTCATTACAATCATTGAAAGATGATACACGATAACCTATTGTGAACAATGTGTAACATCCGAATACCATTAATAGATAGAGCGGTAGATAGAACACAATCTCTTCGTAGCAGAGGGGTAGTATAAGTATTTTTCTCGTAACCAACAATCCCCAAATGCTCATCAAGACAGTCAAGAGGGTAATCCACTTAATAAGTTTGGACATCCTAATATGAATGAATTAAATAATATTATAGTAGAATGAGTTAATGAACTTAACGACCACTAATAAACTAGCAATTAATAATACGGAATTACATATCTATCTATAATTACCTATTTGTGAGTATTTTTATTAATGGCTTACATTCTTTCAGAAAATGGCTGTATAGCCCTACGTGTTGAGCTATTGCAGAAATTTATTGCTTCATAATGAAATTCTAACAGATAACCTTGTCACCTCTCCCCAAATTTTGGCTTATATTTTTGCTAATCAATATTTTTACAATAATAACCGGAAATATTTATAACGTGAACTAATGTGGCTAAGTGCTTAAAACTTTGGGACGTGCGTGCCATTTGATACGTATTATACTTTTCAAAAATAGAACAAAATAGCTTACAAGGAGTGTTACCAGATTCCACCCATGGTTGAGCCAGTACACCACATGGTATATATGTGTGTACAATGATTTGCTGACACAGAAAATATTTATACTCTAATAATAATAGCAATATATATACGCTAGATTTCTTTTGCATATTTATTGAATTACTGGAATTTTTGCTCTCACAGTAGATTAACAAACAGAAAGTTTGTTTCTGACGTATTAACTTTATTAATAGCTATACTGTTCATCTAATTTATTTAATCAGAATCATCAAACAAATGAAATACGCAATCACTGCATTTGTAGTTCACTATTAGGCCGCATACACTAACTGGTCTATCTATCCAGTATATATATGTATAGCATCAGCATATTCGACATACTAAATTATAATCTACAATATTCTGTTAAGAAATTCAACTATAAAATACCAAATTATGGCAGAATCAGATGAGATATTGAGACATCAAATCGTGAGGCTTGAGGGGTCATTACAGAATGCACGAGATAGAAATACAAAAGTTTCAAAAGGTATGAAAGGAAATTACGCTGATCTTTCTTTGGTACTTGCTGATGCCTCACAGCAGATGGATTATGATCGATTCAATATTAAATGGAATGAATCAGATAAACCTGGATCAGCTGAGCAACAATCACCATCAGATGGACAAGTCGTAAAACTACCTCCTTCCAAAGATAAAATCGAGATAGAAGCATTAGATGATGAAATAGATCGGGCAATGAATCCTTCTATTGCTTTGGGCAGGTTTGGTGCTAAAATGCCTAATCTAAATGAAAGAGAGTCTGAAAGAGATCTGAGAGATTTCAATGATTTAGTAGCTCCAGAGGAAGATACAACACACATAATACAACAGGAGCATAATACAGGGTATTTGAGAGATTTGAGTTCAGATCGATCTGAAGATTATGACTATAATACTCCTCAACAAGAAGATATTAATCCACATGTTCTCAACCAGAATTATACAGAACAACTTTCTGAAGATTACGAAACTAACGCTAGCGATGATGTGGAACCATTCAGAGCTCGACTAAGAAGCAAAACTGATTCAGAAAATCAAAAAGAACAACATAGGTCTTCTAGGTCTAGAAGGTAATTGTTAATATGAATATATTATATGAATTATATGAATATTTTATTATTTGTAGTGAAGTAGAGGCACTCGATGAATCACTCTACTACGATAATCCTATGCGAATATACCCTAGAGATCAACCTGAAAGAGATGGATATAACGTAGTATCAGACGACATTACTAATGAGTTATCTCCAATAATTGATGATGATGATACTATCTATGACGTCACGGATGAAGTATCTCCTAATGAAGATGATTATGACCTAAATAAGGCTATTTCTACGCTGGAAGAGAGTGATGTTAGATATACAACTAAAACTAATAGGAATTCTCGACTAAATATTATGCAGCCTGTTGAAATCAATCGTAGTGACAGTGATTCCGAATATGATAACTTTATCAATCAACATCAGGAAGTGATGATACAGCCACCTCAAGAGGAAATGCGAGCTACATCACCGTATTATCACCCACGGATTTCAAAATCTTCTCTTGGCACTTATACAGAAGTAGATAGATCTGTTTCTCCGAAGAATATCATCATGAGGAAACATAGACAACAAGAATCACAGAAGAGACTGACAATGCCTGCTCAGGCTATGGATAATTATGAAGAATGTGTTTCAAGAACTCCAGGTCCTTATCCTAAATCTAAGATATCAATAACTACACCTCAACCCAATCTCACATTCCGTCCTGTACAATCTGCTAAAGATGTATTACCATACGAAACTGTATTCTCCAACAGACGTAAATCTATTCCTGACTACATCTCAGACGAAGTATGCTATGAACAAGAAGAGTATGCACCGGTAGAAGAGAAACATGTACACAGACGTCCTGCTCAGCAATCTCTTAACAGAAATAGTAGAGATAATAGGTAAGATAATCCATTAGTTTTATACTAGCTTATATTTATTAATATACTCTATTTAGACATTATGTTGCATACACTCGTCAAGATATGGTATCTCCTACCTCTCCTCTACAAGAAGCTGCATACGACACACATATATCTTACGAGACAAGTGTTGACTCATCTGTGATAATGAATACACGACAACCAACAGAATACCACACTCGTAACCATTACGCTACTCCCATACAGTATAATAATCAGCGGAGGCAATATCCTACAAGAAATGCATACGCTCCTCCTCACGGAAACTTAACTAACTCAATAGGTAGGAACCATGGATATATTCCTAACAACGACCCATCTCCCGTACAGAGCCTAGATAGCGGTATTGATTCTCTCTTCAATGATGTAAGCTACAGACCAGGGACAGCAGCTGCTAATACTAATCAATACTACAATGATGAGTTCCGTGATTATGATGAATCTCAAAAAGATAGCTTAACGGATATGGAAGATATTGTCAGTCAGCTGAGGAAAGAGTTAAAAGTTCTTACAACAAAAGTCAATAATTTTGAATCAAGAGGAGTAGCTCCCACTCTTCCTGGTCCTCCTCCCTCGAATCAACTTCGTGTCATGTCCCCTACCAATCAGAAATACAGGAGCTACTCACCAAACCAATTGAGGAGTACTTCTGTAGCCAGTAGTGGAAGCGAGGGAGGTCGTATTGTGCACGATTCAAGATCTCCTCAAGTTATAAGTCCAACATCTCCCGTTCATTCTTACCATTCCAACACTATGCCTAAACAACCTCGTCTTCGTGCTGAGGATAGGAGAGAGTACGCACCATTCCCAAGAGACAGTACCTATAAAAGGAAGCTTGTACAGACTCAAAATAGTACTCCTGTACCTGTAGCTCCCAGGCCTAAAACTGTATCCAAAATTACATCTAATAATACAATGCAAGACAGGAATAATAGCAGAATAACGCAACACCCCATTACAGTGGGAGCGATGCATAACCGTACTACAACTAATAGGACATATACTCCTAACCTGCCTCGAGCACAGAGCTCAACTGGTACATTCTACGGCCCTGTACAAAGTAGCCGTCTACAAACATCTCGTTTCAAAGCAGCTCCCCAAACCAACAGATCAGTCAGTCCTCAGCCTAAGACCTCTGCTAGAAAGATTACAGCTCCTATAACAACTAGGGCCATATATTCGTCACAGTCACACAGAACATCAGATGGCCACTATTACAACGAACTCCCGAGTCGTATTCCGAAGTCTAATCAGAGACACTACTAGAAAATAGCCAAATAGAATTTTGTAGAATATTTAATGTAAATATACTTCAGTGCGTATTTGTATATCTGTTTTTGCGCAATGGTCGACGTCAAATTATTTTACGTTTTTGTTGACCTTCTGCAGGTTCTTGTAATAAATAATAATATATTTGCTAGTATTTATTAGAACGATATATTTAACACAATCATGTGTTGTCCCTGATTGCGTTTTCCACTATAACTAGAAAATTTAATTATTCTGTATGATAATGAAACTAATTAGCGAGGCGCAAACATGGACATATGAACTAAGTTATTTGCGAAAAATTATAATTCGAGCATAATTAACATGCATACATCATACAATAGTATAGTTAGCACCTAATTATTATAATAATGACAAATCAGTGGACTACAGACTACCACCAAGTAGTGTACAATACTTGTCAACGAGTTATAGGGCATCCGTTCTACAGATACAGGTTACAGTGTCAGCTGTCCAGAGGCACGAATCAGCTGTCCATTGCTGCTCCATTCCAGGTCATTAATCACATATATAAGTATACAGTTAACGAATCTTGGCAGTTTTCGAATTTTCGTGGCTGCATAACTCGCGGCATTTTCTTGACTCTATCCGGCTTTAGTGACGTCATGGTGAAGAAATTGCTCGTATCGAAATTACTTCAGAATTGGAGAGTTAACCACAAGGTATACTCCTTATTCAGTAATTACACTATCCCTATAGTAACTATGATAAGTGCTCCGTTATTCAGGACTACTCTAGCTCATGTAGTAGAGATAGACTCCATACGGATGCATTTTATGGATCTACTGGAACAAGTTAGCAAAGAACCTCTCTCCTATTCAAGTTATTCTCCTCGTATCCTACTACCATTATTTGGTTGGAAACTTATTCACAATATTATTTATTCAACATTGAATAAAAATATTCCTTCATTAGCGATTGGTAACGATAGATCTGAAGTCGTCACTACTCTCAATTATTTTCTTCGCCATTTGATCATTTCTGCGATCTCTGATATTGCCACCTATCCCCTCGAAACGATTTTAGTCCGTTCTTGTTTGCAAGGAATAGATTTGGTTATTAATGACGTCACAAAGGGTACACCTATAGGACTGGAATCATTTGTGTCTCACTCATCACTGAATATTCTCAGTTCTCTCCTCTCTAAAGAAGGCTATTTCGGTTTATACAAAGGGGTTACTACTCTTGCGATAGAGTACGCTGTGGTTTGTGGCCTAACCCTATTAGTTATACATTTGTACTCTAAATACAGCCCGGACGAATACAATTAAAATACGTATATCTCATTCCAATTTGGTAATTATTATTATCTGTGTACGTAACTATTTAGAAAATATCTACATAGCTTTTTGAACCAGATTCATACAATATAATTTATAATTACAATTCCATATTAGGCAAAATCTACTAGACATATATTCAGTATCTAACAGGCCAGGTATATAACATATGATACATATAAAGTATGCAATTATCTCAATTATTCCTTAGTGAATCCTGGACATTCGTTTGGTAGACTTAATTAAGTTTGCTATATGTTATTAAATCGTTAAGATCAGCTGGGATGCAAGATAAAACCAAACTCCGACTACGATCTTTCTCTTGTTGCCAGGGTTTATACATCACGCTAACACGCATTCGTTCTAAAACCAAGCTTTTCTTCAAATCATTGAGTTGTTTCGCCTTCATTTTATCAATGTCTTTGGGTTCATAACTCAAAATATCCATACAACATTTCTGTGAAAGTTTTACGTTGTTAAGAGACCCAGTATGATCTGTCAAGTTGACAAATATGTCAAACGTCAATTCAGGATCAATACCTAATTTCATATAGACGGGGCAATAGCTATTTGAGCAAGTAAATGAGGTTAATCGGGTCTTACATTCTCTACAACGCATGCACACTGGCTTTATCCTTGAACTATCACTTAGATTTATCTCCGTTATACAACATAATATTTCAGCATTGAAGTTGTTTCCATTAGCTTTTGATTCTATAAAATCGTAAATACTCATTCTCTCAGGTTCAAAAGTCTTCTTTATAAATTCTTCCTCCACTTCTAGACTGATATTAACTGTCTGAGCATGTCTGTACAGATTGTGTGCCTCTTCACTGCTGGGATTAGTCACGATAAGTGTTGTAGCATCACATTTCGCAGCAACCTTATTCTTGTAATTATTGTATACTAATTTCGCGTTAATGATAGATAATATATTTTCTCTGGATACCCAATTTTTTGCAAGAGTAATAAATTCGCTATCCCAAATGGTTAATTCAAACTCTTCACATGTGTGGTCAAATAGTTTCACTTCGCAACGCTGGACATTCCTTCCGTCTCTTGTTACAAAGCTTACTGGTTGCTTGACTTGTTTGACAGCTGCTAAGATATTGACAGATTGTCCATTAGCATTTGAACCAAGCGCTGCTATCTCTCCTATGCTAGAGTGCTGACCGGGAGCATGTAATGGTAAGTTTGCTAGTGCTGCTATCTCTATATAACCGTTCCCCCGATATTGCCTTATTGTAGAGTTAGGTTCATTCATGCTTAAATGGTATTGGGAGGATGTAGCAGGACACCATTTCTCGTCTACGTTAGGTGGTTTAAGTTGCACATGGCAACACGTTAGCTCAATTGTGTCATTTATTTGGAATAAACTCGACAGTTTAGTGATGTACTCTTCAGTTCCCCATGCTGTTCCATTGATTAGCTCTGTTGGAGAATCTCTTATTGTGAATTGTAACTTCCAACGCATACATTCTGGGTTCTTTTTGTCTTGGAAGCGTTTAGTTTGAGTTTTTCCAATAACTAGCCCGATTATATTACAGTCTTGGTTAGCAACCAGATCCTGGATAGTCATGTTGGGAATCTGTATAGCGACTTCATTGGCAAATGCAGCATCCAAATCTCTTTTCATTTCCAATTTCTCAAGAATATGTTTGTTGCTTATTTATAAACCATTCGTTGAGCGAATATTTGTCCAAAATTTGCCACATCTAACTCACCTTTCGGTCCTAAGTAAAATGAATTTCATCAGGTTTATTTCCATTCAACTTTGAATGATTTGTTTCTCTCTCAAATCATTCGCTGTTACAATTAAGTTTGTAATTTACATTATAGTTTCTATATTTGCACGAATTGTATGATGTATAATAATTCACGTAATATCTATTACATATGTAATCTGTATAAATATCACTTTAGAAGATAATATTACAATTTATTAAAAGATATTTTATAGTAGAAATGACAGAGCATGAAGTAAGGGTAGCTAGCTTACCTGCAAGTGAGCTTACAGTGAAAAACTCAGTCGTAGTGGACACGGACACATTCGTGGATTTTAATTATGTGAAAATAGCAAAGGGTAGTTTATGCTGGTGTTACTCGCTAATTCACGTTGAAGGGATGACAGCTAATTCAATCGGTATGAGTAAGCTATATCGTGATGCAATCGGCAAGGAAGGAGACAAGGTTATCATATCCCCACTAGAAATAGATCCACACCATCTATCAGCCCACATTGTAGTAATAACACTTGCGTTTCGTGAAAGAGTTGATAAGAAACAGCCTCAGTACGACACTACCATAATCCGTGATAACTTATTGCTAAAATCAGCTATGTATTTAATGGTGAGTGAGAGACAGAAGCTAGTGATTACACCAGGACTCCATGATAAGCATAAGATCTTCATTGGGACAGTAGTTAACATAGGTTCAATAAATGGCGAGAGGATGGAATTCGGAGTAATAACTAATGCAACTAAAATTCAGTTTGCTTCTTCAGATGAAACGTATCTCAAACTTTCTGGTGGGTTTGTGTGTGCAGACAGTGCACGTCCTCTTATCAATCCTGAATGGGACTTCAATTCACTAGGAATAGGTGGACTCTCTAAGGAATTCTCAGATATATTCAGACGAGCATTTTCATCACGTGTGTTCCCTCAGGAAATGATTGAGAAACTGGGACTCAAACATGTAAAAGGAATTCTACTGCACGGCCCTCCTGGCACAGGTAAAACTCTCATGGCTAGACAGATCGGTAAGATGTTAAACACGACAACCCCGAAGCTAGTCAGTGGTCCAGAGATACTTAACAAGTATGTTGGTGAATCAGAAGCTGCTGTTAGGAAGTTATTTGAGGACGCGGAGAGAGAGCAGAAAGCGAAAGGAACTAAGAGCAATCTCCACATGATAATATTCGATGAGATTGATGCAATTTGTAAGCAAAGAGGTACGGTAGTTGGAGGCACCGGCGTGAATGACTCAGTAGTAAATCAGCTGCTCTCAAAGCTTGACGGAGTAGAACAAATAAACAATGTACTCGTTATTGGCATGACGAATAGAAAGGATATGATCGATGAAGCACTTCTTAGACCAGGTAGACTTGAAGTACACATGGAAATAGGACTACCAAATGAAGAAGGTCGAATGGAAATATTAAACATCCACTCAAGTAAAATGATTAGTAACAAGTTGTTAGCTAGTGACGTAGATCTCCAGGAGATAGCACACATTACCAAGAACTTCTCTGGAGCTGAATTGGAGGGTCTTATACGTACAGCTCAGTCTACTGCAATGAATAGACAAATTGAAATCAAGGATTCTGTTAGGCTACGTACACAGGCTTTATCAGAGCTGATCGTAACTAAAGAAGACTTTGCTCACGCGCTAGAGTACGATATACGGCCTGCTTACGGGTATAAGAAAGAAGAACTTGATCACTACTTCCTGCAGGGGATTATACCATGGGGAGTGGAGTTTGAAAAATGTCAGCGGGAGATAGAGAGCCTAACCTATCTAATCAAACATTCACCTGATACACCACTAGCTAGCATTCTTGTGCATGGACCGGATGGTTCTGGTAAAACTGCCCTGGCTGTGTCCATGGCTCTAAGCTCCCTCTTCCCTTTTGTGCGAATTCTCTCACCTGAAAATATGATCGGATTCACTGAAGCCTCCAAATGTCAAGCAATCAAAAAAATGTTTGACGATGCGTACAAATCTGAGCTAAGCTGTATTGTTGTTGACGACATAGAACGTATAATTGACTACGTTTGTGTTGGACCTCGTTTCGCTAACAATTCCCTACAAACACTTCTAGTCCTGCTTAAAAGATTCCCTCCTAAACGCCACAAACTTCTAATAATCGGTACAACTTCAGAACGTGAAGCTTTAACAAGCATGGGAATAAATAAAGTATTCACAAAGCTCTGTCATCTGCCTGCTATAACCAGCACAAGAGATTTATGCTGTGTGTTAGAGGCTCGTGATATTCCACGTACAGTAATTGAGAATGTCAGTACACAAGCTGATACTGTAAATATGAGATCAATGCATATTGGGATTAAGAAACTATTAACATTCATTGATGAGGCTAAACACACTCCAAAGAACATAACTCAAACTCTATTGGACCTGATAATGGACGAGTCAAATAATTTCTCTATAATGTGATCAATATTAGTATTGCATGTGAGTAATGATAGGGTGTAGCTTACTGGTTATGTATCAGGATAGACTTAATAGTATCCTGTATGGCTTTTTGTAAATAGAATTACATATAATACTGCCACTAATACTGGAATCTTTCGTTTAGGGCGTTTAATTAATCTTGATTTCCAATATTCAATAACCTTGTGGCCTGAACTGGCGGGACATTAAGTCTTTGTGATAATGTATAAATAAACCATAAATTACTGTTCACTCTTATATATTGGAAAATACAAATCAAATCAAATGGTATATTATTCTTCACAGAGACGGGTTTGGGTGAAAGAATTAGTCATAGAAGTAGTGACTGGAGATTGGGGCAAAGAGAAAGGGGAGTTGAGGGAGCCACGCGGTATAGCGATTAACCAAGATTCTTATGATTACCATTTCTACATAGTAGACAAGAAAAATAATCGTGTCCAAGTGTTCAACTCGGACATGGAATATTCGTTCCATTTCGGCTCCATTCCTGGGGCTGGTAAAATGATGAAACCCATTGGCATCTGTGTGTCTATGTATCACAATAGAGTTTATGTTACTCAGTTCAGTTTTAATGCTGTATATTCGTATAAACTAGATGGTACTTTCTTGAGGCGGGTAGGAGATAGAGGCTGTGATGAGGGAGAATTTTCAGAGCCATATGGTGTAGATGTAGATGAGGATTGCTATGTGTATGTATGTGATAGACTGAACCATCGTATTCAGGTGTTCTCTAAAAGATTAAATTATAGGTTGGAAATTAATCATGTAGATTTGGCCTATCCGATTGATGTTAAGGTTAGAGATGATCAATTATTCGTATTAGATGAGGGAGTAAACTGTGTAAAAATATTTACTGTAGAGGGTGAGTTCGTGAGTCAAATGATAAGCTCAGCTTTTGGAGGCAGAATATCAGATCCATACGCATTCGATATTGGCCAAAAAGGAAGAATATATATTAGTGACTGCAAAAGAGATTGTATTCAGGTGTTTGATAGGAGAGGTAGTTATAAATATGAGATAGGTAGGAAAGGTGATGGATTCGGAGAATTCCGATACCCTACAGGTGTTGCTATCGAAGACAATGAGTTGATCACTGCATGTGAACGTGATGAAGACCAAATACAAATTGTGTGTTTATAAAACTCAATTTGACAGTATACATCTTCTATTTTTATTCAATAAATATTTCTTCCCTTTTCCTTCGTAAATATTTCAATAAATGTTTGATTGTTTGTAGTTTAATTCATTTCTGGTAAAACAATGCAAAGCGTTGCAAAGAAGCTACCAAATTTAAGTGAGACTAGTGCTGCTTATTATGAACGAATGAGCTATGTTCTTTCATATCCTGAAAATGTAGAGCTCACAAACAGAGAAGATCTTGTACAAAACTTTATCCAACAAGTGACTAGTGATAATCTTGTTACAGTTTCGTTAAACATGAACGCCAGTAAAGTCCTTGAGAGTTTCATAACTGGTTGGTGTATGCAAGACAATATGCTAACATTACTGACAGATATTAACAGAGAAAATATACAACTGCTTGCAATTCACAAGAATGGGAGTCATGTATTACAGAGCATATTAACTAAAATATCTAAATTTATATACAAAATGCCTGCCTTAGAATTATCAAATTTGCTCGAGTTTTTCGGTACAGAGTTTGCACCCTGTTGTATTGAGCACTGTATTGAGCTAGCGTTTGATTCATATGGAACTTATATTCTACGGGTTTTATTGCAAATTGTATGTGGAGTGTTACAAAGCAGTGTCAATGATAAAGATTATACTGGTGCAGTCAGGAAACCTGAATATCAATTATTGACAGCTCCGCGTGAATTCTCACATCTTCCTGAAATGATTTTGAAACAATTTAAGGATTATCCACATATTGTAGAAACAGTTACAGATACATACGCTTCTCCAGCTATCATATGCTTGGTAGAAATATTTAGTTTAAGTCATAGTGAACTTTCTAGAAAATTAAACCAATATTTAATCAAGTGTATCTCTCCATTTGATCAGCTGATTGACCATGAGAAGGGTAGCTACCTTATCCAATCCCTGATCTCTACAGCTAATGAAAGACAATACGCGCGACTTTTCACTCAATTCCCTAAAGGTTCTATATATAAATACGCAACCTGTAATCATGCTAATTATGCTATCCAGACTTTAATCGCGAATATTCACACTGAGGAGCATTTTAATTACATTCTCCAAGAGTTAAGCTCCAAGCAAATAGAAGCTATTTTAGGAGTGGGAAACTTTGGAGTATTGCATCAGATAATTAAATCTGGGATAGAATATCCAGGTCAGCAGAAATTAATAAAATCTATTTTATTAGAGACTTTTCAATGTCAAGACAACCCAATATCATTGATACCATTGCTACTATTAATGTCCCCATTAAACAATGTATTGGATAGTATGGTAGAAGAAAGGATTATCTTTAAGCAAGAAGATAATTTCCACTTACACGGATCTCTCATAGCACAGAATTTATTCTCCTTCGAGAAAACAAAGTCATTCGCTAAGAGCTTGCTATACAGTTCAATAGATGGGATATTGAAAATAGCTTCAGACCCAAACGGTTGTCATGTGCTAGATAAATTCGTATCGAGCGAGAAAGTTAAAGGAAAGTACAAGAATAAATTGTATGTTATGCTGGAAGAGAGATTTGTTGATTTCGTGTGTTGTAAGTATGGTAGTAGAGTATTTGACTGTATATGGATAGAACTTGATTATGAATGGAAAGAGAGATTCATGATTGACATATCTCAGAAAGAGAGTATTTTAAAATCAGACTTTTACGGAAAATTCGTGTTGAGGAATTGTAAACTTGATCTTTACAAACGGAAGAGAATTGAATGGCGAGATTCTGTTCAAGATACGATGAAGCACAGATTTGAAGAACAGAATCCCTCAGCTAAACGGGGAAAATCGGAATCTGAGCATTATTCGAAAAAGAGGAAAGTTAATAATAATACGAATAAAATAACTGACATTGACGTTTTATTCAATAAATTAAATTAGTACGTATTTGTTCAAATAATAAAATACATAATTACAATATACTGTTATGTTTATACATATATCTTTGCCTATGCCATGCCAGTAAACTCGTCACCAGCTCCGGTCTCCTTGAAGGGTAGCCTGTGTTCCTATTCTTGATCCAATGAATTATTGACGATACCACTAGTATTATGAAGAATATTGAAAAAGGGTAGATTGCAGTTAAAGTGAGAAGAGAGATTAATAAATTTTCTAGAAGCATTAGTATAGAAGAAATTAGAGATAATACTGAAGGTTCAATCGATACATCTATAATAGTGTTGTTTGATGGTAACGAGTAGATTGTGTGTACGTAACAATTAATATGAGTAGCAAAATCAAAAATAGGATTGAAGTTAAACAGAAACAGTAGGGACAGTACAATACTCAAAATACTGATTGATAAAAGATGTGAAAATATTTTGTATACCTTCGATCCAATTCTGAAGTTTTGTGTTTTAAAATCATTCGGGTTATCACGCTGTAAGTCGAGTAGTTTCCATTTTGTAGCCCAGCGAAGATCTTTCAAACTTTTCCATAGAAGAAAATATTCGATCAGTATTAGCAAAATATAAATGAACAGATTCAGTAGAAGAGTGTAGACTATGTTGTCAAAGATTATTACAAACAGTACCTTTATGAACAGATAAACCAAATGTTTATCAAAATTATTGTAATTTAATCTTTCCCGGTAAGCGTTTACAAGGTAGATAACTAATAATCTTAACGAAGAGAGAAATATCAAAACAAAAGCCTTCGAGAACGCGATATACACTCTAGTTGGGAAATTTTGTATGACTAACTTCAATACTATATCTCTACCACAATCTGAACCATATCTTTCTACGTATTCCGATAACCCGTTGTTGAGAAGTAAAGTTATAATGAAGGGGCCAGTTGGGATAAGTACACAGCATATCTCAGCTATAGAAACCAATAGCATTAATTTGTATTTCCTCGTATTAACTGTATAGTTTAGATGTCTTAATCTCAACTCTTCTCTCCTGCAATTGGATTCATTAAATGATATTTGTTCAGCTCTATATACTCTCCTTAACTTTATAATTCCCATAACTGTGTACACAAATATGCAAACAAAAATTACAGGTGCTAATATCCCCATTGGGACTGAGTTTATTAAATCAATATTTGTTACAATCTCATCTAGGACCTCAGAAATTCTAGTTAATTCATTTGTGTTCTGATTCAAATTAGTTGTGTTTAGAGCCATCTAGTGAAAATTTATGAAAATGAACAGAGATAACTCTTTATACCATTTATAATTATTACAAAAAATATCAACATATGACATCATATTTATATTAGCTGTTTGTTGAGCATTATTGTCATATCTGCACATTTTCAACCAATTTGTGACGAATGATTACATATGATTAAATTGTATAATTGTATATCTTACACTTTTGATAATTAATTGTATGATATTTCCAAGAAAGATTATAGTATATGATATCAGAAAATTAACCTTATGATTATTTTGTGGAAGGGCATATATTATAAATTATTAACTGATTACACCAGAAATTTGGATTATTAAACATATATGGCGTAGGAGACGTCAGATTCAGCCTATATTTTAGTAAAATTCTAAGGGTTTTTTAATTCATGAAAATCAGAAAATATTTAATTCTTAAGCAAAAAAGATTTGTACTACTTTGTATTTGGTTTGGAACTAAAGAATTATGAAGCCTGAAGAAGGTAGGATTACTGAGATTACATTAGTAATCCTCCCCTGGGCAGTCTTAAAAATTCAACATTAATTGCTTAGGAATGAAATGTAATCATTTTTGTATTACTTACTTTATCTGCTGTGTTGGATGTGATTGTGGACTTTACAAGAAGACTACAATAATATTCGTATATAATATTTTAATAAAGTCAAATCTAAATTAAAATCTCAGCAATCTATCTATCTCGCATTACTCATCCTTCAGTTTAAAGAAATGTTCAACCACCCTTTTTCGACAATCATTATCATGACTAATGACCTATACACAATAGTTACCATTGGTATTCCTTCCATTATGTTCCTCGGGTATCTAATTCTTCACTTGCATAAAGAAAGAAAGAATTATAAAAGCAATTTGAAAGAAAACACAGAATCTTGCGAGGACGCCTGTAGGAAATATAAGATTGCAAAGGTAAAATACTCTATAATGATACTTATGTGTATCCTTGAATTGATTATTAGTTTTGGTATCACAATTCCTGATATTTTTTATGAATTGTCACATTTGTTACTCACAAATACAACTACAAAATTTCCCACAAATCTCTGTAAAGATTTTGAAATCGATCCTATATTCATTCCTTTATTTACAAAGAAGTATTATATATTCCGGATATACTATGTAATACTCGCAAGTGCGTTTGTGGGTTTAATCTTTCTATCAAGGAGTCTCTGTTTAACCCTCAATAACGTGTATATCGAGAGAAAACAAATTTCAGACTTCAAGACTTGGTTGCAAGTAGTTGGATTTGAAATTGGATTAATCACAGTATTAGGGCTGTTCATTCAAACTCTTCCTTTCCAAATGATTATTTTTTCCTTAATTCTGTGGTATGAATACAGTCTTTTTGTCAAGGCGACTAAAAATCTGAGAGAAGCAGTCATTTTAAGGCATTTTGAAATGAAACGAGATTACCCACACAGCGCTAAGACAGCCAAATCGTACAGAGACATTAAATACTACAAGCTTACTTCGAAATTCACGTTAATATTCTTCTTCGTTTTCATTTCATTTTTTATTATATGGGTCCACATCGAATCCCTACTCAGTCTCTTATTTAATCTTCCCTGTTATATCCGCTATGCTTATGGAATTGGTTATGATAATCCACAAATGATAATCGCGCCTGAAACAGCCAGAACGATCTACAAACTCATTCATGTGTTTCAGTATATTCTATTTTTTAGCGGTAACATTATAATGTCCATACTCTACATCATTATATTAACTCGACCGATATTATCTATTTTTAAACGTCGTTTATGTATGGACTCCTCGCCTTACGCTTTGCAGCGTCCAGAGCTCATCACGGGACTGCTTGATCTCAACGTAAAGGATTACGTAAAAAAGAATAATATTGTGTGATTGTAATTATATTTAAATATATTTAATCTTATATATATTTGTATATTAAAATTTAATTATTAAGAATGTGTAATGAATTTACAATTAGAAAATGACCGAAGATTTGGAGGTTGTACAGCTAAGCCAATTACAAACAGATAAACAGTATTACAATATGGGATATAGGGAAGCATGCCAATCTGCTCTAGAAGTTGAAGATCAGGAAGCAAAGAAAATTGGATTCCATTTGGGATATATTCTGATAGAGCCTCATGCGAAACTGGAAGGGTATACTTGGGTGTTAAATTCACTGGGGATAGAAATGGAAGGTAAATTGCCGGTGAATATTGATGCGATAGAGTCTGTTTTGGAAAAAATTCAGATAGAAACACAACCAGTAGAAGAATCAGCTGAGATTAGAAAAATATTACACACAAGATTAACAGCCGAAACTACTCAACAAATAATATACGCAGAGACACCTAACAGTAACAAGGGAAAAATAATAAATTTACAGGAGTGTATGAAGAAATTAGAAATAAGGGCTGGTGTACTATCACCTACATAGCAATTCTATTGTTTATATGAAATTATTTTTTGAATTATACAATTATTTTCAGGTCGAATTGTTATTTGTCATCTAATATTGTATTATTATTATTATTATTATTATAGATTATAATGGCAGAATCAACTGTGTTTGTAACAGTTGGGACGACCAAATTCGATCTGTTGATTAAAACATTGTGTCAACCTGAAGTACTATCCCTGCTTGAATACATGAAATACACTAGAATATTAATGCAGATAGGGAAAGGAGAATACATACCTAAAATTGAAGATAAAAAGATCGGAATAACACTGGAATACTATACTTTAAAGAAATCTATTGCTGCTGACATGCAACAAGCAAGTTTGGTGATAAGTCATGCAGGTGCTGGAAGCATATTCGAGAGTTTAAACGCCAAAAAGCAGTTATTAGTTGTAGTTAATGAAATGTTAATGGACAACCATCAACTTGAATTAGCCCAGCATCTAGCAAAAGAAGGATATCTTATCTACACAACTTGTGAGTATCTTAAGGAAACTCTAGCAGGGATAGACTTCTCTAATCTCAAACCTTACGTCCCGGGAAATCCCAAAGGAATAACAGACTATCTAGACAAGCAATTTGGATTCAAATAAACTGTAAAGTAACACAAACTCTACTAAAATGTGTGTTCTATATTTCCTAAACGTTTAGCTTATATTTGATGAACATATTAGTCAAATAAAATGGGCTGTAAACGAATAGGGAGTTGCTGTTTTCATCAGAATTAATATTGTAGATCATTTTATCAGTTTCTTCGTTCTGTATTAATTGAATACTAAATCGATGTATTTTCCTCTCAACAAAGCTTGAATATGTGAACACACTCAAAATTGAATCTGTAGACAGAATAATGATGTAGAATGGTGTCATGGTGTATGCTAATATCTCATTTGTGTATCCTAAACTAATAGAACGCAATTCCTTAGAATCATAGGATATCTCTAACAAATTGGAAACTTCAGAGAAATTTTCTTCTAATAAAAATACGCTGTGATAAGCCATTGATACAAAATGTAGATTGAAATTTTCTAGCTCAAACCGCCTTTTAATCGTGTATTTAATGTCTGCTAGTATCAACATTTCCAATCTCTTGACTTTGCAAGGTACATGTACTGTCCTATTCAGGCACAAGTTATCTTGCTCACCGACAAATATTCGATTCCAAGGATCCTTTCGTGAGTTCACTACCGAACGAGTAATTGTATTAAAGTTATATTTGTCAAACATACTGAGTGAAGTTCTGTTTAAAAAGTAAATATAGTCTGAATTTACACCAAAACTAGCAAATCCTCTGTCTTGAGAAATCGAGTGCAGATTATCTGGAATTTGGAATGAATTCTGGAAATGAAAATCTTGGCTAAAAACCTTGATACTAAATTTTTTTGCATTACACGATACGTCATCTAGAATATAGAGAAATCCTGTTGTAGAGTCGATGATAAAATGATCATACGAATTGGTAAGTTCGTATTTTTCAAAACCAAAATTAACTCCCTGTAAAGAAGGAGAGAGAAGAGTTAAATTATCTATGTTATTCATTTATTAAGAAACTGGAATATATAGCATTATTTTAGAATTGCGGATTATATATGTACACAGTTCTTCCGCCAATTATACACCACAAGCAATATATAAACCTATTTATTTTAATGATCTGCCTGCACATTTAACATTGCTATTTATAGTAAATTCCAAATGTATCAAGTTTGTAAATTGAAACAAACCCGGATAATTTCCCAAGTATCCCACGCCATTAGCTTATCAAGTTTCATGGCCATCCCCTGTCCTCCTATTCCAACTATTGATATCGATGAAGAAGGTAGATTCAAATACATACTGATAAGACTCAAAGATAAATCAACAAAAAAGTATAGATATATAGTACGCGGGTATAAATGGGCCTCATTCCATGCAGCAATGATTGACGAACTTGAACCAACTCTTAAAAAAACAAATTTAGTCTGTGAGTGTGTAGGTGGAGGCAGAATCTTACATACACCAGATGAGAATAAGCTATTTGTCTACGGATACTCTGTCTGCTATGGAAGAGCTGATCATAATATTACAGTCTCTTTATTAAAGAAAAAATTCCCTGAATACACAAGTATTACCTTTTCAAATGAAGGCTATTAGTTTGTTTTTAATCAGAATTTCAATTTTCATATTACACTTATTTTTCAAGTATTGACCTTCTCATTTTCTTGCTTTTATTTACACATAGGGTAACTACGTTACATATAATCCAAATGTTATTTGATAATCTAATTCGTATTAGAATTTATGGAAATAAATGGCTACTAGCAGCTCCCCAATAATTCCTAACATAGACATTGATGAAGACGGAACTTTCAAGTACATTCTTATTAAAATTCAAAACAAATCAAATCCTGAACCAAGGCTAATAGTGCGAGGCTACAAATGGGCTGAATTTCATGCAGATATATTTGAAAAGGTAAATGAAGAGTTAAGCAGTGCTGGTTATGATTGTGAGTGTATGGGAGGAGGAAGAATAAAACACACCCCTGACGAGAAATCCCTCTTAGTGTATGGGTATTCTGTAAGCTATGGCCGAGCTGATCACAATAAAACTGTATCGTTACTGCAAGACAAGTATTCTCATTATAAGAGCATTACATTTTCGAATAAAGGATATTAGCAGTGAAAATAGTTCGTGAATATTTGATGTGTAGATTTAATTAATAATAAACTTGTAAGACATTTCTTTGATAAGACAAACAAATACGAATTCTAATACATTCAATCTCTAGTGTTAGTTTTCTAAGCTAATTTATTATTCCTCGTGTGTCTAACTTTCCTACCATTAACAGATCCCTTACTAGCTTTACGGAGAATAGCTTTTAGAGTTCCCTGTAGTTTCTTTTGCTTCCGTTTAATCCTGAGTTGACCTTTGTTTAAAGGGAAATATGCGTAAGGTGGTGGTTTATTTTTCCTCTTCATGTCTCCGCCAGCTTTCTTTGATATGTACTCCCTCCCGTCTGATAGTGGCTTGTGGAATTTAGATTTCTTAACTGAAGAACGTTTGCTGTAAACAGAACTAGCTCCTGCCGTAGTTGTGGATTTTATTTCTGTTTGTATACTCTCTGTTTCTGAAGCAGAATCCATGTCTATCTTTTCTCCTCTCTCATTGGTCACGATAAGTTTACCTTCCTCGTTAAAACTGAATGTTTCCTCTGAGATAGAAGCTTTCTCCTTCTTTTTCCTCTTCTTAGGATTAATGGTTAATATTCTATCAGAAGATTTAGGGTCCAAGAGATCGATGGGATCTCCAGTCTCATCCTCCTGTATCCACATTTTAGACTTTTTAATTTGTTTTCCTTTTCCCTTTTCACTCTTTGTTTTTCTTGATTGCCTGTCTTCATCCATCTCTTCATCTGATAACATAATCTCATCATATCCAGCTGGTACTAATCCTCTACTTACAACTGTAATTGAATCAGAATCTCTAATGGATTCTTCTACTCGTCTCTCCCTATTGGAGTCTCTCTGTCTCTTCCTCCTACTAGCAGACTTTCTCACATTCCTAAGGAGATCCTTCTGTGAGATCGGAAATGCTTCGCTTACATGCTCAAAATCAACTTTCCTCAACATTTTCTCAATGATTACTTTAACTTTTAAGAGAAATTTATTGTTCACATTCTTGTTCCACTTCAACATGCGTGCGACTAATATTTTGATATTTTCCATAACAAAACCAATGCCCATTACTGATACAATTACATTCACAAAATACAGACAGTACTTGACTATCTGTTTGGATGTTGATTCAGAGAAAGTATATACAGCTTGTAACAATTTTTCCACCATATCATTTGGTAAACTGAATCTGAATTCATGAACTAATTTGCCGAGACATAGAATTGTACAAGATTGCATATGTTCAGATCCAGCTAAGCCAGCTGTAATCTTTGCTATAAACGCCTCTAGCATTTCATGTTTATCTTCTCCACTATCTAATGCAAACTTACCGATTAGTAGCAAGATATTATATGAGATATTTCTAACTTCAATGTTTGTTTCTTTCATACTTAATATAACTTCAGGTAAGATTGAAGTAATAAATTTGCTATCATCGCATTCAATGATCTGCAAAACTGAAAATATGCATTTGAGTCTATACTTGGTGCTGGTGGGATTCATGTTAGATGCAGAGTTTACAATTAGCCATTTAAAACTTTTAATATTACTCTTCACGAATTTAAGCTGATCTTCTTTGCTCAGATTTAGCATACGTTCTAGAGCTAAATAACCTTTCTTCTGCAGAGAATGCCTGTCAGTTGTCAGATAATGTCCAGTCTGTTTTAGCGTCAATGCAAGTTGTGATATTTTGATATATGGTAGCATAGTGGAGCCTATATCAAGCAGAGCCGTTTTAGTCATATCTTCTGTATCATCTGAGTTCAGCATTGTACCAATCTTATTGAAATAACCTTCAATTATGTCATTTGAAGAAATCTTTACGAAACTAGCTAAACAGCCTAGAATTATAGCTTTATTATGGTTCTTAGATTCCGTATCTACGTAGAGATTGAATAGGATAGGTAGATAGTTTTTAGAGTATTTCTTTACACAATCAATTGCTTGTTCGTTGTTTATATGATGCTCAATTAGTTGTCTTAATGCAGTCGCTATGTTGTTTCTTAGGTCAACTCGCTCTTGTAGCAAAGTACCGAGAAGGCGCGCTATCGAAGGGAACTCTTCTTCCACGTTAATTGCAGTCTTTAAGAAGCTGGGTAGTAAGTCCCAAATCTGGCTTTCGAGAGTTTCGCAGATTTTCGCGTTTACTTCTTCACCTATTTGAGCCAATTGGGTGGCTCTTTGACGTAACCTTGTTGCCATAGGAATAAAAAACTCTTTGAAAAAACTAATTTCCTCATTCTTAATACAATTTTTCAGAAACGGTAACAACCAGCTATTACTCAAATCTACTTCATCTTCACTTAACATAATAGGTACACATTCAATGAACTTCTCTACTCCCATTACTTCTACTGCAACTGATAGAGCAAATTCTAAATGAGCACAGTGTGTAGTGATTTCAGGCCAGTTCTTAACAGTATTAGCCAGGAATATAACGTTATGTCGTAGCATATCACTTGTATCTCTATCGAATATTCTAAATAATGCTGCTTGTATTTTCAGTATATGTGTGATAGAGTCTGGGTTACGAGCAATCAGTACTGTCTGAATTGCTTCGAGTACTTTAGAGAGGAAGGGTGACTTGTCTGTGATATCTAATTTCAATGAGCCTGCATTTTCAATCAAACATTTGTGTATTACAATATCTAGTGTAGTAACTATTCTGTTGAATATGAGAGCAGAATGACACAGTCTTAAATACTCAAAGCAGATCCCGAAGAGGTTAGGACAGATTGATTGAGCTTTACTTGCATTGATATTCGACAGATGAGTGATACCAGCTTGAACTGTACCAAGCCAGGGTTCGATGAAATCCAACTCGTGAGGCTTGGGGTGTGTTTGAATTAACGCTTGCATTATCTGACAGTTTAATTCACTCGATAGACAAGATATGTGTGGAGTTTGTATTAGAAAAGTCTGCAAGATCTTAAGAGACAGGATATGTAGATGATGACTCTTGGAAGTAGTACATTTGAGGATACATTCACATAAAACTTTTACATCTTGTAACGGGAAGATATGTAGAATAAACTTCAACAGGTTTAGGACATGGAATACACTCTTTATTTGATCTTTTCGAGCATGTTTCTGGAATACTTCTTGAAAAAACTGTGTTGACATTTTCCAAATTGGATGAGCTAGCAAAGGTTCTCCAATATCTTCTTCTTGATTACTGACAAGTGCGCTCTGTGTTATGATGCATAAACCTTGATGTGCGACTCTTCTCACCTTTGGTTTGCTAGATATAGTCTGTTGTAGGATACGATAGAACATATTTTGAGTAAAAGATTCCTGCCAAGTAGTCAGAGGTTGTTTCGATAGAAGAGTAGATAAACACGATACAAGAGATCGCTGTAGAGAAGTCCCACTATCGTTACCCTCGAACTTGTCAAGTTTCGAAGATATCAATTTTGTAAGATGTGAATATTGTGCTTGTAGTACAGCTTCAGGTACCTTGACTACAATTACACTGAGTAAGAAAGCTACAGAAGTAGCAGTAGTGACGTCATCAGCTGATTCAAACGCAGAGCAAAGAGCTGCAAAGTAATCTGTATCTGATTCAGTACCACCGTTAGATTTTATGACGTCAGTAACAGCTGCTAACACAGCACATATATCTTGATGAGATTCCAATCTAGAACTCCATAGGTTCCCTAAGGTTGTGAAGCTTGTGTTAGTACAATGAGAGAAAGTACTGAGATTAGTTACACCGGAAAGACTTAGATTTTCTATCTCATTCACAATGTCATCATCGTTCTCATCTTGTTCGTGTAGCATCTGAAAATCAGCAATTGAAGATTTTACAGAGTTGATACTGTTATCTGGCAGGGATAATCCAGTTCTCGCTTCTCTGCGGTATTTGTGGGTCGCTGGGTTGGAATCGCTAGAATGACCTTTAGGCCATTTCTTCCTCTTTACGCTCCTACCATGTCTTACACGTATTTTACTCGGCATTATAATAAATCTAATTAAATTTATTTATAAGTTAGCTAATATGAATCAAGAGCCGTCAAATTCTCATGATTGTAACGATACACCAGCTGATGTAAGTTTACCTCTTATAGTACAGGAAATTGGTCCTGATGATGACCTATCACCGAGTAACGAAGAAATAGAAAGATTATCCCAATCATTAGTGAACTACGCATCAAAGCACCAATTATCTCTACGTAACGTACGTAGTATAATAAAACAGCTGCTTACGGATCAGAGACTTATAATATTTGCACAACAACTAGCGGGGGATATTACAGAGGAATCTTTGAAGATATCAGAAACTAAAACTAGTTCTAAATTGACCCGCTCAAAAAGGAAGGAGCGATCTATTCAGCAAGACGTTACCGGGGAAGGGGGAGCTACAGCGCTGTTAGATCTTAGCTTTTCAGAAAGAGAAACTTCATCTGATGAGGAATATAATCCTCTGATAGACCTAACTAATAACGAAGAATCGAGAGATAAGAGTGAGCCACAAGATGACGTAAGCACCCCTTCTTCCCAATCCAGCATAGATCTATCTCCTGAACAAACATTCAATGACATAGACAGTGTATTTCAACCTCAGAACGACCTATACTATACACCATGTAGCAGCAATGAACAGACAATAGACCCAGACATCCAATCCATAACATATGACGTAAATTCATACAATGATGAGATCAAGAGCTACTCAACCCGGTCAAGAGATAACTTGAGACAAAAGTCTCTGTTAGAATTAGAAGCAGATTTAATACAGCCAGATTTACGACCAGAATCTCCTGAAGAGTTTTCAAACGGAGGAGACAGCGAGACTTGGAGGAACTGGTTAGCTTCTTTCTTCCTAGCAGACAACTCTGAGAGGAGTGGGAGTGACTCAGATGATGCAGACTACAACTTCCTACAAGATATCGATAAAGAGATTAATCTCACTGAGAAGAAAGAAGAGTTCAGATACGACTTTCAGGTCAGAATGTTCGTACGATTTTCTGTGTTCCTTAAAATTATATATTTTCTTAGGTAAGAGTTAGTCAGAGAGAAATACTAGAATTAGTGAACAGTTTAGTTGAGGAGGGTGGACCATGGGCATCTCTCCCTGATGCTAGTGAGGGGTGCGTTTCTGAGAACGAGTACAACTACAGAGTTGAGAGTGAGAGAGACAATAAACTAACCTTAGAAGTTTTGGAGAGTGGAGTAGAGCTGACTCCAGAACAAAAGGTATGAAAGTTACAAATTCAAAAGTATAAATATTACATGCTAACGATATGATATTTACATTCACATTCCATAACACATGCAAAACTCAATTGGGAATAATACAATTCAGGTGTGGGGGTAATAAAATCACATAAAAGTTTCATGTTCCATACACTAGAATATCAGGAGCTGTAGCTTGTCCTCATGATCCTCAACCATCACTACCCTCCCCTTCCTGTCCACAGCAATACCTTTGGGGGTGCCGAATGAGGGACAAATAGCCTCACTTCTTTTGCCTGCC
This sequence comes from Oopsacas minuta, assembly GCA_024704765.1. Lineage (NCBI taxonomy): Eukaryota > Metazoa > Porifera > Hexactinellida > Lyssacinosida > Leucopsacidae > Oopsacas > Oopsacas minuta. Next base: position 237,721 of record JAKMXF010000302.1, read on the forward strand.
CAGTTGAATACTCTAAGCTCTTTCTCCTGTACATCACTCACTAGAATGTGCCCAATCGTGTCCAATGCTAGTGAAAATGGTTCTTTCAGTTTTATATTGTCAATATCGAATTTACGAATCACTTCTCCATCACGACTGAAACCTAGTACTCCTTTTATTCCGTCATCCAAGACAAAGAACACATCCGCCCACTGAGCAACCTTTAGATCAACTGGTTTAGTAATCTTTCCCTCCCCCAGGAGCCAGCCGAATTCGAATTCAGGGGTGTACACTATTATCCAGCGTTTAACTTGGTCCACTACAAACACATACCCGTCTTTCCACATGTCTAAGCCTATTGGGCATCTCATAGTATCTTTAGAACCAAATTTCGAAATAAACTTGCCACTAAGCGAGAACACCTGTACATTACATTTGACCAGATCTGTAACTAGGACACGGTTATCCCTGCAACAGATGGCATGAGGCATTTGAAAATCTCCATCACTCTTCCTCTCTTTCCCCCAAGATTTGATATATCCCCCTTCAGTAGAGAACACATCAATACTCTTCGTTCCCTGATTAACTATCAAGATACCGTTCTCATCATCTATTGCTATTCCAGCTGCTATATGCTTGCCTTTATTAGCGAATAACATTGTCGGTTGATCAATTGTAAAATAATTCCTATTAATACCTATTGAGCCGAAATTAACTAGTTCATTCATTACGTCATCATCTACCTTGAATACCAATGGCTCTGCTTCAGGTAATATTATATCATCAGCTGTAACAGAAGATTCTAATGTACAACGGATCTGTTCATTTAATTTCTCGTTAATTCTAGCTAGAATATCCCGAGGTGATATCTCAACTGCCTTGCTAGCGAAATTAATATTATGATACAACTTGAGTAGAATAGCTGCTACATTTTCAGAGGCTTTCTCTATTTCTTTTCTTCTAATATCATAATGATTGCTAAGTATTTCTGATAAGTACTTCTCCCGAAGATTTATCTTCTCTCTCAATTCTTGGTATTTCTCACGGATTTCTGACTTTAATTTCTGCTCTTCTGAATCTACATTTTCTATTTGGAATTCAAACTCTTGCATGAGATTACTCAATGCACTAGCTCTGCTCTGCATCTCTCCTATACTCTGCTTCATCCCATCGTGTTGGTCTTCACAGTAAGATATAGATAACGTGTCGCCTCTGGATATGATGTTATGCTCACTCTGATCAGATAGCAATTGATGTGTTTGGATGTCTGCATTACAAAAATACTTCTTACATTGCTGGCAAAAATGTCCTGCACTATTCGGAGGCGTAACAATACAATTCGTACAGATTATATCATTCGAAAAGTCCATTTCACATTTGGTGATTTGGTAGAGATCTTCTCCTAACGAGTTATTGAACAACTTTGATATTCCGGTGTTAGGTATAGGAGTAGCATTGAAGCATACAGGACAGTGTATAGAGTTCTTTTGTAGAAATAGATTAATGCATTTGTCGCATAGCGCATGGTAGCAAGCTAGTAGCTTAGTGTTAGGATCACTGTGACAATTGAGACAGCATACTAACTGTTTTACTTCTTCAAGACTAATTTGTTCTTCGTTCCCGTTCTCTGCCATAAACCTATTTACAACCAATATATTCACTTACAGTATTTAAACTTTAGGCTAATGGTGTAATGAGATCCTAAATTGAATATTATTATGTAATCCTAGGTATCATATCAAGAATGCATGAGCCGGCTACAAGTACAGCTTCATCAACATATACAAATTCTATTTCAGACATATCTGCTAAGTATAAACGACCCCCAGCTACAAGATATCAACTCTTATACATGTCGTCTTATCCAAGACTTCTATAGCAATATTTCTACTGAGACACAGCTATTCCCAATTCCAGGATTAGATGAAGCAATGCAGTTAGTATACTCACCCCCTAAGATAGAATGGAAACACAGAAAAACTAAATTAATTCCTAACTCAGTTATAAGAATTATGCATGATTATAATATTTTCTGGACTTTTCCTAAACTTCTGCCTCATCAAATACTCATGCCATTAAAGAGATCAGATGACGAACAGAAAGGAAGAAAATTTGTTCTGGCTGAAGACTGTATGCTTGCATTCGGACTTTCCGTTTTTGGTTTAGTCGATGGGCTCATGAAAATTTGTAAATATGTGTTACCGACGAAAACTCCTAAACAAATAATCTCTAGAATTAGAAATCTCTGTTCAAGTCGTTACGATACAAATGTTGTCAAACATTGGAAACAAACGAACGAACTTAAAATCCCTTGGAAAGAACTTGAAGAGAGTCATACCAATACAATACCATTATGGGCAAAGCAGTGCTTGGATGAATACAAAAATACAGTCAAAACACAGCCCAGGAAGAGATCGAGAATTAAGAAAAAGGATGTTTCAAATTGTCAAGCAATCGAACTTTCCCCATCTTTCGTCAATACAATGTTACTCGAGTGTGATTCAATTGGGAAAAACCTCTCTCAATGCCATAGACTTGCAATAATGAATATTATCTTTGACATTGACAAGTATCAGACAAGTGCTATTGACAGAAATACATTCTATCGTAGATTGGCATCTGGCCTTTGGTGTTTTGTCACTACAGCATTGAGGAAAGATGAACACACTTACTACAAATTAATAGACAGGATAGAAGAGAATTCAGATGGAAATATCAACAGGTTAGTGGAGCAGTTAACTACTGTACTAAAGTATCATCCAGCTCTATTATTTCTATTCCTGAAATTCCTTAAAACTCCAACCCAGCAGAAAGAAGACCAAACAAGAGCTTTTCTAAAAGCTAAAACATTTATTGATAAAGTACGTGAAAAATTTAAATCAAATCCAGAGAAGGCACTTCTCGTTTTTAAAACGATTAATAATCTTAGTAAAGACAAACTCCCGAATCAGGAATTACAAAAAGTTATACGGGAAAGTCTAGCAAATTTAGAAGGTTCAGATGAGATCTTTAATGAGTGTATTACTGAGAATTGTGAACTGAGCTCTGTCAGTGATGGAGAATACGAGGAAATATATTTTATTGAAAACTCTGCAGAACAAGATGAAGATAAATACGAATTTGAGGAAATATACTTAGAACCTCCAATTTGCAGTACCACTCAAAACATTGGATCTTCCTCCAAAAAGAGAAAAATCACAAAGACAAGCAACAAAAAGAAAATTGTAATTAAAAAGCCGAAAAAATGTAAATCTAACAAAAAACAGAATAAATGTAATCCCAATAAAAAGCAAAAACTTACCATGTCTGATTCATAATCACTTCTAACTTTGTGTAAATTGTTACAATAATATTCTATTATATTTTGCGCTGTTATAACTGTTATATATGTATGTAAGACTCAAATGTTATTGGAAGAAAACAATTGACTGACAAGTAACATATGGACAGTAATTATTTTAAAGTGTAAAGATGGCTTATATTTATAATTGATTAATTAATAAAATGGAGGATATTTTTAGAACAAACTGGCTGAATAAAAGCAACACGCTAATAGCATAGACCATTACAATCCTAAGTAAATAATCACACACTTATACACACAGTTTTAAGAATCTTCAACAGCTTTTAAAGGCTCATAAGTACCTTTCCTTCTCTTCTGAGACACTGTAGTAATCTTTCTAACTAGGGATCCTCCAATTCCTGTACTCTGCTCTGGCTCTTCATCAGAATCGCTAGTAGCGTCATAGCTGAATTTCTCCTCTTTACGAGCTTTTTGATGTTTCTTATAGAAATATACACCAATACAGCATAACACCCAGCTAGGGCAAGCAATGATAGCCAGTAACGATGCTACACCCAGAATAATCCAAATAATGTATTTATTCCTCTTGTAGTGATTAGATACATGCTCAAATATAGGAATACCATCTATTGTTAAACCAGTGTTTTCTCCAGTAATATCTCCATATACGTTAGGCTGAGAACTGTCCTGATTATTGTCTTGATTGTTATTATCCATTTCATATGAGCTTTGATCATCTGGGGGTGAAAGATCAACGTCAGTGTTTGGTGGACCCATCATGTCGTTATTCATAGGTTCAAAGTTGTTATTGTTGGTATCAGAGTTCATGTTCTCCATAGATTGAATTTCAGATTCAATCATAGAGAGTTCAGCCTTAACTTCTTGCATTTCGCGTTCAATACTGCTCAGGTCTATGTCTCTTTTGTTTCGATAAGAATTATACTCATTGCCTTGCGCTAGAACAAACGAAACAATGTGTAGATGGTTAGTATGTAATATACATGCATTAATACGTACCATTTGATATTACTGTCAAGAGGAGAGCGATCACAAACTAGAAAATACAATAGTATATTAGTCAGGTTAGTAATAAACAAATAATGATTAACTTACCAGCTTCATTATCAACCAGACTTATAAAATAATACAATAATTCCTAAGCCATTTTCTTATAATAAATACGTTTCATTCTGCAGGAGTATGCATGTGATACCACTGATTAGTAGAAGAGTATGTAAGCCGATCTTATGGAGCAATAGGTAATATCTAATGTGATTTGTATTCACGGAAAATTATACGCTAATTAGGTAGGTTTATAAGCAGAAATAGAAATTATATGAAGCTTTATTTAATACGTAATAAAAGGTAATAAACTAGCTTTCTTCACTTGGGTAATACTTCTCCCAACCAGGCCATCTCTTATCGTAAATTATTTCGATCTGTCTTGCCCTGTTTGCTTCTTTCCTAAGACTCCGTGCATATGTAGGATTTGATGGATCTTCTGGTGTCGGGTCTAGGAGTGTCCAGAGCCAATCTGGATACTCTGAGGGTTCCTTAAGCTTGACTTCTTCTCCCTCAGCCAAGAAATTGAGTCCGTAACATACTTTGTTTAGGTCTACCTCAGGAAAGGGGTCTAATTTATATGATTCCATTGTGAGTTCCTCTGGAGGGGGGGCAGCATCCTTGGTAGCCTTTTTACTAGCAAATACGAGTATACTTGGAGTCAGTATGTTTCGTAATTTCGTGAGGAAGAGAGGGGAACTTATTCGAGGGAGTGAACGACAAGATGAAGTGAAGAGAGAAATCATGCTTGAAGAACTAGAATTGACATTTATAATAAAATAAATCTAAGCAACAGTTTACTGTTGTTGAGTATTTAACTCAGGAATCAATTCACTAGTTAGTTAGCACATGCAGTAGCTCTAATAATACAAGTAAAATCGCTAAATCACGAAATCTGGATCTCCTGCTAGCTCACCGTAGTAAGCAGTTATTGTTTTAAGTTTTCCATTCAAAAAATGTTGTTCTATCTCTACGTTAGATCCTGGACCACCTAACTTCACCATCTGATCAACATTTACATTTCTCGGTACATAGTATGCTATATTGGGTGTAGTTGTACTTGAGAGTTCGAATATCTCATAGCCTCCTAATGGGATATAAGACAGGTCGAAAAGAGACGCGTTGAGGTATTTAGGTCCACCCCAGGGTGGCGATAGGAAGACAACGTCAATAGCTTTCAGTAAAGGCATTATCATGAAAAAGTCCCCAAGTATGAATTCTATTCTGTCAGAAACATTATATATTTCAGCGTTGTGTTTCGCGTATTTTATTTTAATCGGATCGATATCAATCGCGATTACTCTTTCACAGGTTTTAGCAAACTGAATACTGTTGCTACCAACTCCACAGAAAGCATCTACTATGACGTCACATCTACACCGCTCCGCTATATGTTCTCCAATTTTCTCAGGGGTTACTGACCACCAGCTCTCCTCATCCATCTTAATTCCTTTATCGAATAGTGAGAATAGTCTGTATCTCTGTGCCCAGTACTTAGCAAGGTGTGTGGGTAGATTATCTGGTGAATCAAACATAGTGTGTCTCCAAGTTGACTTGATGTTCTTCTCGAGGATCATATCTTGTGATTGAGAAGGTTGACAAGTTGAATCGCTCTTCAATTTAGCTAGATCATTATTGCTGATATTATTCAAAGGTTGTGGTGGCTCTTCGTTAGGTGACGTAGTAATTTTAATTTCTTCTTGAATAATTTCAATTTTATCATCTGCTTTAGAGTTCGAAGTAATATTGTCTAGAAAGTACTTACAAACTTCTCCTATCACAGGCGTATCAATCTTAACTATGTCTGGCTTGTTATTTGTATTCGAACTATGTTTTAGATTAGATTTTCGCTTTTTCGTATAGTTTTGCTTTTTCTTGCTGTTAATACTAGCAATGCTTCTGGTTTTACTGGGTATTAATGTTGATTGATATCTAGTCTTGCATTTATTGAAGGCGAAGTCGAATCGTTTGCAAACACTCTCTGCTTCGCTAGACATATCTCTCAGGATTGTTCGTTTCCGTTCTTTGTAAGAAGGCAATTCTAGTTCAGGCGTTTCATCTTCAATATCGGAGCTAGGAGAATTCGAGTTTATTAAATCTGTATTTACCCGTATATTATTATTATTATAATCAAGATCAACTTCATATCCTATTTGTGAGTAATACATATACTTCTGGTAGTATGTGTAGTATAGAGTAGAGTAGAAATCTTCCCATTTAGATATTACGTCGTCTTTCGTATGACATAATTGAGCTACACCCGTTACTTCAGGTATTTCCAAAACCTCCGATAGTATAGGGAACTTTGTGTATTGGTATACGGTAGATAATGGTATGTGTGGATGTAACCTGTTCCATTCCTCTAGCAGTATCAGAGGGAATACATTAATCCAGTAGTTGTTCCATGCACCCTCTAGATTGGGGTCTATCAGCTCTGTTATTGGTTTATCTACAGCATCTACATTTGAATTGACTTTATCAATTTGTAAGTTAGAATTGTCTGTAGATTCTACCTCTACAGGAGTAGAGATAATTTCTGTTGTGATAGGAATAGGCTCAGGAACTGTTACTTGATCTAGACTAGAAATATCTTCTATAACAGGTTGAGCTGATTCAGTGTTGTCCCCAATCGTTATATCTTTATTCTCTACTTCAACTGGACTGTTATTCTCTACAAGATGAAACCCAGAATATTCCTCTATCTCTCCCTCGCTTACAATTCCAGTCTCACTCTCACTATCTGACTTCTCCTCATCTGATACTGATATCAAAGTGTTACAGGCAGTCACTTCAACTGATGTCCATGGCCCAGGCATTGGTGCCTCAAGCACTAATCCTGGATCTATTTCCAATTGAACATCATCTCTACTTATGAGAGGGATATAATCATCTGAATCACTACAGTCAATGCTTGGTTCCTTTTTCCTCAGCTGTTTATTCTTGTTTCTTTTACTCGGTTTATGATTATCCTCGTCAGAGATCTGCTGTTCTTCAAAAGGACTCCTCAATAGAACTATAGGCAGACCTAGACTCTTCATCGCGTCTAACTCACTCTTACATTGCTCATTGATAACGAGATCTTGATTTTGTTGGAAGAATCGTTCATATTTCTTTACTCCCTGCGATATAACCATATCTATATCATCACTGATGGAACAGGGGTCTCCCGCTTCACTGCTTGATTCAGTGTCTGACAAATGAAGGGGAGGAGGGAGTGTATTTGTTTGTTGACAGTTCTTGTGTGTAGCTAGTCTGTGATCAGAGATCTGAGTACGAGTTAGGTAGCAATCAGTATGAGAGTTAGTTGTGGGGGTAGAAGTGTAAGTGAGGACAGCCATTAGTTGTGTAGGAGAGTATGCCATTAGTCCATTAACATATTCAGCAAGGTACTTACTACTCAAGTCAATGAATACTTGTATAAATCATTAGTGTATCGGTTATCAACCTTTTCACCCATGAACCCGGGTTGGGAACCGCTGTATATGTGTAACCTCCACAGACGGGGTAGCAGGGAGGCCTGAACATGCTACCCATTTGTTGAAGTGAATTTGTATGGGACTAGGAATTTCTTGTCCAGAAGCCCCCCATTTATGGAGGTTTACTGTATTCCACAGGTCCTAGGTCTTAACAAACTACTGATAACCCATGTTATAATTGGGATATTCAGATGTCATGTGTTTAATTATTGAGCTAACAAAACAACAAATACAAATTCAGAGAATAAGCCTTTATGAAAGAGATGGCTTTGAAAAAAGCCGGGTTGAGTCGTCACGAGCGTTTAGTACTCGATGCTCTGGCTAGATGGCTTCTTAGAGCTCGACTTCTTGGGTAAGAGTACAGCTTGGATGTTAGGCATAACTCCTCCCTGAGCAATTGTCACACCTGCGAGCAGTTTGTTCAGCTCCTCGTCGTTACGGATGGCTAGTTGGAGATGTCTCGGGTTGATCCTGGTCTTCTTGTTGTCACGGGCAGCGTTTCCTGCCAATTCTAAGATCTCAGCCCCTAAGTATTCGAGGACAGCTGCCATGTAAACAGGGGCACCGCCACCCACTCGTACTGCATACCGTCCTTTCCTCAACAGGCGATGGACTCTGCCAACTGGGAATTGTAGGCCAGCTCGGGCGGAGCGACTCTTGCTCTTTGACTTTGTTTTACCACTTTTTCCACGTCCAGACATGATATAAATTGATTGATAATATAGGTGTTGAAGGAAGTTATCTAACTAAAAAGCGAGCAGCAATTGTTATATAGGAGAGCTAGTACTCAAACTGGATTTTGAACTGACCAATCAAAATTGAGGAAAGGTTACGAGGCGACATGGCAAAGTGCATTTTCTGCAATTTAGATTTTCGATTTTAGAATATTATAAGGCTTTTATCCATTGTCTAGGTTTCTTCTGAAAAAAGAAGCAAATCTAACAAAATATGGTTGATATCCATCGTATGATCAGTTTACTTTGATTATATAATGTCGCAAAAACAACTTGCCTACTACAGTTATGGAATAGTTCCAAGAAGGGAATATACATATTACTGATGTCCTCTACATCGTGATATGTTGCAAAACGTGATAATAAGCACGTGTTCGCCGTTATCATAAAAATCCCTAGGAACTATATACAAATTTATTTCTTTGATGTAAAGTAATACATTCGAGAGGTACCTCGGCGTACTAGTAACGCTAAGCGCTTTCACTCCGTTCGATTCAAGTTCGCATAATTAATATATTAAACGCGATATCTCTATGCTAATTTGAAAGAGAACATATGTAAGCATTTAGCTGAGCACTTGTAGGAGGTAAGAATCTTTTTTGAACAATAAAAATTCATTCTTGTTAGTATTTGATCAAATCCACCAGCAAAAGCTTACAGCAATGCATGTTGGTTATGATTAGCATCAAAGGCCCAATAAATTGTTTGGTGCACTAATTAGTGAAGCAATACATTTATTCTGAGCGAAATTTGCAGATAACAAGTTGTATCTTTCAAGTAAATTCTACAGATCACTCTAGATTTAGACTACGTATATCGATGGAAGTCAATCTGTACAAATCCCTAACAAACATGAGTAAGATATTAAATAACAAACTATATCATCAGAACTGCTCTCTGTTCTCATGAATATCTATATTTGCAAGTTGTTAAATTACCTCTAAACCTCATTCTATAAAGAGGAATATAATTATCTAATACATGCTGCTGAGAAGTAGTACAGCAGCTCTGTTCTAGGCACGATCATAAATAGGAGAAACCATATACTCATATAATCCCGCCTTAGCGCTTTTTAAGCTACACCCGGTATCCCTAAAATTTGTACTCGTGTCAATTATATATAGATTTCTCATATGATTTGACTATCCATGTGATCAGTAATATATCAGTAGGATTTGTTGGGGTAACGTAATTCTAATTGTCCACAAGTAATAGTTCTCAAATTAAAAGGTCAACACTCCCAGTTGTTATCTAATATTTAAATTAATGACCATAGATAGATTTATACACTAAGGATTTGATATCAGCAGATTTGGAGAGGAAATCTGACAATTACACATTCTGTTTACTGTGATTGCATAGGAAATTTAGATAGTAACGACGTAAACAGCAAGTAATGTAAATATATTCTCACAAGTATTATTATTAGAATTTAGAAGCACGTCAAAAATGTGAAACCTTTGGAATTTGTTTGCGAGGACAATAAATAACATTTTCGTTACCCTGCAATAATTCCTGAATCTAAACTAAACAGGAACAACAATCTTAGGAATGTTGGAATGAAGGGACAAAACAATTTCTACAACTGGTTCATATCGAAATGATGATCAACATTCCTTATCGCATTTCATACAACACTCTTGAAATTACGCGAAATTCGCATTTGAATAACTATTTTAGAAATTATAGTCCCCAGGTAACAAACAAGAGGTTTACATTTTCAGCTATAGTTTTAATGGAAACACTGAGAATTTGAAATAAAGACAGTACATACATAAGTAATACTTATTATAAACTGATAAGAGACCAACTCACAACACAAATAAGTTCTAAGCAATGATTATAAACGACACAATAACATTGAATTAGATAAGCATAAAAATCCTGTGTTCTCAGTACCGTCAGCCTTAGAGTAATCGACAGTGGAATCTAGGTTTCTTTTTGGTCTGTAGAGCAGCTCTTGTTGCAGTTTCAAATACTTCCCTTACCCCTTCCTTTGATTTAGCTGAACACTCCATGTAAGCATACGCACCTATCTTGTCAGCCATCGTTCTGCCATCCTCCAATTTCACTGGTTCCTGCTTCATAGCAGATAATTCTCGTCTGGTGTGTTCGTCGTGCCTTAGATCCTTCTTATTACCTACAAGAATGATTGGTACGGTTGGGCAGAAATGTTTCACCTCGGGTGTCCACTTTTCTGGTATGTTCTCCAGCGAATCTGGACTGTCAATAGAGAAGCACATCAAGATTACATCAGTATCTATAATGCAGAAATAATAATATTCGAATAAATTATCACATTTACATCAAACATGATCAAGTTACAACATGATTATATAGTGATATTCAAGAATAATTGTAACCTGGATAAGATAATGGTCTCAGCCGATCGTAATCCTCTTGTCCAGCTGTATCCCACAATGCTAGTTCAACGCATTTACTGTCAGCTGTAATATCTGCTACGTAATTCTCGAACACAGTGGGGACATATACCTCAGGGAACTGGTCCTTGGAGAACACAATTAGGAGACACGTTTTTCCACAAGCACCGTCGCCAACGATTACTAACTTTTTACGTATTGTTGCCATTTATTTATCGAATTATAAAGCTTTGGAATTGAAATTGAATCAGAAATGTAAAGGATTTTCAGAGTTTATAACATACATTTCAAAAGAGACATCCTTTTATACCTACTCCTTAGTATTAGAGCCTATCTATATTGTATTGCTTAGAGCAACAGCCCTAAAAGGTACTCAGGGTAATTGTCCATTTGGAAGCGAATTAATTTGAAATCGCAATAAGCCATCATTATGGAAAGAAGCCACGTGGAATGAAATAATCCAATGACTACATATGTAGCTACATTCTAAATAACGCAAATAATTTTTTGATAAATCATTACAATTAGAATCATCAGATTATTCCTGAGAAATACGTTTGCTGTTTCAGGCATTTTAATAAAGGAATTGTTTTACACTTGAATTGTTAATTATTTGCAAATAATTGTATAACTCAAATGTAACCCAAGAAATAAACGAGAAAGCAACGTAGATTCTCAAATACCCTCAAGTTTGTATTTACAAAAGAAAATGATAGTGTCACTGAGAACTCCGAACTCTGGGATTTTCCCAAAATAAATATCATTTTACGAATCTCAATCAACGAACAATACATTTCAACGAAACTAACAGACAAGTAAATTTCACGACCACTTATTGGTAAATGGTCCAATGCAATATACAAACTCGATCAATGAAACCTGTGATTACACCAGTCTTAATTTAGATATAAACTTGTGTAGACCTATTTTTAGAGTTCATTAGCACGAAACATTTCTAATTATAATAGAATCTAATAATAATAATAATTAATAAATTGTGAATCCAGAGAACTCTTCAATTATTTCTTGATAATTTGTTGCGTTAATTAATAACATTATTTGTGTTGAAAATTGCGTAACTATTAATATCCCCGCAACTCAATGAAACAGGCCACTAGCAATAAAAGGATGATAAGCCCCCTGTTAAAAATTCATTACTAAACACGATTTAATTATTTCAGACATAATATAATGAAAGCTTAAGAGAGATGTCTCTCTTCAACGGTTAATAATGAAAGAAAATATCAAAGTTTCCTTGATCATCTGATTCAATGCTAATATCAAAATCATCTTCCTCATTCATAAGCTCGATTAATCTTTTTTCTAAATTGACAATTAAGCCTTTTTTAGTTTTCCTAAAGCAACCAGTAATCGTTTCAACACTCAACCCGTACTTTTCTCCATACACACCCACAATTCTCTTTTTCAACTCGTCAGTCAGTCTGACATCAAGTACGATAGCATTATAAACCTTTTCACCTGTATCTTTAACGTATACAGTTACAGGCCTGTTATGAGCGATCTTTTTAGCAGGAGCTGCTACTTCTAGAGTGTCCATGCTATCCTCTGTCTGTGCCAGGGTGTGTGAAGAAGTCCTCTTAGTCTCCCTGTCTTTGAATTGAGATATAAGAGATGCACTTTCAGTGTACCTGTATATTGGGGTAGGTCGATATATACAGGGCTTGCAGCCGAATGGTGTTGTAGTGATTAGCTGGGTTACTTGACTAGGAGTTGAAAATAGAATCTCCTTTATTTCAATGTTACAATAATTATCAGAATTGTTCAACATCTTTTGGAGTTTCTTTTCTATATTTTTAGAATCCAATAAGTTTTTCCTCTCTGCTCCTTTATCGCGAAATATTTGAATCTTACAATAGTGACGGTGACAAGGTTCTAGCGGAAATGAATTTAGAAATTCATAGGTGTCTATTAGAATAAAAAGTGGAATTCCTTTCACACCTTTTTGAGAGGAAAATTCTGTACTCAAACAATTGAATCTGAGAGCAGCTTTTGCACCGACTAATGGATTCCAAACGAAAGCAGAAGCGTTCAATGCGAAATCTTCAATGTCTTCAATATTATGTGATGCTTTCCTATCAATATCAAATGCTCTTTGATTCGGATTAGATTGACAAGAATGCCAATATTCCCAAAGATTGTCTTCAGTCACTTGTTCAGTCATCTTAAAAACAAGATATATAACAGAACGCACTCTATCACAACATTGTAGAGATGGATTAGATAAATTCAATGTATAGCAGTGACCTTTATTGAGATAAGTGATTGTATTATCATTCTTCTGCTTAATCACGGAAGGAGGGGCCTCCATATGTACACTAAACTTCTCACGGGTCTGGAAGAGAGTAGGATCAGCTGTATTCTCAAATAACGCACTCTGGGGGAATATGCTTCTGTCGTATAGAGCAGCTCTTGTTTGTGTGTCTGTAGGTCGAGAAGGCGTCATGACTCCAAAATCTGAGAGTATTGATTGAAAACTGTCCTGCATTTGTAGCATTAATGGTTCTTGGTCTAAGTCTAGGTCATGTGGGTGACGAGGGGGGTAGATATTGTCCCATGTATCAGGGGGTATCGGACTATGTGGACCATCTATAACAGGCTCTAAAATTGGTTCTTGTAGCAGGTTAAATGAATTAGCGAATGCTTCAGTTAACAAATCATTTGAAGTAGAAAGAGCTTGTGTAGTACCTGGTACTTTTGTGAGAAGACAAGAGCTGTCTGTCTTTGGTTCTTTATCTTTATCTCCACCGTTTGCAACTGACTTTCTCTTCTTCCCAGATGTAACATTTGTACTCTCTTCATCTCTTTCTCGTGTCTTATCCTTTAGAGACATGATATCTGCTAAAACAACTTCACTAAGGAAAAAGCAAGATCATCACTAGCTGGCCACAATACAATTAAATTACACCAGAACCAAAAGTACTCATCATGATAACTAATACCCTTCATGTAAATTATATGTTATTCTCTGACTCAGGCGGATAGCACAGAAGTTACCTTTGAAGCAGGCTAGTTTGTATAAAATTACATATAGCTACCCCTTAAGTGGGTGTTTCTAAAGAGTACACAAAACCACTCCTTATTCTAGGAAACAGCACTGCTCTAATTAGTTAATCAGGCTGCTATCATTGCCTAATAAAGATTAACAAATTGATAATATACAAATTGTATGAAGTAATGAGATGTATACTCTACTCTACAATAAGGAAATCAAAATAGGAAATTCGACATAATTATAACTTAACTCACCTATATTATCAGTAAAATAGTGCGATAATAAATTCAATAATAAACTAACCAATAAGTGAAGTGAGCTGCTAGCAAGCAGATGATAAAGAACTCGTTTGTTGGCTCTGAACACTATCAGTGTGTTGATGCTCAAAAAATTCAGGGGAGGGAATACGACCTTGGATGTTTGTAAACATTGCACTGGCAAGGGTGTACTCGTCATATGAAGTGTTAGGTATATCAGGGAGAGGAGGAGGAGGTATAGGCTTTGGGATTTCTGGTGCTTTTACCTTAGTAGGAGAGAGTTTTTGAGTTAGAAAAGTGATTGAAGATTTTGATCTAACTTTATGTTTGCTACGAAAATTTGAATTTAGTTTGCTAGAAGATCCTCCTGACTTAATCTTAGCAGATTGCTGCTGGTCAGGTATAATATCAAATACTGTACTGTAGTGATCTGATAGTTCGTCAGATTTGCTTTTCTTATGTGAGATCAGGTTTACTGGGTGTGTTACTTCAAATCCATTCTCCCACAGATCTGAATTCCTTCTCGGAAACATATTCGTGTACGAGTTTGTTGTTAGGTTAAGTGGGTGGGGTTGCGAGTTTCCCTTACGTTTAGGGGGCAATGGAGGGGTGAAATCCTCTAAATTAATCGGGTTAGAGGATTGTTTCAGCTGTTTATTGAAAGAATTAGTCCAAGAGATCTGACTACTAGTCTGTGTACAATTTGAATCAATAGACGATTGAGCACTATGTTCCGCAAAAGCAACGGTTTTATGTGGTAACTTAGCTGACTGTATCTTCCCGGGTTGAGTAAGAACTCCTCTTGCTACTGGCCCTTGTCTTCGTTCAGCTATCTCAACCTTACGACGTGAAGAGCTACTAGATTTACTGGATTTACTGCCATTAGATACTCTAGAATCTTTTGATGTGAATCTGGAATGATAAGAAGGAGGATTCTCACTGCATTCAGATGAAGTTTCTGAGAGGTGAGCAGGGAACTGTTCTATTTTCTTACTGTAAAGAAGGAGAAAATCTCAAAATACACATTTATGAATAATTATGTAATTCACTGATTTAGCAAAAATGTAAATTGATTGGTTGCGAATATTTAGTAGATAATATAATGAAAAATATTACAATATAAGAGAATAAGTAATTACAGATGTCAAGTGGGTTTATGGAACTCAGTGAGAAGGATGGAGATGTGGAATCGATCAGTTCACCTACATCGAGACGGAGGGCCAAATGTATAGCTAAAAACGCCAATGATGAAGGGCAGAAAACCGTAAAAGTTGTATTAGATCCTTCACAAACTAGGATACCCCATTTCGTATCAGTCGATGTTTTGAGAGTCTCTGAGGGAAGACCTCATCCATTATCAAGAGTTAGAAAGTTTATGAATCGATTAATATGGTGGAGAAAAGATGACGAACAAATGAGAGAGCTGAAATCTGAGGTTCATTTCGAAGAACATCTAATGAGTATTGAGGATGTAGAAATTAAATACTCAACTAATCAAGTGCTTGGTCTTACTACAGAGCAAAGTGAAGCTGAACTTCAAAAAAATGGAATGAATTGTCTTAGCCCACCGAAAAGCACTCCAGAAGTTGTAAAATTCGCGAAACACATGTTCAGTGGTTTTTCATCCCTCCTACTAATCGCTAGCGCAATGTGTTTGCTACTCTTCGTGGTAACAACCGCGAAAACAGGTAACTATCACCAGCAAGAAGATAATCTATACCTGGGCGTCGTTCTGTTTCTAGTTGTCATAGTTACGAGTTGTTTCTCTTATTATCAGGAGGCAAAAAGCGCATTCATCATGAAAGGATTTCTCAAGCTAATTCCTCAAAACGCTACCGCGATAAGAAATGGGTTAGCTCAAGAAGTTGATCCAAGAAAATTAGTGGTAGGAGACTTAGTGATAGTTAATTCAGGCGATCGCATTCCTGCAGATTTACGGCTAGTACATGCAGATAGATTCAAGGTAGATAATAGTACGCTTACTGGAGAGTCTGAGTCGCTAACTAGAACTCCACACAATACTATTACAGAACCACTTGAAGCCACAAATCTCGCGTTTTTCTCCACCTTCGCAGTAGAAGGACAATGCAAAGGAATCGTAGTACGAACTGGAGATAACACTATGATGGGGCGAATCGCTTCATTAACTGGAAATATAGAACAACGTATCACCCCTATAGCTCGCGAAATTCACCATTTTATAAAAATAATCTCAGCAGTGGCAGTATTCATTGGCTTACTTTGTTTCATCATTCTAGTTTTCAGTCCGAAAGAAGAGTCTATTGTCCTCTACATATTATCATTTATCATAGATTTCCCATGGGAGTATCAGCTAGATAGAGTGCTAGAACATATCCTGAAAGCTTTTGTGTTTCTAGTCGGTATAATCGTAGCGAATGTCCCTGAAGGATTGCTAGCTACCGTCACAGTATGCCTCTCATTGACAGCTACAAAGATGAAGAAAGAAAATTGTTTAGTCAAACATTTAGAAGCAGTTGAAACACTAGGCAGTACATCTACTATTTGCTCCGACAAGACAGGAACTCTAACACAAAATAAAATGACGTGTATGCATCTTTACTATGACAGGAATATCTATCAGTGTACTTCACTACCAATGGCAATGCAGACTGTATGTGTAGATGAAGCGAGGAAGACTGGCACTTGGGAGTGGTTATTTCGGGTAGCTTGTCTATGCAATAAAGTAAACTTTTTGAAAGATAACATTGAAGAGAATATTCCCATTTTACAATGGAAATATGTTAATGGAGATGCTTCAGAAGCTGCCATACTGAAAGCATTCGAGCTTGAAGTAGGAGGGAGTCTCGAATGTCGCGAAAAGTACCCAAAAGTCGCAGAAATTCCATTTAACTCTAAGAACAAATATCAAATATCAATACACAGACAACCAAATGACATTAACTATTTGCTAGTAATGAAGGGAGCCCCTGAAGTTGTGTTCAACAAATGTGACAAGATAATGCTTAACGGAAATCAAGAAATGATGACTGAGAGAGAAGAAGAATTCAGAATCGAGTTTGAGAGAAGCTCCCTAGATTTAGCTAGTAAAGGAGAGAGAGTATTGGGATTCTGTTACACAATACTGCCTCAAAATCAATTCCCTGCAGATTATATATTCGATACAGAAGAACCTAACTTTCCTTTAGATGGGTATTGTTTCGCAGGAATGTTTGGATTAGTGGACCCCCCGAGGGAGGGAGTGAAAGAGGCTGTTGACACCTGTCGAGAAGCTGGTATTAATGTTGTCATGGTAACGGGAGATCACCCAGCGACAGCTAGAGCTATTGCCAGGACGGTTAACATAATAACAACAGATGGACCTACAGCTGATGAGATTGCTGTTGAGAAAGATGTTTCCATATTCGCTAATTCAATCCAACTAGAAGAAATTAGATCTATAGTAATACATGGGAGTATATTAGCAAAGATGCAGGCATTTGAATTAGACTATATTCTAAATACATTTGATGAAGTTGTATTCTCTAGAACAAGTCCTCAACAAAAACTAATCATTGTAGAAGCTTATCAGAGACAAGGAAAGATAGTAGCAGTAACAGGAGATGGAGTTAACGATTCACCAGCGCTTAAGCAAGCTAATATTGGTATTGCTATGGGAATATCTGGGGCGGATGTGTCAAAACAAGCGGCTGATATGATTTTAATGGATGATAACTTTAGTTCAATTGTGACAGGCGTCAAAGAAGGTAGATTAATATTCGATAACTTGAAGAAGTCAATAGCTTACACCCTAACTTCAAATATTCCAGAAATAACACCATTCCTATTATTCATTCTACTCAAAATACCTCGACCACTTGACACTATACACATCCTATGCATTGATCTAGGTACTGATTTATTGCCAGCTATTTCTCTTGCATACGAGCCAGCTGAATCCGAGATAATGCAGAGAAAGCCTAGAAACCCAAAGAAAGACCGTCTCGTTAACAGTCGCTTGATAGCCATGTGTTATGCTCAAATTGGCATGCTACAAGCAGCAGCAGGATTCCTTACTTATTTTATTATTATGGGAGTAAATGGCTTCCTTCCGCTATGCTTATTCGGCATCAGTGAAAGATGGGATAATAATGACGTAAACAATCTAGAGGACTCCTATGGTGTAGAGTGGTCGTACCAAGCTAGAAAACAGCTGGAGTATACTTGTAATACAGGGTTCTTCGTATCAATAGTGATAACACAATGGGCAGATTTATTAATATGTAAAACTAGGAAGAATAGCATTTTCTTACAGAGGAGAATAAACTACTGGATGATCGCAGGGTTGATATTTGAAACAGTCCTCGCGCTTTTTCTCACATACACTCCTGTTATAAACCATGTCCTTAAGATGTATCCACTACGCCTAGAATGGCTAACGCTCCCATTAAGTTTTACAGTAGTTATATTCTGCTATGACGAAACAAGGAAATGGCTACTGAGAAAATACCCCAAAGGCTGGGTAGACAGAGAAACTTACTATTAACTCCCTGCTACAAGAACTATATAGGACACTGTATTAATTATACCAATGTTTGTGAAATGATTTGTTAAAGATTGTTGTTAAATACTTACCTGACAGGGGTATTGTTTAGATTTCTAAATGTATTAGATTCTTCCTCCAAATCCTGTTCATTATTGCCATTAATATCTAAGAAAATAATTACAAATAAATAGAATTATTAGCTATTAACATATGAGGGTGTATACTCACTAAGGGACAGTGATTTCTTATACTGTCTCCAATATGAGAAATAGAACAAGCCACACAAAATGAGTAACATGAGTAGAGCTAGTATAGAGATGATCAGCACTGCAATAATAATTAACACAATTGGAGACACAGGTTCTGTTGGAGCCGTGACTAAATACAAATATAATGAGATGACAATATGATACAATACATAATAAAGGAAACTGCACAAATCATCTCAGGTAGGAGAGCGCACATGCTTTGATGGGCCTTACAAGCTACTAATAATCCTTACGAATAGTAGGTAAGCAATTGTGTCCATCTATATTAAGCCTTAGCAATTCTCTTTCATGAACACGAAATTGTATGATAAATAGAGGCCGCAAAAAAAGGCGATTAATATTATTGGCAAGCCATATGATGGAGGCTACATCACAAAAGTATTCAGAATTAAGAATGCTAAGATCAGATCATATGGTTCCAGGTATACAGAGACAACAACAACATCATATCATCTTATTAGTAGAGAACTAACGCTATCATATAGGAATACAAGGAAATCACCTGGTGGATTAAGGAATTAATCGCCAGCGAATAACTATCACCAGAATTGAGAAATTTTCACAAATAATGTTCGATAATCACATGCTAAGATATTCCAATCAAAGTTAATACAAATCAGGTGTAAATTTGAATTATAACGCATATGTGAAAATGAATAAAGAGTGTGTGGATTTCCACGTGCATTGTATGTAGGAAATTGATATCAATCGCTTGTGTACTGGTAGATGCAGGTGGGTCTTAGTAGCATATGGTCAGCTGAAAGCCGCCTGATTGAATTGCATACAAATATTCTGGATATAGCAACTAATCAAATAGTCAATTATAGAACTTACATAACACAGATGTGCTTTCTGCTCTACCGAAGGAATTTGAAATTACTATTCGAAATTGAGTACCTTTCTCGACATTTTCAAGTCTATAAGAACTAGTTGAGTTATCCTCAAAAGTAACAATTGTATTCCAGGTGGAATCTACTACTAAATACGGACAGAAATATAAGTAATAATAATACAAGAATATAACACATGGCCAAACATTACCTATTTTGCTAGATTCCAAAGTAATAATGGTAATATTGCTTCCACCGTCATGCATGATGCTCCATGTGAATATTACAGCATCTGGTTCTTCAGACGCAAGCAATAGAGGTACACCTGGAATGCCTAAATAATAAATTATAAGAATATGCTCTGTTTCTAATAAACTTGATTACTGACCTGGTGGTAGATTGAAAATACTCGTACGATTAAAGCCAATACCGTGATTATTCCTGCCTGCTAACTTAACAAAATACTGTACTCCAGCATCTAGCTCAGTAATAACGTGAGGGGATTGATGAGTTATAAGAAATATACTCTCTCTGTGTTTATGAGGAGTTAATGAGTATTGGTATTGTAATGTTAAAACAAACTGAGTTGTATCATTAGAGGGTAACCATGCAAATGTAGCAGCATGAGAACCATTTGTAGTTATAGTTAGCGAGTCAGGTAGGTTAGGAACTTTACGTTCAGAAGTGATTACAGTTTGTGTTAGGGAAGCGAGACCCTCTCCTCTAGAATTGAATGCTAAAACGCTACATGTATAGGTTGTACTATTAGATATATTATCTGATATAACTGTCAGTTGAGATGCACGTCCCGGCTCCAGAGTTCTGTTAATCAAACTTTCAGGATCGCAAAGTAGCTTGAATCCAGTAATACTAGCATTAGTTGAAGGAGCTATGAAATAAACTGCTATTCTACCAATACCATATGATTCAACTTCAAAATTAGATGGAGCTTCTAGTTGATGTAAAGTTTCAACTGATACATTCTCCGAATATATTCCTATTCCTATTTCATTCACAAAAGCTACACTGATAGTATAATAAGTAGCAGGAGATAGTCCAGTCAGGATAAAACTGACATCGCTAGAGCCTGTGGTAATATTTTGTGAAGATGTCATTGAGGGAGTTCGATACTTTATTGAGTGATCTATTATGCTTATATTGCAATATGTGCTTGAATCAGGGATCTAAAACGGATATCATAAATTGAAAGTTAATATCAAGAATTGAATAAACCTACCTCCCAATTAATTGATAACTGATAGAGATCAGATTCGACTGTTAAGTTGATAGGAGAGAAGCTTGGTGGGTCTAGGGATTATAGAAAATATTTATATAACATTGTATACAATTACATAGATACACATACCTACAACACTAATGTTAACACCAGTTAAAACAGAGCTAGCTTCACTGTGACCTACAGTATTAACTGCAAATACACGAAATGTGTACATATAGCCTGGACACACTGATAAGGTAATGTTAGTGACATTACTCCGTCCAGCAAATTGCCAAATTGACGAGTTGTTAACACTAACAAGATGCTCTATTGTGTAAGTCTGTATTTCAACACCTCCGTTGTTGTCAGGGGCAGACCAGCTGATAAGTACACTAGTATTGTTAGTCATGTTAACATCTAAGTTCAAAGGTGGATCCGGATGAGCTATATATACGGAAGCAATAATAAGCTGATATTTTTGTATTTCCACAAGAATTTCTTACTTAGGATTATAACTTCCGTGTAGCCAATTAGAGTCTCCAGATGTGGAGACGGGATCAGATTAGAGTCATTAGTTTTTGCAATACAAGTGTAGTTACCAGCATCAGCTAGCACCACCGAGCTGATTTGGATATCTCCATAATCACCAACAAGCCGGATACGTCCATTAATAGAAATATTAACATCTTCTCCATCATGCTCCCATCTATAACTGAGATCTAAGCTAGGGTAGTTTGAATCAGGACGAGCTCTACAAGCTAATAGCACTGTCTCATTGATAAAAGTAGTTAACGAGCTGTTCATGGGCTCATACGGGACAGTAGCATCTGAAAATACAATAACATATCAGCTATAGAAATAAAATGAAAATAATGTATACACACTTACTTATAACTTGTACACTAAATGTGTGTGATATATCTCTAACATTGTTAGATACACTACATGTGTAAAGACCAGAATGAGAACTTGTAGCATTTGACACTGAGTAATGTGTGTCGTTATTTTGTACAAATTCTAAATAATAAAGTATAAAAGCATATATCATGCAAACTATTACCAACTATAATTACTTGGGTCCAGTAAGGAGAGTAAGGAATCGTTATTGAGTGAGAACGTGTATGTGAGGGTAGGAGCACCATATGCTATACAACCAAATACAAAATCATCTCCTATAAATGCTAATATATCTTCCTGTGAGGATATAAATTGTAAAGTGAGATCTAAACAAGGAATGTAATAAATGCATCAAATATTATTTTATGAATATAAATAAACTTACCTATTACACTAACAGTAAATATCTTCGTATCTCTACCAGCAGAATTATTAACAAAGCACTGATATAACCCTGAGGAGTTAGTTGTAGAGAGATTAGCTATATCAATGTATTCCCCTGATGATACAGCTATGCTCTCAGCATTGTAGAACCAGGAATAAGACAGAGGAGGCGTACCTTCACTCTGACAAGAGAGAGATAGGTTCGAGCCCTGAGAGAGCTCCAGGTACTGAGATTGGTTACTCAGTATATTTGGGGGACCTAATAATGTGAATTATTAATATATATACCAGGGATAAGATAGTTCATTAGACCAATAACTTACTTATCACAGTAAGTGTGAATAATCGTGAGCCCAGCTGATTATCAGCACTAGTACAAGTGTATAAACCAATATCCTGTAACATAACACTCTTGATGGTTAATATAACACTACTCTGAGTGAATAATATCCGATCTGATTCTATCAGCCGTGTATTACCGAAATTCCAGATGGCTGGGGCATTCAAAGAACTGAAAATAAACAAATTAATATTTACTAGAAATGATTCCGAAGGTTTAAGTGAGACTAATACCTTTCTATGATAATACATTGGAAAGACACATCATCTCCTAAGGTAACAGTCTTGTTTTCTGGAGTAATGTAGAACTCGCTATCCCTGTCATCAACTAAACAATATACAATGGAACTTCGTTAATATGAACACGGTTAATACGAATTTCCAAGGAAAACAATTATTTGACAACTGCGTTCGTATTAACGAAGTTCCACTGTATGATTGCCAATACGAAACTACAGATGTGTGCATGTGGTTAGACAGACAGACAGACAGCAGTAACTATGATTACACAATGAGATACAAAATGTAGTATCACCAATAAGGAATGTTTTCAGTTGTGTGTTGGCATGTTAACTATGTATCTAGATAGTAATCAGAAAACTATGATAATACTATTCTTTAAATAACTACTTCTAATTTGTGTCAAAGTTAAAAATATCAAATATTAGATGATCATTAATAAATATGTATATTACGTAACTATATTTGTAGAATTCCTAAGAGAATACTAGGTTACTAGGCAAGCAGGGGGATTACGTATTCAGAATGACCCCAAGTCATCTCCGAAATTCCCAAGCTATGTAAGTACCACATATTTTATCCAGGAATTGTTGCTAGACAAATGAGGTATGCAACAGTAACAGTTATTAACAAAAGTAATTCCTAATCAAAATAATAACTCACCCTGATTATCTCGTATAGTAATAGCAGCAATATCAAAATTTTCCATCACATCCAAAAATGGATTTGTGGCGTTACAGGAGTACAGACCATTCTGTGATGAACTAACAAAACTGAATACAAGCTCATCACCTAGAGTAATCACCAACGGGTATCTCTCTTCTACCAAAACTCTATTATGAAACCATGTTATATTAGGGCGAGGGTGAGAGCTGATTAGTTGGATAGGGCAGGTTAGAGAGAAAGACGAATTTGGAGATATTATTTTTCTATCCGGAACCTCCATAACCACACTGAAATCTGTTTTTAAATATTTATAATTGTTTGTACATAAAATTATTCAGAGATTATATCACTTACAAGCTAGTTTGAGCTCCAAAGAAGAGCTAACTATTTTTCCATAACTATTCTCCGCTACACAAGTATAAGTACCCTGATCATCGGAAGAGAATTGAGGGATTTCCAGAGTATCCGAAGCGATCATGTATTTGGTATTCGAGTCAGTGATTATAGTATCATTAAAATACCATATCAGAGTAAATTGGCCTCCTGATACTGCACACGTGAGAGTATGAGATGCTCTCTCTACAACTGTGGTTGTACCTTTTATTACGATATCCGTAAGGTATTGAGCATTAGAAAATCCTGGAATGAAATATAAAGTTGAAAAGAATATAAACAGTGTAGAAATTAGACTTACCTAGAATGCAAATTAGACAAATAACTAGAAATAAAGTTATTTTCTGTTTCATTGGAGTATCTCTACTGTAAATAGGAGTTTGTACATAATATGTGGGAGTAGCGAATAAGTGGGTTATATATAGTGTTTATATGCTGTAGTAACATTGGTGTGTTGGAAGTTGACAACATTATCTACGTAGAATCAGAGTAATGGGTTTAGAAAGTATACCGGTGATTCATTATAATTCCATCCATTTGTACCAGCAGAACAGTATAAAGTAATATATTGTGCCTTTGTCTGTATAGAAAATTGTTGTCATAACATGCTTACACAATACTGGGTAGTGATCTGAATCAATCTACAGTTAGCATCTGAAAAGCTTAGAATGAAGTATATTGGCGAGCATAATTGGTTTAGGACTATTTGCCAGGGCTGTTATAAGTCTCCAATCCGACTCTGATTATGAGGCTTTATTTGCATGGCTAAATATAACTAACCATTAACCTATGCCATCCATAGGTATTCTCCATATGAATAGGCAATATTAAATACAACCAATGCACCAAAAGCAATCTCAAAACACAGCACATAGAATTATCTACTGACTGAAATAAGGTGGAGAATGGCAGTAATAGCAAACGATATCTCAAAAGACATCGGTATTGTCTACTCGCGGTTATTCGACAATCAATCGGCAATAAACGCAGAATCTAAAAATATGTTATACGAGTTTGAGACAAAGAGAGGAGACAAAGAATTGATAAAGATGAATTCGAGTGTAGAGATGATCTCCACAGTTAACAACGAATTGTTTCCAAATATTGTGAAGGTAGCAAAAGATAATATTCAGAATATGAACGAGAAAGTAAAAGCAACCACAGAGAAGACGGATGAGATTTTAAACGAAAATAATTCATTTCAACTTAACCTTTCCGATGAAAAGAAAGCACTTGAGGAAGAATGGGAGAAGTTTCAGAGCTGGTTGGTGATAGAACGAGAAAAAGTTGACAGTAAATTTGTGAAACAGATGTCTGAACTGAGGGAGAACTTCTCTGATATTGATGGACTCACAAGCTCAGGAAAACAACCAAAAAACGATTGAAACAGCAGTATATGTATATGATTAATTAGCCTGATATTGAATAATCATAATTAATAAATATTAGCGACTACATTTCGACAAAATGCTATTATAACCAATTATTGCTAGACCTATAAGTCAGATATGTGCTATACTATATACATCAGTTTCTATAGAAACTTAGTCCAAAAGTGATTTCATTTGATTTCCAATTCCAGCTGGAGATTTTGTGACAACAACACCCGCATCTTCTAGAGATTTAATCTTCATTTCAGCTCCTCCTTTTCCTCCTGAAATTATAGCTCCTGCATGCCCCATCCTCCTACCGGGAGGGGCAGTTAGTCCTGCGATAAACCCGACTACTGGTTTTCTGTTTGGACCTTTGTTGTGCTCCTTGAGATATTCAGCTGCCTCTTCCTCAGCTGATCCACCTATCTCTCCTATCATTACAATACCCTTTGTGATTGGGTTTCGCAGAAACCATTCTATACAGTCTATGAAACTTGTCCCATTGAAAGGATCACCCCCTATTCCAATAACGAGGGATTGACCTAGTCCTGCATTAGTTGTCTGCCAGACCGCCTCGTAAGCAAGGGTACCGGATCTACTGACAATACCAATTGACCCACTCTTGTGAATATGTCCCGGCATTATTCCTATCTTGCATTCATCAGGCCTAATAATACCAGGACAATTGGGACCTATAAACAGACAATAAATATTTAAAATTATTATTATTTAATATTTTCTCTTTACCGATAAGTCTAGTTTTGTTCTGTTGAGATAGAGCATGGTTTATACGCACCATGTCTTGTTGGGGTACCCCCTCTGTAATACAAACTACTAGAGAGATTTCTTCTTCCAGAGCTTCCAGGATAGCAGCAGCTGCAAACTGGGGTGGGACAAATATGACCGAGGCATTAGGGTGTACAGTCTTATTAGCTTCCCTCACTGATCCAAAAACTGGCAAGTTTAAATGTGTTTGCCCGGCTTTTTTAGGGCTAACTCCACCCACAAAATAACTTCCATAAGCAATAGAAGCTTCACAATGAAGAGTAGCTTGCTTGCCAGTGAAACCCTGACAAATAATCCGAGTATTCCTGTTGATGCCAAGGTTAGGACGAGTATGAGCTTCGTTTTGAGTTGCACTGAAGAACTTACGCAAACGCTTATATCCAATACGAGTAGATATAGTGTAATATCGGGTAGGGATTTGTAGCATGCTATTATTGTACGCAAAATGAGTAAATTCTTCACAGCAATGAATAATATTTAATGTCACAAATATCTATTAATTATCATAACTGTTCTAAAATATATAATCCTGAGTACAGAGTTGAGTACGGAAAGAAAACGCTACAAATAATGTAAGGAAATTAATCATTCAAGGCAGTCAGGTTCTCAAGACAAACTTTGAATTCATTGATCGAATCTTCATCATTTGCATTTGTAGCTATTTTGAGTGCTTCTTCAATCAATATTGATGCTCTACTGAAATCATTGTAAGGAGGAAGTATTTGCAAACGTCCTAGATTGAATTTAGCTGTATAATTGTCGGGGTCTAGTTTACAAAGTAGTTCTAGATACTCACTGGCTTTATCGAATTGTTTTAATGAATGGTAACCAATAGAAAGTTCTTTCAAAGCTCTAACTTTTGATTGATCAGACGTATCGCAAGCTATTAACTGCTCCAGCATAGAAAGACCTTGTTCTAACATACTAGCCTGTACACATGCATTGAAAACTAAGAAATAGGATGTAGAAGGGAAATTATGTGATTTCAAAAGCTCTGCTATAATAGCAACATCTTTGTTTTGTAGGCAGACATCTAGCTTGGCTATCAACAATGCTTCGCTGTTTGGAAACAATTCCAGTCCCTTATCCACCGTAGTGGTAGCGTCTCTAGGAGGACGATTAGATTCTTCCAGTTTATTATACACAGCTTCTATAGATACGAAATGATAATCTCTTCTCTCTTCATGACGTATACAATCTAGCAACAGTTCATAAGCGGTTGTAAAATCATCCTTGCTTTGATGGTATTCTACAAAAGTGTACATTAAACCGATAGATGAGCGATTGAAAACTTTACGCTTCTTGTAAATGGCCATAGAGCTTTGAAAACAGTTATAAGCATCAGCAACTTTTTGAGATAGCACTAGACTTCTACACAGATTGTCATAAGCCTGTGCTACCAGGAGATGAGACTTCCCGTAGGCAGCTTCAAACATCTCCAATGCTCGTCTAAAATGTTCCTCCGCTATACTATAGTTCTCACGTTGTATCTCAAACAGTCCAATGGCCATAAGAGTATGTGCTATGTCTGGATGATCTCTTCCTAGAGCAGCCTCTCTTATTCTAAGAGCTTCCTTGTACAGATTCTCAGCTTGAGTGAAGTCATTTTGATAACGATAACACATAGCTAGATTAGTCATTACTCCACCTATATCAGGCGGTAAGGAATCACTATATACTTGATTGTATACTTTTAACGCGTCATTAAACGCGTTTATAGCCTCCACATACTGCTTATGTGTGTAATAACATGATCCTATGTTATTGTATGTATCTGCTACCAGCTGATGTACTTCACCTAAAGCTTGTTTATGATAGCTTAGAGTAGTTTCAAAGTTCTGTACAGCTTTATCATAATCCTTCTGTCTCATGCATAGAATAGCAATACCGTTATAACACATAGCCATGCCTGATAGGTATTTATCACGCGTCTCTTTATCAGGAGCATTGTTAGCTAGTTCTTCTCTGAGACAGAGTGCACGAGATTGTGCCTCAAATGCCTTCTCAAACTGCTCTGTGTCCACGTAGAAATTACCAAGTTTATTGAGAATATCAGCTAATGTTTCGTCAGGATTAGGGTCTTTGCTTGATATCTCTTCTTGTATTTCCTTAGCTTGAATATAGAACTCTTCAGAGAATTGATAGAAACCTGAATCGATAAGGAAACTAGCCAAATCATCACAAATCTCTACAATAGAATATCCACTCGTTGCTGTATTAGTTTGTTTGAATGCTTCAAGAGATTCTCTATACGCATCGAACATAGTTTTCCCTTTCTTCTCAAAGCTAACCCCCAATTCGTTCCAATACCCAATCAAGTCGTATTTAGTACTAGGTGTATATAGACTGTTGAATATGTATATGTTAGAGAGAATATTTACTAACTTTTCCTTCTGTCCTGGGATAGTCAGAGTCCTAGATAGAAGATAGGGAAGTTCAGAAGCTACTCGAGCTACTCTTCCCTTATCAATAGGTTTGTCTTCACTGGGATTAACGATCGGGTCTAGTATTTCTAAGAAAGATTCTGCTAGGTCTTTAGCTGCGTATGAGAAGTCTTCAGGATCAGGAAGATATAGATCACGTACTGCTTCATTAAGATCTGAATAAGCGAAGTTTAATATCACTCCGTTTGCTGTTAAATACTTCTCTAATGAGAAGAAAATGTGCGACCACTCCCTCTGATCAAGCTTGATATTGTGACGAATCTCTTTCTCAGAGAGTCCATTATTACTGACGTGTATTCCAATCATCACCTGTTTTAATACGTCATCACGTTTAAGAATCAGCTGTGCATCATTTGACAGTCTCTTTATTACTTTAGTGAATAATTCCTTCGTGTTTACTGCCTGCAAACAATCCTGCATATGGGCATCTAGCTTGAAGAAGTCACCAAACATAACCATCTCTTCTAACACTATGTTAAGATATAGAGGATTGTTACACTGTTTATTACTGAGTATCATTTCTGTTTGGTAAGGAGAAAGAGCCTTCCCACGGGGAGTCAATACCTGATTGATAATCTCCTCTTGACAGTCATTATCCAAAGATTTGATTTCAAGTGGATGCCATCTCCTCTTACCGACCAGTTCACGACGGAGCTTAGGATTCTTTGAAGATATAGATACGATAAGATTAACCCCCTTAGGATAAGATTTAGGTAGCCACGAAAGAGGCCTGCCTTGTTTGCCCAGAGAAAGAGTATGTAATCCATCCAATAGGATGAGAGCGCTACGTTTATGACTAGCAATCTGTTTCAAAACTAATCCTAATTCCTTAGTAATATCCTTAATAGGTTTAGTAGCTAGCTTCTCAGGATCAGGAGCTGATTCAAATCCTTCAGTCTGTCCCTGTACTTCCAATCCTTCATAAAGCTCCATTATCATACGCATTAGTATTATTCTAGCGTTGGTGCTACCAGCTGATGTTCCTACGAAATGATAGAATACGATCATGTTCTGGTGGTCGCGTATGAACCCTTTCATCCAGTGACACATGACAGATGATTTTCCACCGCCTGGCCCACTGATTAACACGATTGGCTTCTGTCCTACCTCCTCATAAGATATAGAGCTAGCTTCACTTGAATTATAAGAAGCTGACGTCATACTATCTTCTACACTAATAGAGTCAAATCGTACAGGGATAACAGCTTGCCCCTTAGCGTGTAGAGTTAATTGTGTGAATATATCATTTCCACCTATAAACGGTTTCATTAGTTTACTGGCAAAGAATCCTACATGTCTCTGTAGGAAAATATCCTTGAATGTATTAGCAGGTTCTACTGTGTTGGGTAATATGGTTTTTAGATAAGTCATGAGTGCAAAATGTATTTTAGTAGCTCCATCTTCTGGCGTGTCATAGTCCTTCATGCTGATTAGATGCTGTTTGGAATCTTTTTGTTTGACTTCACGTATCAGCTGGCGACGGAGGTCGTTAGCTTTGTCGTTTTCAGCTCTGTATTTACGAATTTCTCCTTTCTGTCCAGATACTTCCAAATCTATAACTTTCTGAGTGTCAAATGATTCATTTCTGAAGAAGAAACAAGATGGAATTGTCCCTATCTTGTTGAGATGTCCATGTCTCATTTCCAGTTCAGTCACACTCCTATGTCTATACTGCATTATCCAACCATAGTCATCTTTAGCTTTCTCAAAATTCTGATCTAACAACTTATCAGATCCTGTAGCATCATGCCAGCCGTAACGCATACCATAGAAACCAACAAATATGTCAGAATTGTCAATTTCCTTCAAACACAGCCACATAACCATTGCATTATCAGCTGCTTCTTTAGTGATACCCCAGCGTAAATCAATAGGAATAAAATCATAGCCAAACGACTGGCAATATGATGCTATTTCTGGAAAATATTTTCTAGTTAGTGTTTCCCTCTCGCCTTCCATTCCACCGAAGGGACTGCTAAAGAATACCCGAATGGTTCGGGACTTGGCTCCTTCCTCAGACAAGGCCTGATGAACACTTGACTGTAACCGTTCACTTACACTTGACCCTGACATATTTCAAACGAATCTAAGCAAACTATTGTATAATTACACTTAATCCTATAACCAAATAAGTGTGTCAACATTAAATAAAACAAGCAATATCAGCATTTCTATATTATATACCATAAACTTAGGTATCTATTGATTAGACTTAAACTTTGGCTAATTAGACAGTAAACAGTGACAATAAGCTAGTCGATAGATACACCATTTCTCCATAACACCTTTTAAATTACGCCAATTAACTAAGTATTTGCATACATATCTTGTCTACACTCCTTTATATGTTCAAGATTTGTGGATATCTAACCACATAGCCACGATAACTATTGCTAATCAACAGAAACCACTTGTACATATTTGTGATAAAACGGATTGCTTTCAATTAAGAATCATCAAAAAAGAAAGAATTGTAGCTCGATTCAGCCGAAATAATTACTAAATATTCGTCCTTCTAGCAATAATTTATGAATAAAATACGCTTATATAGAAGTAGCAACCTAAGATGCCTCTAAATAATAATGTCATAAAAATTGCCAAATATCTGAAAAGGGAATTTGGATTATGAGAAGAGAGGCACCAGTATGGAAATACCTATTGAAGCCTAAGAGAGAGTTAGCAAATAGATGGTGAAATCAGTTGATTACATGAACAAAGAATAATCATACACTATTTCTATATATCACTAAAGAATTCAAACTAAATATTGGAATTATCTAAACTTCTGAAAACCTATGTTATCTGCATTTTCTCTAAAGCACTGTCGGCACACATTCAAGCCGTATTTCCTTATCAATCCGTGGCGATTTGCACAAATGCGACACTTTCGAGAGCCAGGTCCATATTTCTTTGGATGTGAATTCCACACATTTCTATGTCCCATCTTGTTGCTAAGTTATAAGATAATTAGTCTAATATAAAGCAAAATATGTAAAAATTACAAAATCAGTGAATATTTTATAAAAAAGAAATAGTTTTTAATCAATATTGTAAGTAATATGATTCTTTCAGAAATAATAATAAAATAATGAAAATGTTAACTCTTTGTAATCAGAGAATAGCATCCATCAGCTGTAACATGTCTTCTGAATCTTTACAGCTGTCAGCCGTCACTACATCTGGTATTGTGAACTCACGCTTAATTTGATTGAGATGTGATTCATCTTTCTGTTTCGGTACAATTCGAATATCAAAATCATTGTAATTTTCCATTAGAAGATTGTGGGTGGAGAATGCTTCATCCTCAAAGTCATCAAATAGAGTTAATCTGAATGTATCAGCCTCGCTAACTCCATTCCCAACACCAATCAATCTAGCTAATGCATTCAGTTCTTTAGCAGCTTGTCCCACCTCTACAGGTATAACAGCTGGAGTAACTACTGCATCTTTATAGGGAGGAATAATAGTACATTTTTCCTCAGAAACTAATATAGATCGAGTTAATGGTGTTTCTGTTTTCAATGCACGAGCTGTCGCGTACATATTTACACCATATGTTATAGCTCTATCTCCTCTGACTGCGAGACTACCAATATCCTATAAATACTCTCAATATCAACTAACTCACATATCTCAACCAAACAATTACCTTGGTTATACTATACTTCCCAGGGGTATGGAAGAAAGTACGTGATGTCTCACTACCATTTTTATAACTCTTAATAACTCCAGGAATATCATATGGTTGTACTATTTCTCCTTCAGGTAGCAAGATGAACCTACCACTCGGTAATTGTACATGATCCCTCAGGAATATACTAACTCTTATATGAACATCTTGTAAGAATGTCAGTAAGCTTAATCTCACTGCTTGTAGCTTAGAAGTGTTCAGGTTACCGTAGGTTTGTAATATTTTGAGTTTAGTTGTTTCTAGGAGTTGTTCATGTTCTTTGCTACCAATACACCATGTGTACATAGCATCAAGATGGTTGTAAGTAACAAGTAAGATATCTCGTGGTTCTCGACAGTGCAACAACTAAATCATGCATTTATCACAGTCATTTAATTATTTTAATAATTAAGAATACTTACCTGATATTTGAATGCCATAACCATGAGGTCATATAGTTTACTCATACTAGAGGCATTGAGTTTCATAATAGATGCATGAGCTAGTTTTTCGAACACATATTTCATTTCTCTCTTCTTATAAACAGGCTGAGGTGAGAATAATTCATTCACAAATTTATCATTCAACATTTGTCCAATAATATCCCTGAGTATTCGTTGAATTCTCTGTTCCTTTAGGTGTTGTGCCGACAATCTCTGATCCAATATGTATAACATCTCTCCACCCAGATTAATAAATATTAGAGGGAGAGTAAGTAATGACATATCTTACCGCTAATATAAGAAATTACATTAGCATTAGACAATCAATAATAGTATTCTAATCAATAATTGTCGCAATCCAACAAGTCAAAACAGCATATTTATTAATTAAATATAAGCTTCATGAAGAAATAATTTCCAACAACATTCAGGCTAATCATCAAAACAATTACATACCACTATCTACGCGTTAGTCAGTGTGGCATTAGTAATTACATACTAGGAGGACCGTACTTATCTTTAAACTTGCGTAAGTTTTCATTTGTAAGTATTTGTTTACGTTCATGGAGAACATTATCTCTATCGTTCTTGGAGTTAGGCAATGTGGTTTGTCTTATATGCTGGCGGTGTTGGTTGTTTCGATTCGGTGCTTGGAAAGCGATAGAAGGATTTGTGACAGCTTCCTGTAAGACCTCCTCTATCCTACGACGAAACTCCTGGGTCATTTCTTGCTCCTGACGTCTCAGACTAGGATAAATACGAACTGTTATAAAGGTTATAGGAAAGTAGAAAAGAAAAATAAGATCTAAAATAGTTGAAGAAGGTAGCTTGACATAAGAGGGTAGAAGAGGATTGTAGGTCGTAATTGACATAGGATGAATTGCTTGATGCAGGAAGAAAGGCCATTCATCAAAATGGAAACTCTTATTCTCTCCAGTGATATGCAAGACAGGTCTAACTTCAATTCGCCGATTCAGAATCTTCTCAGCTTCATACCTAAGGCAAGTACTTTCACCACAAGACACTTGACCGAACAACCATCCCATCATAAACTGTTTGGTATGTAGCACCATTACGGGCAGAGCTATACGTGACGCTATATGTGCTAAATGAGTGTCTCTATATGCTACAAACACCCGTGTGTTCTGTAAACGAGTCTCAAAGTTTTCTCGTTTGACATACATGCCAAGGAATACTGAAGTTACCCCGCGAATGAGACGAGAAAGAAAGAATTCTTCTGGGAGTATACTCAACACGACACATGTCTGTATAGCCAAGAAGAAACGTGAAATGCATAGGATTATTCCCAATGGAGTGTATGCGATTAGAAGCGTAGTTTTAGCAACATTGAATAGAAATGCATAATCCTCCATCTTATTAGCAAATTATTAACTAAATTACAAATAATACAATTTATAGCTTAATAATTCGAGCATGTGATTATCAAACTCATTAGCTATGTTGATGTTACTGATCACGTTTGGCTAAAGATTAATCCGGTGGAAAGCTTTTAGACTTTAAAGGCATTTCCAAAATAAAGAAAAGGTTTGTACAAAACAAATAATCACTACAATATACAAGCTTATAGTAGCTATACAACTATACTTTGTTTTCTAAGGAAATAACAGGTTTACAAAACAAACTAAGTCTGAGGGCTAATTGTCTTCCTAAGACATACATTAAGTACTATACATATAATACATTAATCTTCCCACAGGTCATCACTATTTACTTTCATTTTACATGAGGGACATCCCGGTTTAATGCCTTGAGTAGTTTCGTAATAATGGCCATGTTTGCATTTATTCCATTCAGTGGTGTAACATGGGATCTTTCGTCTATAGCCTGTATCATAATGACAGATGGGAATAGATTGCTTGTATTTCCCTCTAACTTTGTACAGGAAATTCTCACAGATTTGGAGTGTAGTTTCAGTATCTTCTTCAGAACAATGCTCTATTTTGTCAAACTTGGGTTTTAGGTCCAAGAATGATTTTTTGTCTTTTAAAGATAAAGATCCAGGTGCTGTTGTCTTGAACATAATGTAGAGCGGACATTGTCTGTATATCTGTTTGAGGTGTACCATATTCATTTGTTCTTGCTTGGGAGTATATTGAATTTTTTCGTCATAGAAGTATTTGAAGTGTTCGCACTGAATGAACCTGTTCAAAGGAGAATTATCAGCCCAGAGTTCAGCAGAGTAACCATCTGTATACATATTTGTTAAAATATTAATTATTTCACTTATATTGTATAGAGTAGTGCAGTCACTGCTGCGTATTGCATTCTGAAAGCGATGTAGTGATTGAAAAATCGCGCAATAAACTGATTTAGTTAATAACGTATTGAGACTGGAGCACTTATCTAGGAGGATCTGTTTAGATTCTAAAGTAGTCTGATTCTTAATCTTATCAATGTTAGCTTGAGACGATATAACAATATCATGATACCGGAGAGAGGTTGAGATCCTAAGGGAACATTCATCTCTTGGACAACTCGGTATGTGTATTATTGAATTATCCGTTAGAGTCTTCAAGTTGTTATCAAGTCCACTGACTTCGAATATATCTCCGCAATCAGGGAGAGTTATAAATGTAGAGTTTTGCTCTTTCTCTTCACCGAAGTAAACCTCAAAACATTTCTGCCCCGGATTACATACACGACACACTGTAGGACAAGGCTCACCGCATAATCCTATACAAGAGTGTTTGCACTGTAGAGTTAATTTACATTTCCTAGTACAGTGAGGCATATTTGAGGATTCAAAACATTTCACAGGGAGAGAATGTAAACATTTTGATGGAATATTATTAGGACATCTTTTACATAAATCTCCACACAATAGCGTGCATTTAGAGTGAAAACATTCCCGTGAACACGGTTCAGTACAAGGAGGGCAATCAGCTGGTAAATGACATGTGTATAGACATTTGTGTCCACATATTAATGTACGATTGCATAGCTTAGGACAAGCATTATGATTACCTCCATAACACATACCACAATATCCACTACAATTATGTCCACACAAAAGAGTTGTATTACATTTGTGGTTACATGCATCATCTAATTCATCAATGTCTAAGCCACAAGCTATTCTCACAGGATGACCACATGGAGCTTGTTTATCTAAGATAAAAGTGCAAAATACTGAAGCACAGTCCTCACCACATTTCCCAGGACAAGGGTGACTACATGGTAACGTCCGTGTACAGAGTAATTGACATTCAGATGCATCGTGTGTACCTGGATGACATAGTTTAGTGCATAAATGGGAGCAGGGGAGAGGGAGATGACAAAGAAGATCACATCCTCCGTGTTTGATATTCTTAAAATCCTCACTAGTACTAACTAATGTTACTGTCTCTTTATGTCTATCACAACACAGTGGGAGAGCATAACCTAGAGATTCTATCTCACTAAAACGATGGAGAATTCTCCTCCAGAGGTCGTGTGCTGTATTTTCACTTGCAACTCTAAGACACTCTTCATTACCAATAATATAGAATCCCTCTCTTGCCCTGGAGAAAGCAACACACACTCTGTTATCAACTTTACAATGTCCAATGTAACACTCCTCATTACCACGGACTACAGATAAGATAATAATTTTATTCTCTTCTCCCTGATACTTGTCAATAGTTCTTATCTTTACGTCAATATCCTCATCCTCTTTTTCCATTAGATCTTTCAACAAAGCTCTCTGTCCATTATAAAACGTTAGAATAGTGATTTCTTCCTCGCTATATCCTTGCTTGAGTAAGTATAAAGCTAGCTGTACTACGAATTTAGCTTCATATATATTTGTTCTACTGAAGGAGCCCTCACATAACTCATCTTCAAATACGTCATGCGAAATGAAGAATGTATTCTTCGTGACACCGCTAACAGGCTTAAAATCTTTCACTTTTTCATAGTCAGTTAAATTAGGGTATATTAATCGCATATTGTTAGCAATCTCTGGTCTCATCCTGTGCTGACAATCTAGAGTAATGTGTGCTACCTTATTATCAATTAATCTCTCAAAAAGAGACATATTTATATTATAGAGCTGAGCTAAATGGTAAACAGCATTAGAAGGCCGTAACTGTTGATGGTCTCCTATCATGATCAAGTGTTCTACGTGTTCAGATAAACTGGTTAAAATGTGAGCTTCCAGGACCTCGGCTGCCTCCTCAACTACAATAACTCTAGGTTCTAGTCTCTTTATCAATTTAGCATTCTTAGCTGCCCCGGTCGTTGTCATGCCAATTAATGCAGCTGTTTTGAGATAGTATAAGTCTACCTGATTACTGATAGCTTGTGATTCCTTAGCCCGAGCAAAATACTGATCAGCATAACTCTTCAGAACAAGACCTAATGTATTGACATAACGCTCTAGCCAATACTTAGATAGCAGTACACGATTAGTATGACTCAATTTCCATATATTCTCCTCATTCAATACTTCTTCCGGTACTTTTGTAGAAGTATCAATGGTGTTAACTGCCTCTTTAAATTTTATAGCAGCTTCATTGAGAGCTTCCTTATCTTTCTGATCTAATACACCTTCATCAGCATAAACAGGATTAGTATTGTACTCTAATTCATCGTCATAATAATCGTACATATCTTCATCATCAATACCATATTTTTTCGGGAGTTTTACTACTTTAGTTGCAGCAATAATTGGCTCAATAGTTTTATCGCTCTGCTTAATTTCAGACCTAAGGTCCAGGTAGTCGATTCGCCTCTCTAGAGTCTGATACTTGTCAGTAATATTGACTTCATCAGGAATTGTGAGGTCCTTCCCTGCTACTAAACTAAAAGGATTTTCAGATTCTGGGATATTCTTTGCTACAGGCTTCTCAGGTATCAAAGGAGTTCCCAATTGTGACAGCCATAATTCCACTATATCATCAGGTGAAGGAAGATAAGATGGCTTGTCACTGAGTAAACTTTTGTAGTGTTGAGGTGATAGTACATTCTTCAATTGATCGGGAGTTAGTTGTAGGATATTTGTAGCGTTTTTAAGCTCAGAAGCGTAAGCTTCAATCACTCGTGTTCTTGCTTCTAATTCTTGTTTCACTTCCCAATATTCCTTCTTGTATTTTCTTAGTTCATCAGTGATCTTCGATTTTTTATCGAAAGCAAATTTTTTCATTTCGAAGAGTGTTTTCGTTTTAACTTTTTCACTCTCGCTTCTAGAACCGATACGAATAACATTTTCTTCTACTTCCATGATTAATTCTAGAAACTGATCTAATGCATGATTAGAGTGTGTAATTACTAAAATAGGGCGTTTGCAAATACTTTCATCAAGTAGTTTGTCGTAGTGACGAGCATTTAATTCCCTTTTACGAGTCCTAAGGAGTATCTTGACAATTTCTAGACCCACAGTCGTCTTTCCTGTACCAGGTGGACCCTGTATTAGAGCGAGCCGCTTTGTAAAAGCAAGTTTCACAGCACTGAATTGACTCTCATTCAACTTATTAGTAGGAGGCCAATCACATAGAACTTTAACTCTGTTAGAATGCTCTGGTAATAAATCACCGAATTCTAGCATAGTTTCCTCATCGATATATTTAGGAGGATCACAGTTCAAAGTTTTACCGAGGAGAATTTCCTCAAAAGGCATTTTAAAATCTTCATTAATCTCCTGCAAACACGTTAACACGTGGAAATAAGCTTCAAAGTATACTTCTCTTGATTCAACCATAAAATAATCTGTGTCGAATTTGAAATTATGCTCGAATCCGCTTTCGAATTTGATTGAAACAATTCTTGTACTTTTGACCTTTTCTTCGTCACTATGGGTCACAACAGCCCATAAGGGATTTTCGAAAGTTGGGTAGCCTTTAGCGTTTTTCTGAGAGATGCATACAAGGTTTCCATATTTGAGACGTGAAGAATTACCCCAGTCAAAATTCATCATATCTTTGATACCATACGGGTTGAATGATATTGTATATATCATACCATGTTTATGATCCGTTGTTATGGACTGGAGCTTAACATTATCATAGGTGTATAATTCAGTCCCGAAGTTAATGTCCAAATCCATTAAGTGTCTTATGGCTATTTTGAGTGGATATACCATGTCTTCTCTTAGCAGTTTAAAGTGTATATCAAGATAAGTCTCCAAATCAGCATAATCTCCTTCTTTAATTAACGCTCTGAGATGTACATTACTGTCTGTCTTAATTTCCTGATAAGTTGGGAAGATTGGAATGCATCTAAATGGTCGCCCGTAATCTTTAACATCCTCCTGATCATCACTCTCGGATTCATCTTCTACCTTAGACTTAACCTGCTCAACGTCTCTAAGAGCAGCTTCTACCTTAGTTAGCAAGGTGAATAGTTCAACAACAGCCTCTTTATCTTGAGGGCCAAATTCCTCACTAGCTGCCACCTCATCATTAAGAAGCACAATACAATTGGATAGGTTCTTATACTCATTATGGTATTTATTTAGTAGTGTTCTCAACAGCTGTACTGTCCAATTTATAGACGTTATACAAATTTTAAGATCCTGGCGGCTAATTCGATTCTTCATATCCTCAAAGTTGTTACGAATAAATTTCAGAATATTGTATTTAGACTTGAATAAGGGTGTGTTTGGTAACTTACCGTAAATAACGTTAATCTTATGCACTGTTTGAGGAGTTTCATTAGTAAAATGTGAATGAGTGAATATCTCTACTAAGTTACGTATGTCAGACATCTGTAGTTTAGCTGAGTTGATTAGCTTCTCTAGATCAGATTTTTGTTCTGTCATGAAGTTAATTAGGAGACTAGGGTCTTCATTGCGCGAGAGTTTGTTACATTCCTTCAGGTAATCCCCGTATCCAGGTACAACCTCTTGTTGTTTTCTATCACGTTCATATCTGGATCTTCTACCTCCCCTACGAGGAGGATTTGTTGACAGCTCAGGAGCACTGTGTAACCATTCTCTAAAGCTTTTTTCTGCCATGCTAGCTTAATTGTATTCAGTTCCTAATTAAACATTTGGATATGTATTGAGCATAATAGTCTACCAAAAGCCAAATAATTACAATAGTTATTGAAAAACAAATTAATTTTGAATCCTCACTAACAAACTGCAAAATGAATATATATATATATACCAGGAATACTAAAATACAAATAGTGTAAAAGGCTTAGTCCTACTAGCTTACAATTGAATAAATAATCACACAAGCAAATTCAGTTAAACAGACCTCAATGCTTAGCTGGATCAGTTCCATGATGAATATGTATTGAATCCGTGTTGTTAGAAACGTATTTGATCACTTTACCAGGTTTAGGATTCTCTCTCAGCAAATACTCAGTCAGGTCTACTCCCATGGACTTCAGTAGCTTGTAGTGACGAAGTTTATGTTCATACTTAGCCCATTCATTATTCATATATGAGTCATGAACTTCCTTTTCCTGTCTTAAATTCTC
Organism: Oopsacas minuta; assembly: GCA_024704765.1. Lineage (NCBI taxonomy): Eukaryota > Metazoa > Porifera > Hexactinellida > Lyssacinosida > Leucopsacidae > Oopsacas > Oopsacas minuta. The sequence continues at coordinate 277,809 of JAKMXF010000302.1, forward strand.
TGTGAGAGATTTCTTCGCGAGTTCGATGCTTAGCCCCAATTCTTGCTTCTTAATTTCAAACGCGTTTTTCATCTGCTCCACTTCCACTTTCTTCTCCAACTCAAGTTTTTGTTTCTCAGCCAAAAGTTGAGTTTCTTCCTGCTTTTGTGTGTTCACTTCTTTTTCTCTAGTCAGTCTTAAATTGTTGCGATTACTGACAGCTTGATCATGAATGTTCTGTAGCTTATCATCAGCTTTAAATCCACGGTAGATAACCTTACTTATCAAGAAGCCCATTCGCTTAGCACGTGAAACAAGATTAGGAAAACTATCAAGGTTATTCAGGGCATTAGCAGCGTCTACGAATTCCTCATAGGTTACCTTTGCCAAGAAAGTGATTGTATCTGAAGACACAGCATTAATAATGTCAGCAATAGGATCAGCTGTTTGTTTTAACATCACATTCACTTCTCTCAGCTCATAGAAAATCATCAGTTTAATCCGGATAAGGGCGTCATCTTTAGTACGAGCATCATTAACGTTAAAGTACATCTGATCCGGAATTATCTTCAAAACCTACAGAGGATAACAAGAAATAAATAATATTCTATAATTTACAAATATCTAACATACAGTGAATTTGTTGAGATTAGGTTTATAATCTGTCTTATTCTCCTGAGTTGGTCCATGCCAGGAGAAGCTATGCAACCACTCATCAGCTGTTGGTAGAAATAGGGTCGGTCCATAGACAACTCTCTGTTCCACTTCATCTGACTCAGAGATCTGTTTGTATACCACTAAAGCTGAGCTAGCATCAAGTGCGATACCATCTTTACATACGATGTAATTATGTATTATAGGATTGAAGAATATCAAAGAAGGCCCTGGCACATGTCTCACATCCCCGCTCAACTCTTCAATGTATATATACTGTCTTTCTGATGCAGCAGAAGGATTCAATCTTTCAAAACTTTTCCTGAAAGCATTCACATAGTTAGGTCCTTCGATTATATGAGTACGACCAGTTCCCTTTTCACGTACCAAGTATTGCTCTCGGGTAGGTATTGTTTTGAAAAGAGGCATAATTATCCCAGAAAATATACTCTAATATCTAGCAAAGAATAATTTTAATAACTATATACTCAATAACAAATAGAAATTATTATTATTTAGACTGTAAATCTATTGTATCAAATTTGAAATAAACCTCATTCAACCTTTGCTGGATTTTATCCCATTCAGCTGCTAGTTCCTCACAGGTTACATCACCTTCTACATAATTATTACAAAGTTTATCAAAATCATTTAAAGTATTGGAAGCTAACTTTTCAGCTGTAGAACTTATACATCTGAGTTGCTTAGCGACCAGACGTGGAGGTTTCTCCTCTAGTAAAGCCATAGCCCCGCTCATCAAACTGACTAAATTAGCTCTACCTAACCGGACACTTTTCTTGTAATCCTCAACACAGTCTAAGGTCTTCGGACAGCAACCTTGCCAGACATTAAGCTCGTTAACACGACGGTACATGGGAACTTCGTCTGGGAAAATGAAATGATTCGGATTTGATGGGTTCAAATCATTTAGGTTTTCAATCTTTTCGAGTTGTTCAATGAAATTATTTGCACCTGAATCTTCAGGTACAAGAATGTTACTAGAATTCTTTCTTAATTTAATTTTCGCTAATGAAACCCTGCGGATAGATTTCAGTAATTCAAGACGAACAATGGATAATTTTTTGTTAAATATTCTTCTTTGATAAAGTAGCTTCGCCATTATGTTGTTCAAACGTTATGTTTAATCGGTTAACTATTAAGCTTCCTATTTATATATTACCATGAAGGTCACGATGTTATTCATCTAACCGATAGAAATTATAAACTCAGACTTTCTTAAATAAACAGCTAGAACATATTGAAAGGGCTCATACACAAAATCCATAGAATTATAGTATAATGTTACACAATGTAGCCACGTGTCAATTATAATAGATATGTCAGGTTGTTGTGTTTTAGGTAATATAATCTGAGAGCGTCAGTTATAGCCTGGATGAACAAATAATTAAATTTATGATTTAATTAATTCAGACGTAACAAGTGTTATAGTAATGTAAATCAGTAATTGAACAATAGGACAATAGGTGTATGAATAGCAAACATTACTACATCAAATTGTAATCTCTCTAAATTAGATCAATTGCAAACATACGTCACCTATAAAAACTTATCGTTGGGTAAATTATCTCAGATTCGCATAATTAAATATATTTATTGCGTATTGCAGCTCTGATATCTCCTGGAATACAGAGATATTTATTAATATTTTTAGGATGACACAAAAAATTGTCTTTGACCGAATACGGTCGGAAAATGTGTGATTTTATGGCTTCATCAAGGTGTGAAATGGTAAAATTTTAGTGTTCCTTTTCATTTTTTCAGCTGTAATCGGTTTATCAAGTTTGTTATGCGAGATGAACGTCAATAACCAATACATTCCCTACCTATAAATTATGTTGTGTTCTGTATCTCACTAACTAGATACTTATCCTTGTAATACCGTATACAGAATGGCCACCCACAGTTCCCAAACACCTTTGAATACAAATCATGGGTTCATTGTGTTTGATTTGGAAACAGATGGACTAATACATAAATCAGGCTATGGAGAAACTATGATCCCTCAAATCCTACAAATTGGATTCGCTCCGTTAGAAAAACTAGCTCATAAAATGAATGTAACGAGTTACTACGCACAGCCTATGAATCCAACAGAATTTCTAGATAAACTAAGTAAAACCCACATGTTACAGAAATATTATATCGGATACAATTATGGGTATTACAGCCTAAAAACGGGGGAAAAGGTGAAAGCCAATCCACTAAGGATCTGCATAGATAACTTGATAGCTTGGAAAAAATATTATTATAAAGATCAGCCAGTTTTCCTTATAGCTCACCATGGGATCAAGTTTGATAAAGTTGTGTTTGAATATAATCTAAACAAGCTAAATCTCCAAGATTATTTTGAGTCTAAAATGAACTTAGTAGGCTGGATAGATTCACTGCAATTAATACGAGAATTGCCTGATATTTTACGTGAACTCGGCTATGGATTACCTCGAGAAATGACAGAGTCAGAAAAATGGGTTATAATTAAAAAAAATACTCCATTTAGCCTAAGTAACCTAATTCTTGCATTAGCTAAGCGATATGCAGAGCTAACCGCGGTTCAAACCAAACTTGAATGGCCAATCTTTGATTTATCTCTGCAAAGAAGCAAGGAAGAGGAAGAATGGCAACATTATTTCACCAAAGAGTCGATGATACACTCATACAGAATACTAATAAGTAAACTCAACCCACACAACGCGAGTGATGACGTAATGGCTTTAGTATGTATATTACATCATCTAAATCTATATCCTAAAATTAAGAAGATGGTCTTAGAGATGTTATAACACATGTTAGCTGGTTACTAAACCCATTACGTCATTTCAAATATTTTGCATATTACTACATTTTTTACAAATAAAATAATTAAATTTCATTCTTGCTTCCAACCACTTTCTTCAAAAAGATTGTCAATTTGGTCGAATCTTTTGCTGAGTTCACTTATGTTTCGCGAAATTTTAAACCATTCGCTTTCCAAGTCATTTGAAACAGGGCGTTTTTTGTCACTTACTGGGCTCATATTCTCCCTACATAACTTCTGGAAATCTCCTAGAGTGATGAGAGCAATATTCTCAGCTTTTGTTATGAGTGTTCGCAAAATGCTATCTATCGGGGGAGGGGGTGACTCCTGTAGAAGATACATACCTCTGCTACTAATGGTTACCAGGCTAGAACGTGTATTTTGTATGTAGCGCAAGAAATATTCTCCATTTCTGTTCTGGCATAAGTGGGGAGGACGAATATTTGGGCTAGGTGGAGAGTACTGGTCAATGGGAAGGGCTAGGTTAACAACAGGTGGGGCACTTCGGAATGTATTGGTTTGAGGAAGTAGTAGCAGATGAGCTGGTATCTTATAAGCTTCAGTTTCCTCGTCAATGGACGGTGAATCAATGGAAACATATTCAGTAGAATCCGAATCAGATTCAAAGAAAGAAGCAAGATAGCTTGTTCCTTTATCAAACAGACTTTTACCTTCTGTGGAAGAAAACAAGGCCATTAAATACACTGCTATAGATTCTTCTAATTACAGCTAATTAGCACAAAGCAATTCTTTACTGAAATGAGCTAAACATTATAAATTTTACTCAAATATCGGTGAGGCCCAACAGAAATTGTATGACAAATGGCATACCTGCTTTTCTATCCAAAAAACAGCTGAAAAGTTAATAATTTATCCATGAATAATCAATACACAATCAGTAATCTGCTAACATATACACAAAGAGCATCACATATATAAATAGAAATAGTACCTAATAAAGACAAAGTAGATATAATTGGTATCTAGCCCTAGCGAATAGAAATAGCATTACGATATTTACACAAATTCTAACTCGTACTGTACTGCGAGAGATTAGAGAGGGATTAATTGTCTGGTTGGGAGAGGGCATCTAACAATGAAACAAATATATAAAGTAGAGTAATTAAAGATCCTCAAATGCTAATAATAATAATACACGTTTCATTATCATAAAATAGTAGTCAATGTAGTCCGTTTCGAAAGGTTAATTATTCGTAAAAAGTTTGTCAGATTGTCCACAAGGCATAATTTATCCTTATGCTATATTTGTATAACATTACTATAGAAAATATAATTATTTTATGCACTTGACTACTTTTAAAAGATAAAGCATTCTAATTAACTACCTGAAATATCCCTAGGTCCATGCAACCTCTGTCTTCTATAATTCTCATAATGTACTTTATCTGTAGTCTCTTTAAGATCAAGCATCCTGCTCTTAATAAGCATATTACGTAGGTTAACAAACTCACAATGAGCAGGGTTTTCAACCTCGATAACTCCCCATTTAGTCTTACGAGCTAAAATCTTCTTACCGTTAACCTAAGGAAATTAATGATTACATAGACAATTTTATTCAAAAGTACATCATATACCTGATGCAGTTGATCACTCCCGATAATAGCAAATGGTAGAAACTTGTCAATAGCAGCATTAGCAACCATTTCATCTTCCTCATCTGTCTCATAACCAGAGGGATATATCCTGATTTTGTGATGAGTTATATCATCTCTTATCCTCTGTTTAAAAGCATGTCTCTCTTCAATTGTCAAAGTGTCACTCTTCGCAATGACTGGCACGATATTGACGTGTTTGTCAAGTTTCTTCATAAACTCAATATCAAGAGGTCTTAGACAATGTCCAGTAGGAGGAATGAAGTACATACAGCAGTGAATTCGTGTATCTGGGATGTATTTCTTGCGATTGATACTAACCTAATTTAGAAATATATCATATAACACCCTATAAAGTTTTAAATATCTATAACTAACTTCTTCATTGAGATAAGCTTCGAATTGTTTATTGACGTACTCTAATATAGGTTCCCAACTCTTCAAATTATTGATCTGATCACCAAACCCTGGAGTGTCAGTGATGGATAATTTCAGATTAACAGATTTCTCTTCTATTACGTGACAGACTGAATTTATCTTCACAGTAGGTGGAAGAGGTTCCGGATGTTGGATACAACTCTGTCGACTGACTGTACCTCTAAACAGGGTATTAATCATAGTACTTTTGCCAAGCCCGCTCTCTCCTACTACCATTAAGTTGAATTCAAATCCTCTCTTCAAGGCCTTTTCCTTCAATTGATCTTGAATGCTATCAAACCCGACAAATGCCTAAATAATTACATAATAATAATAATATATGGGTAAAATAATTATTGTTTATATTTAGACTAACTTGTAACTTGCTCTTCAATCCTCCCCATCTGGTGGTAGAAGACATGTGCTCACGCATAATCTTAGTGAAATCACCAAATGTTATGTAGCCCTCAGTAGCACATCCCTCTCCTTTCAGTCTGATAGCCTGTAGCTCAGAACTTCTAATCTCGTTACCCAGAATCTCCTGAGTAACTTTAGCTAGATCTTCTAACTCGATAACTCCATTTTCGTCTGGGTCGAACTTATGAAATGTCTTCGCGAGAAATTCGCACTGCTGTTGGGAGAGAATAAACTGTTGATCAAATTCTTCTGACATTTTTGCTATTTTAAAATCAGAATTAACTTGGTTAATATTTGTATACCAATCCAGCTATAAGTCTAATATCATTATCTTAGGTTCCACTGTACATACGTAGTTATGAATCACATAATAGTTGTAGAAATAATTCTCAAATTAATTCGAAACCTGTAATACCAATTGAATAGATTAATAAATACACCATCAAACCATACATTCTACTGTTCACATGAGCCTACCTTTGATAACTAAACATAATAGAAAAGGAATATATTACTGATACAGGTTGGAGGACAATGTAACCTACGCTAATAGTGCGGTTTGTCTGAATGGCAGATTATCATTGTGGTGGAGATACAAATTGATAACGAAATAATATGGTCAAGAGTTTTGAATTACTAGACAGCCAGATAATTATCTTAAGAATTGGAATGACCCTATGAATTCCTCAAAAATATGTTAAGCACATACGTGTTTTAATAACAACAATATAACAAATGGTAGAAAATAGAAAAAAATTAACTGATTTATTCCGAAGATATTAGCTAAGCACACCGTTTTAACCTAGTAAGAATTACATACACTGGAATACAGTTACTGAGAGACCTAACCTAGTAGACTAAGTATGTGCCTAAACCACAAAATAAATAGCATAACAAATATTTAACCTTTAAGGAGATACCATAATATACGTATTGACACTGGGTCAAAAAAACCCAGGCTGTCCAGGCCAAGAAGGAACAATGTTCCCACCCATATCTGGCCCAGCATATGCGTTATTGTCCTGCACACGATGTCCTGTGCCACCAATTTTAGCACCACACTCATTGCACTTAGCTTCAACCACTGCGCCCCCACAATCTCCAATTCCATAGAGATGTCCGTTCGGACAGCGATACCATCCACTCCTGTTTACGTCTACTGCTAGCGCTATCTGTACACGTTCTTGTTGAGATAAAGGAGCGAATTTGTATTTGGCAGTTACATTAGCTAGGAACAGCTCACAATCATGGATTAGGTTAATACCAACATTTTGTAACAGACTACTCAAAAATTGTCTGTGTAGTGATTCGAAAACTCTACGGTCATCTTGATCACTGACAGTTGGAAGTATTGCAGCAAATAAACTGCTAAGCACACATCTTCTCGATAAACTCTGTAAATCTTTTATAATTGAGAAATCTTGGCGTGTATATTTTGTATTACTTAATAAGGCATCGATTTTATTGGTGGAGGTAAAAGCCCTGTGAGCATGACATGTTTTCCAGATGTGATCTGGGGTCTGGTAGAGGTCTGAAAATATTTTCAAGAGATCGAATATAACGTAGAGTTTCCTATGGTCACATTGTGAGACTATAGCGATACATTTAAGTATATTTTGTATTATCTCTGATTGTGCTGGATTGAAGGGAGTGTTATTCGTCTGCATTTTGTGAAGTATTTCATTACTAGATGATCTAATGTTATTCCTCATTTCATCGATGATCTTAAGCTTAACATCTTCTAGGTCATTTAGTGCCTTTTTAACAATCTCTCCATAACGCAGATTCTTACGAATAGGGACTTTACACTTGGGGCAAAAAGGTAACTGTATTTTACCAGGATTGTTCTCCCTACCGCCCAACTGTACATCCATCCATTGATCGAATCCTGTAACCTCATAAATATGACCGCAATCCTCTAACATCAAGAAACGTGCATCGTCCTCATCTTCTGTTCCAAAGAAGATATCAAAGTTTTCATCATCTGGTTTACAAAATTTGCAAAGATTAGGACAAGGTTCACCACATAGCCCCCTACACCTGTGTCCACACGGCAGCCTCTCTCTACAATCATAATTACATCTGTCCTTATTACAGGGTTCATTGCAAACACGTGCACATCTACCATGTCTACACTCCCAAATACAACGCTCAATGCATGGTACACACTTCTCTCCACATGCAAATCCGCATTGTGTATGAGGACACTTGTTAATACACTCTTCCTTACAAGGAGAACATATTCTTGGTTTATGACATTTATCCTGACATGGGTGACCACAGATTAACGGATTATCACACCTACGATTACAAGGCTTATGCTTCTTGCCATGAAGACACTCACTACAAGTACCTGTACAAATATCTCCACACTCAAGCTCTTGACCACATCTAGCTGTACAATGAACTAGCAATAAATTAGTAGACTGGTAGCAAGGTAGGATATGATCATGACCACAATACAACTTTACTGTAACTTTCTGAGTACAGAGGGCTTTCATACAGTCCTCTCCACATAAGGAGGGACATGGGTGAGAACAGGGGAGTCGCAGCTGACAGGGACGTTTACACTGACTGTGCTCCGGCCGTCTAGAACAAGGCATTACTTGTTCATGGAAACAGAACTCTATCTCCTTCTGTACTGGGTAGAGACATTCAGTGCATTCCTCATAACACTTTCGTATATATCCATTAATATCAACACATGGATGTTTGCACGGCTGGTGAATACGTACACATTCCTTTCGACATTTTACTTCGTCATGCCCATCAGGATGACACTGCTGTGGACATTGATGACCGCAATCGAGACGTTTATCGCAAGGGAGCTCACAGCCACCATTCTGAACCAGTTGGAAATCTTTTGGGTTCTGAACTTCTGTAATAGTACTGGGATGGTTTTGACAGGATAAGGGCAATTTGACTCCAATATTCCCTTTAGCACTGAAAATATCTAAAACTTTATTCCAAAGATTCGTATCACTACGAGCTTTGGATAAGCATTGTGCATTCCCTATAATAAAGAATCCATGTTTAGCTCTAGAGAGAGCTACACAGACACGGTTATCAACTCTACAATAGCCAATGTTATTCTCATTATTACTCCGTACGACTGAGAATATAATAATAGTGTTCTCCTCCCCCTGATACTTATCCACTGTAGTACAACGAACTCCACCTTTGACACCAGCCTGTTTAAGTGAGTCTAATATTTTAAATTTCTGTCCCATATAGAAAGTAAGAATGGTGATATCTTTACCATCGTAACCTTGTTTTAGGAGATATCTAGTGAAATGTGCTACAAACATGGCCTCATGCTTATTCGTCCTACTCATGCTATCTTGTTGAAGATGGTCCTCAGCATTGTTATGATGTATAAAGTAAATATTATTTTTCACGCCTCTAACGGGTGGATAATCATGAACAGCTGGAAAGTCCTCTAATCCAGGATAAATAGGTTTAATTAGTGCAGATATTTCAGGTCTCATTCTATGTTGAGTATTTAGAGTTACGTGATCGACACCTCTGGTCACTAGTCTCTCGAAAAGTGATATTTCTAATTTGTATCGCTTAGACAGTTCGTGTACAGCGTTGCTCGGACGGAGCTGCTGGTGATCTCCTATTAGGATCAAATGTTCAACTTGTTGTGATAAACAAGCCAAGATATGAGCTTCAAGAACTTCAGCCGCTTCTTCAACGAAGATTATCCTGGGATGGAGCTGAGTTAGAAGCTCTGAATTCCTAGCGGCTCCAGTTGTTGTCATGCCAACAATCGCAGCTTGTCTCAACACAAAAACATCAAGTTGTCTCTGCTTCTGTTGCAGCTCTTTTGAGATATTCATATACTCTGTACTGATCCCAATTAGAATTTGATTATATTCTCGTTTCTTCTGATCTAGCAAATAATCATAAAGCACGTTTCGCTGTTGAAGGTTCAGATCCCATAGATTATTATGTTGTAGTATATTCTCAGGTAAATTCGGCGTAGCTATATTATTATCCTCTGCGTAATACAACATTCTAGCTTCCTCAATAGACATACCGCTGAACTCTCTTAATTCTTCATAAAAAGTTTGAAACGGTGCATCTACTGCGTCATCATCATCACTGTCATGATGGAGGTAATCGTCTTCTGATTCAAAGTCGAAAGGGTTCTGTTCATATAAATTAGGTTCCCTAGATGTTTCAGACATAATGTCGATAAAATCCATAGATGAAGCTATGGATATTGGCGAGTCAGATCTTGGCATGGCTTGAGATCGAGCGGGGAAATTGTATGCTGGAAAATTATCAAAATTAGTTAGATTCTGAGCTGGGGGTGGATTTGGTTGTTGAGTAATTATGTTTGAGAGTTTGCCATAAGGCTGTTGAGAATAGTTCATAGCAAATGGATTGTCTCTTTGTTGTGGAATAAGTGGTGTACGTTGTGTTGGTGGTGGAAGTGGTAAAGGGATAGTCTCAGCTTGATGCTGTTCTGGTATGAGATCTAGATCTTTCAAAGCCTTTTCTTGTTTTTCATATCTATTCAGTTCAATCTCATCTTCATCAGAATCATCAGCACCTTGTAACATATCAAACTTATTGGCTGTTGGTAATTGATTTCTTTTATTTCTGTTCTTACCCTTTCCCTTTTTACCATGCTGAGGTTCTGCAAGTTGTACTTGCTTGGGGGTATTCAGTGCATTAGGATTTACAGATCGTCCTAGCCACTGTTCAATTATAGATTTCTTGTTCTTATTCACTTTTTCAAAACCGTCATCATTAGTACCAAATAATGACCGATATTGGCACTCATTTAAATGTTTATCAAAATCTTCCTTGGTTAGGCAATTACTGCCAAGTTGTTTTGATGCGTCTTTTATTACTCCTTGTTTACTTTTCAATTCTCTCTGCAGATCAAACGTGTTATATCTCAGTTGTCGTATTTGATGCGGCACATTAGATTTATCCTCGAAAATTTTCTTTGAAGCTTTTGGTAGAGTTTTTTCGTTAAGTTCCTCCCGATCAATTCTAGTCCCTATCCTAATTATATTCTCCTCATAACTCAAGATATACTCGAGAAATTGATCGAGAGCATGGTTCGTGTAGGTAACGATTAAGATAGGATATTGACATAAACTCCAGTAGAGAGGTTTGTCAATATCTTGGAACTGAGTTTCCATAAGAAATTTCCTATAGTCTAATTCCTCATCGATTAATTGTACATGATTGGGTCCAGACTTAAGCAAGTGTTGTCTGGTAGATAACAAAACTTGCAACGCATTTGCACCTACATAGGTTTTACCAGTTCCTGGGGGGCCTTGAATTAAAGCTATCTCTTTGGTTAATATGAGTTTCAAAGCTTCGAATTGGCTCGGATCAAGCTTGTCTGAATAATGAGGCCAACGCTTGAGTACACAAACAGCTGGAGTAGCAGGATAAATGTTTGGAAACTGATAAACAGTATTAGGATTCAAGTAGCAGGGAGATTTACATATCGTTGTGTTGCCAAGGATGAGCTCTTTCAATGGAATAGTCTCAGGAGTCATGTTCTGTATCACAGATAGTGTATGGTAGTATGCTTCGTAGTAAACCTGCCGAGATTCTATTATAAAATAATTCTCGTTAAAATCAAAATCAGGTTGGAAGCCGTTTTTGAATTTTATTGAAATCTGCAAACGCTCAGTCAACACTTTCTCGTCTCTATGAGCTACGACTGCCCATAGCGGCCTCTCGAATGAAGGTTTGTCATCAGCTCCGTAAGTCAGAACACATAATAGAGTACCGAATTTAAGTCTCTGTACACGGTCCCACTTTATTTTAGAGGGATCATTTACATTGCAAACTTTGAAGGTTATTCGATAAAGTAATCCTTGTTTTTGATCACAATCCATATCAACTATTCGTACGTGTTCATACATGAAGAGTTCCTTTCTTACGTTCTTCTTTTGATCTGTGAGGAAATTCTGAATTCCTTGTCTTAACGGACGGATCATATCTTCTCGCAGGAGTTTGAAATGTATATCAAGGTATAGTTCTGCAGTAGGATAGCTTCCCTTTGTTAACAGAGCTCTCAGTTTAGCGTGATTAGGATCTGTAATTTCAGATTTAGAAGGTAGTATTTCCATTTGTGTGTAGGGACAACCGTAATCTGCCTCCTCATCCTCAAATTGTTGATTTTGAGCTTTCTTCTTCTTGTTTTCGGATTTCTTATCACGTATGTCTTTACACCAGGTGTATAGATTCGTTATTTCGTAATCTAATTCATTAGGTATGGCTACCACATTTCCACTCTTTCCTTGAAAAAGAGTACGAATTACAGGCCATAAGACATCCACTTCACTCTGTTGGGATATAGCAAGATGATTCAAGAGTTTGAATACATTCTTCAACCGAGCAAAATCTTTCTCTAAATAACCCTGGTCCTTCGGTTCTCCAAACGAATCATAAATTTCGAAAATATAATTCGACATATTGTGGACTGACTTTATCAGATTGCTATCTAACACCTTTGCGAAAATATGGAGTGTGGTTTGCTGTTGAAAATGTGGAGGTGACAATAAATTGTCACATGTCAAAACTTCCAACAAACCTCGTATTACATCCTTATCGAGGTTATGACAGTTTATTATAGATTCTAATGGTTCAGGAGCTTCTCGTATCATTTTACTAATATTACACTTATCTTCATCTCTCATCCATTTTCTACAATGTCCAATGTATTTCCTTCTCTCTTCATCATTTTCCAGCTGTTTATTTTTCCAAAAGGGTCCTTTTTTTGCTCCCCGTTTGTTCCCATCTTGTCCAGCACCATCCCCTAAATCGTACGACTGTCTATGAGGATCTCTAGATCTTCCCTCTTCCCGCCATCCTCCCTGTCTCCCCCTAAATCTAGACTCTCTTGGTTCAGTGGTGTTAGGAGGAGCAAACTGGTTATGACTGCCATAAGGTTGATTGGATTGTTGGAACGCAGATTGGAAATTCTGGCCTGGATACGGTAGTGGTGCTTGTGCTCCATGCACTGGGACTTGATTGTGGAATTCAGTACGTTGGTAGTAAGGATGCGGTTGTTGCAAGTTTCCGTATGTATTGTGAGCTGGAGGGGTTCTAGCATGTCCAAACGGGTTCTCAGCCATACTATTTTATTATTGTAATAATTAGTTACACAAAGAAACACAAAAATAGAGACAAAGCATGTATATTTGTATTTATAATTTGTTATGAGGTGATGGGATGATGCAGTATATTGTTTTCTGAAAAATGTTGTTTGTCGATTATGTCATGGTAGCACGTGCGGGTTATTAAATCTTATCGCTTGTAACAGTTATATTATAATTACGTAAGTTTTTGCATAAGTAATAGTCTAAGTGAATGAGTTAAGTAATCCACATCGAGTAGAAAACAATTATTTTGTTGAACATTCTAATTCATTGAAGGTTATTATATGTTGATATCATCTGCGGAAACAACGGTTTTTATACTCTTTGAAAGTTCGATAGCTTTCCTGAGTTCGTTCTCAGGTAAGATATTTCTTTCCTTCAAAAGTAGTAACAGATTCATCCTAGAACTACCGATAAACTGAGAGCCTAAGAAAGCAGGCAATCCTAGTCCATTAGGCAGTGTATACAAAGGAACCCGTATCAAACCAAGCACTTCATTTCCATAGTCTTTCCCTTTAACGCATTTGCTCTCTATTTCTACGATTTTATCAAATTTTATTTCTTTCGCGTAGAAATGCAAACACAAATTAAGCTCATCTGCATAATGAGTTATAACATAATCCTCTTGCGTAATATTTAAGCTGTCAGAAGGGATACCCAGTTCTTCAGAAGATTCTCTGTTTACAGCAATGAGAGGAGTTTCACCTTCATCCACGATACCCCCAGTGAATCCAAACGTTCCATCAAATCTAAGCTGGACTAAGAGATGAGCGTACTTTGGATATTTTCCGAATTGTTTGGCATCTGTCCGTGCGTATAAAGCAGCATGAGCTGCATGTCTGAATCGAGGTTCAAGTTTCAGACTTTGAATCTGATCTATTTGTTTGTAAAGTGACTGCATCAGTAACTTAAAGCGCATCTAACGTGCATTTATTTACCTATACAAAATTTCCAAAATTTGTATTATTTCTTAAATGTTTTAAGTCACAGAGGCAGACAATATTCTAAGGAATCATTATGATAAGGCCTTGATTAAGAAATTCAGGACCCTAGGCTAAATTCAAATGGTAGGTACTTTGAGCTGATTGATAATCGACCCATTTGGAACCATAGCGGCCTCAGCCCAGTTTGCATTTGCTTTAATCCGCCCAAGTGATTATATAAGTATAACAGCACTCAGCTCTTAACATGAATAATGCAATACATACTAATAATTATTAACAAGCTTGAACTAGTGAAGTATATTGACTCAACTTGGCCTAGAATATATGTAAGTGGCTGAACCAACCATAACTAAACCACAAAGAAAATATATCGTAGGAGTATAAGCAAATATGAAAATAGAAGCAATTAACGAGACAACCAATGCGATTGATGTAGCAAATCCCTTCACAATATTGTCAGCATACTTTATAACTGCAGCTACTAGAATACCGCCTGCTGCCTGGATTATTACTACAACGAATACGATTGGGGTGTAACCAAAAAAGAACCCTTTAATGAAAATATCTGATCCATCTTTCACAGCAATATAGAAGGCAGCTACAATGGCTCCAAAGAAGCTAAGTTGGATGTTTTTCACCCAAAGAGAAGCCGAGACTCCCTTCAACTGTTTTTCAACATACACACCTACAAACCCTGATAGGCAGGTAGCGCCTAAAACTGCGAAAAAACCGATTAGTGGATTATTCGTAGACTTGTCAATGTTTTCATTAGTGGCAATCTGTTGAAAATTATCAAATTGTACAAAAGAAATTCCAATGAAAAGAATAAACAGAGCTACCCATTTCATCCAGTTCAACTCTCTTCTGAGAATAATCACAGAGAATAGAGCAGTAGTCAACAGCTTGAGTTGAGAGAGTACCTATACAACAGTTTGTAATAATAGTGACGTAACGTTAACTAAATATACAATTCGTATATTAACAAATCATGCAAAAATCTGATAACATCTAATTGTAATTACAGTAATAAAACACTCAATTATTATTATACGTAACTATGAAATAATTAAAATAGTCATGTAACTATCGGTAACAATAATAACTATACAACTATTAAATTAGGGTTAAAATTAATGTAATGCTAGTTAATCATTGTTTTCTTGTTTGGAGTTTCGTCTCAATCGTTCAGGTTCCTTCACAGCAATATTGCTGAAATCATCAAACACAACAGAGACTGTATCACCCATTATATCTTCAAATTCCTGCTCACCACGCATGTTGTCATTCAGCTCAGATAACCTGAGTAGAGTAACAATATCAGCATGTGGTCCTTCTAGTGCAAGAGCTAGCGAAGTCTTGCCACGACTGTCAACCAATTCTTTGTTCGCTCCCCTTTTCAAAAAGAGACACACGTGTCCAGTTTTTCCCATCTTGCTAGCGTGATGAAGCGCAGTCTGGTCGTTCCAATCCTTGGTATCAATATTAGCACCGTTTTGCATAAGAAACTCGCTAGCCATTAGATTACCATATATGGTGCTGCGGATCAGAGAGGTAGCTCCTAGCCCCCTGGGGTTCTGATACTCTATTCTAGCACCCTCAGCTAGTGCCTTCGCCATCTTAGGAACATCTCCCAGTTGTGCAGACAGATAGAGGTCAAAATCAGGTGATTGTTCAATTTGAAAAGAATTTTTTGGTTTTATAACAGATATTGACTCAGTACGTTGTATCCGTATAGATGGAGCATCCATCTCTGAACCTGTACCGAATGGGGGAGGAGGAATTGGAGGTGTTTCTATGTTATTTCGTTTGTAATTTAGATTCAAACTTTCTGATAACTGATCATGTGTAGCGCCCTCTATACCTCCACTAGAATTATCACTGGAAGAACTAGAAGAACCTTCATCACATTGGAAATTCAGTGAAGATATCTTAAGCGCTTTCTGCTTTACATGTACACCATAACTACTATGTTCTGTCATGGAATGTCTGTTTGTAATGCGAGGAGGTTTGGGCGGTGGCATTGTCATAGAAGAGCCTGGTTTGTTAAAACTACGACGGAAAGCTGAATGAGCTGCTAGAGTAGTTCGCTTGTCTAGAGAGCCCATTGGTTCTCTGAACTCTTTAAGTGTAGCGGTTAAGTGCTGTGGCTGAGGAAGGAAAGATTTTGGTCTTTGTTTAAGTGCGAGGCCTTCTCCTTCGTGTCTGGGCCTAGAATGCAAGAAAGGAAGTTTGAAAGGACTTCTCTTCTTCTTTACAGTGCCAGACAGGTTGAAACTGGCTAAACTTGTTTCATCAAAATCTAGAAGTTCAGTTGAATGAGCACGAGCTAAATCAACTGAATCTACATCAACATCAACAAAAGACCTCAGATTAGGACCAACGAAATAGTGGTATTTATATTTAGCTGATATCCATCGAATTCTTTCTTTCCTTGAAGCGGATGGTAATGGCTTCACCCAGCCGAGTGGAACATATGCCTCATAAATTGAATTAATTAATGAATTACCAAGTAGCATCATTAACTTTTGAGATTCAGGCTCCCATTGATCCAACATCAGAGATCTAACCTTGCTAACTCTCACTCCCAGACTTCGATGGATTCCTGAACATTCTATACATAGTATTACCCCTAGATTGACAGAAGACCAGGTTGCTTCTTTGTGACAGCAATCAGCACAAATGTCATTGCCAGGGACAGCTCTGAGCTTTTCATTGAACTGTCTTTGACCTTTGAACTTTGTACGTACAATATGAAATGATGATTCAGGGGGAGCGCTATTCTTGTCAATGGGTGAGTTAAGATTACTCATGAAACAAGCTTGTAAAATTTCGCACCAGCGGACACGTTCACGCTCAGTCTCAGCTTGTAATGTTAATGTTTTGGTTGGAGTAACAACTTCGAAGCAATACCGCCTGTCGAAGTCCTCAAGAAGTTTTACCGTACACAGTTTTAAATCCTGAACTGCGATCTCCTTGCGTGTATCTTTGAAGTAGCATAGACGGAAATCTCCACAAGTAAAGTAGCGACGGTTCCAATGCTTAAATGCTGATTTACTTTTCTTTTTGAAAAGAAAGCCCTCGAATCTAGGATTACGAGGATCGACCTGAAAATCTTCAGACTGTCTTTCCATTTCCAGGAAAGTATTCACCACATCTTTTCTGTTGTTCATCTTTTTGAGATTCTCAATCATACTCTCTTGTATTGGTTCCATTTCTAACGAGTATTTAGCTAGGTTTGGTCTAAAGTCCTGAAGTAACCCATTGGCAACTTTGTAGAAGTAGCATTGACTTTCTAAATGGGAGATGACGTGTTCTAATAAGAAAGGTTGTTTCTTAGCAGCAAGAAGGTTGATTTGGAATGCAAGCTCAACAGACTGATGACTAAACTTCGTTCTAGAAGCCTCTAAATTCCTACTCGCCTCCTCTGCCTCAAGTGGTTTCTGTCTGCTGGCGTTGACAGATCTGTTAACAGCTGTCAACAAGTGATCACTTGTCCTATCGAAAATCTTCCTGCTATCTTTCACCTTCCTAACTTCGTTATGAGAAAACTTGGTGAGCTCGGGGAGAAAACTCCCTTTCACCTGATCTTGTAGGATATTGAAATTAGTTTGGATTTTTTTCACCGCGTCATGGAAAACTAGAAATGCATCTTTGATGATTCCGCGGTCGAAATGTATGCTAAAACTCTTAAGAATTGATGAGAATTGTCCCAATGCATCTGCATACGAATTACCAGCTCGACTAAGCTCATCGATAGAACGAATGAATCCTGACAACAGTTGTTCAAACTCGAGAACAACCTGAACATGAGCTTGGAGTTTCGATCGAAATTGAGGCGAATCCTTAACGCACTCTTCTATACTCAACATTGACATTATACTTGTCCAAAATAAGATATTAATTAATACTTTCCTTAAATAATCTTTCCCTATAAGAAGCAATATAAAGTGGAAGTAGATCACTATATTATGATTTCAATCCAAGAGAGAACTGGAGTAAAATTCATTAGTAACAAATGCAACGAGTTCTATATATAACTTGTGATGGAGTATAAACTGTATGGAATCAAGTAAATAACTTTCAAAAGGACTACTATAGAAATAGTATGCAGTTACAGATAGCTCTAGTTGCTACAACCACAGCGATAATATTACAGCCAGACCAGATGAAATCACTAATATAATCAGCTGAAAACTATGCTAGTGAGTAGGATTCGAAAATATGACAATGGCAATTCTGCACAGAAATATGCGAACTACTGAATAATCGAACCTTTGCCAAGTAAGTTCACAAATTTGAATAAATGATGGAATTGCCATATTGAATATTATCAGTGGAACTATCTTTTAAATTATAAATTCATTTCAAACTGGACCTAATCCTGAGCATAATTAAACTGGCCTCGATAGAACTCATTAATATTAATTGAAGTTTAGAATAATGTAATCGAGTGACACGATATCGCATAGACAAATCCTGAACTGTAAATACGCAAACAGATAATAACAGAACACAGGTCTACATATAGCCGTGTGCTTTCACAGCATTTATATCTGTAAATCAGCCTGAATACCATGTAACAAAGATAAACAGATATGGCTATATATCGTAATCAGAAGTTATATTTTGAAGCCAATTAGTGTTGGCTATGTTTGCTAAAATAAAGAACCCAAATAATATACGTACAAAGCTAGTAAGATAAAACTAATTCATTTATGGCATTTAAGTAATTTGACATTGAATAAACAAATTGGCGTTTACCTGAAATACAGCAGCATCTAAGTTAGAGGCAGCCACGTAGAGAAGATTATTCTGGAATACATAGAGGATAGCTGGAACCGACATTTTAAGTGTGTCAACATATTTAAGTGTAAAAATCTCTATAATCTCTACTCCAGCAGCTGAGCCTGTTTGATAGAACATTATTGTAGTGCAGATGAAAAGTTTTAATATTTCAGCTAAGAATACAGCTGTAGTAGTGAGATAGAGATCTCCACTAACAATACGGGAATATCGTGTAGTTAAAATAACAGAACTATTCTGAAACACCAAGAGAAACAATAATACGTATTGCAAGACATAGCCTAAAATAGATAAGCAAATAAATGTAAAGAAATTCATATTTTACATAATAAGTGAATAGACTTACTTTTAGGTTGTTCAGTATGTTTCTTTTTAATACCTTCCATAGGAAGTACAGATTCTTCTTTTTTGGTGGTATCTTCTTTCCCTAAGGAAAAAGTTGTGGAGCTGTTTTCAGTTGAAGTACTCATTAAGAAATTCTATTGCCTGTAGCTAGAAATGAAAATATATATGATTGTGATTGAATAAGTACAAATTAGCAAATGCAGTCAACTGCGGGTATTGTAGAGGTAGTGGTCTATAATTAAAAAACTAGCTAATTTTCTACGTAACTATTACACAAATGTTCAAAAGTAAAATAAATTTACAATCATAATATGAATGGGATAACAGCTCTCCTGCCTACTGGATAATCCTTCAACTTATCTTGGTAATATTTATGGTGATGATAACCGCGAGGAATGAGAGTAAAGAAAGTTTGAAAGAAAAAGCCCCAGCTACATAGCGTCCAATTACTAATAGCATATCCTAACCATTCAAGAGTTTCAGCGAAGAAATTGGGGCAAGAAATATACTCAAATAAATAACCTCTAGGAATGAAGTACTGCCCTTTATACTTCTTATTCTTTGATAGTTTAATTAAATAGTAATCAGCATGCATATTAATACCCATCCCAACAATGAAAATTACAATCCCAATCAAATAACGTAGCATTTCTAAAGGAGACATAGGATGATCTGGGAGATTCAAAATGTACGCTGCTTGTAAGTAACCATTGAATGATGTGTAACAAACAGCTATTAGTCCTGTATACAAAGGGATGCAATAGTTACACAAGTGGAAAGGGTAGATAAGGCATCTATGAAAATAATGCACCATAAACGGAATCAAATATAGAATTTGTGAACTGAAAAACGATAGAGATTTGTTATTAGAATTCCAGATCATGTATAGAGGTATGAGAAGAGAAGGAGATTCCATTAAAATCCACGTAATTGTTCCATTTAACTTCAGATTTGCACCACTGTAGCGACCATAGGGAAGTGGATGGAAAGAAATAACTATTAGAAATAGTATGAAGATGAAATGAATCGTAATGAAAGACTTGAAATATTCTTGGTTAACTTGAGGGAAATTAAACATAGATATTACAACATCCATTAGTCTAACTCACTAAATATTGGTAAGAAAAAAGTATGCAATTATTATGTAAGTGAAAGTTCAAATCCCTATGTCTGTCCGTCATTCTCGTGATTACATTTTAATTATTCGATAATTGCAAAAAATTGCGTTAGGTTAATATAAGTTGAAGGGATCATTTAGAGGAGACTTTCCTTAAGAGTAATATAGAACATATAAGATATAATAATACTATACGTATGTGCGCAATGATTATGATTATTCAAAGAGGCAGCATTAGATTAAAGAGCTCTGCACAAGATATAATTAATTCTACATTAGGGAAACCACGTAAATCCAATACAATAGAGATAGGTAAATGATATAATCAGTGATGGGGTTGTCTATTGACGAGAAGCGAATGCAATACTCTCAGTGAGTTTCTTGATTTTATCTTGATTCTGGTAGTAGTTATAGCGCGATGCCTTGATACCTTCTCTCGCTTCTTCAATCTGTATATCAATCTTATCAAGTTCTTCTCTGTATGGTATTAGCGACTCCTCTGTAATCGCCTCTTCTTTCTGGAGAGCTACAGAGTGCTTCTCACTTTCCTTCTTCCACTTATCAAGCTCATTCCTCATCGATTCCAAGTCTTCATGGATGAAATCAATAATCTTAGATAGTGGTGATACATTTTGACAAATCGATTGAATGGATTGCTGCATTTGTTCTATCTCCTTCTTAACAACTTCCTTTTGTTTATGTTTCTGAGCATCATTAACACTACCACTCTCAGTTTCCAAAACATTATCTCCTTCAAGTAGTTTCTTAGTTTCAAACAATTTCTTTGTAAGTCCTCCTTGTTGACTCTCATCAATTTCAACAGCTGTATCATCTCCAAGCTTTAGAGGCTCTACATTATCCTGCACTATAAACTGTTCTTCAGTATCATCTTGATCTTGTTTATTGTCTAGATACACTTTAGGTCCCTCTATTCCTGATAGAATACGCTCCACTCCATCATGTGATGAATCCCTGCGTTTAGGTGGAGCTCTCCTAGCTGTACTAGGACGTATGGGAGGCCGTGACATCATAGGGGGTGGAAACTCCATCTCCTGCTCATCGCCAGAAGAGGATCCAGCATGAACAGGGGGAGGAGGCAGCATAGGGTCTACTTCAGCTTCAGCTACATTTATATGACTGTTATTAGGAGGCAATGATCCTGTTTCTGGCATGGGTTGTTCAGTTACAGGTTCTGGGTCATGTCGACGTGAGCGTTTAGCAGAAGCTGGGCGCTGTCTGGGATTAGGAGGAGAGGCTTCTACTTGGGGTTCATATTGGCCTCTTGTATCCAGCTGGGGAGTAGGACTTGGTTCTCGTTGAACAGGCTGTTCTGGAGGAGGAGGCCTCCTGCCGTCTCGTGAGGTTCCACGCTTCAATCTCTCCTCAGAAATTTCTCGTTTCTTTACTCTATCTTCTGAAGATTCACGTTTCTTTACTCTATCTTCTGAAGATTCACGTTTCTTTACTACTTCCTCTTCTGAGTGGTCTCTTCTCTCTCTCCTAGCCCTCTCTCCTCTCCTCCTCCCATTTACATCACTGTGGGGATCTGGGGGCTTATCTCTCCTATGTTGGTCACTTTCATTCTCTGGCAGTTTGATCTGACTTGCCGTTGAAGCCAGTTCATTCTCATTGTCTTCAGATTTCTTAGGAAGTTTCACTTCTGTGCTCTGAGCCTGGGGTTGTTTAACCTCCGTCTTCTCTTGTCCTGAGAATGGCTTCTCTCCATTTAACACCCTCTTCACAGCCTCACTACTGTCTATTTTCTTCTGAACACAGTAAGCAATTAATTGCAACATTTCATTAGTTCTCTCCGGCTCAGCCCCAGCTACTATTCGAGAGGGTTTAGTCTTGAGTTTCTGACCAGTAGCAAACATTAGCACATCAATAACTTTCTGGAGAAAAACCAATTTTTTTTCTTTGTCTTTAACCTTTTCAGAATTCATTTCTTCCTCTGTGAATAAGCCACGCAGGAATCCAGTATTCCTTAATATTTCCGTCAAAATATCGTGCAAGAAACGAAACGGAGGTTTGCTCAATAGTCTGTCAGTAAGAGCAGGTTTAGTTATCAACATCCCCAGACTACCCTTAGTTCTCTTTAGGATATCTGGATTTATCGTAGCAGGATTTGATGCCATCCAATGTGGAATTATGAAATATATATCATAAACTAGATAGTAAAATATTCAAATTATCATTAATACAGAAAAATATAGAAAAAACATAAAACTACTGCTACTCAATATATAAGTATAAGAAACTAATTAAACAAGAAAGTACTCACATATTATATGGCCGTTCTGGTTCAGGCGTATGTGACGATTGTATTTTCCGTTTTTTAGCCTCTATCCACTCTTGTTTATGTTCATAATATTTGTTTTCGTGAGTGAATGTTCGTTTTTTAAGAATAGAGTATTTACTTTCTTCGCTTTTCTTAATCTGACACCAATCTGTGTGTTTAGAAAGATACAACAAACATGGATTATCTGAAACACTCAATTCATTAAACTTGGGCTCAGTAGTAATAGTAAATGCATGAAAAGACTCGTAAGTAGAAATCCAACATATATTATTCAAACCAAAACATCCAGAATATGGCTGAGCTTGCAATTCTATCGTATGTAACAACATTATTGTATTTTCTTGAATTGTTAAGAAATATAACATATTCTTCCCTTCTACAGCTACAACTATAATCCCCTGTGATGAAACATCCAGCAGATAGACAGGAGTATTGCTGATAGTTAAAGTTGATAAAAGAAGTGAATTTTCAAAATCCCAAAGCTTGATTGTCCCATCACCAGCACCGGACAATATTCTGTTAGGATAATCCGGCAAGAAAGATATGTGAGTAACAAATTCAGTATGAGATAACAGAAATGAATGAATATTGTAAGCATTAGGATAATTACTGACACGTAGCTTACCTTCACTATCAGCTGTAATAATGTATTTATCATTAACACTGGTTTTAACACAAGTTAGCATAGAACAATGACCGAGAAGAGAAGAAAAATTACATATTTCTTCACCAGAATCTTTAATCTGGAATGAGCATACACAACCAGATTTATCAGCTAACAACAAATCATTTTCTGAGTTAGTAATACAAATAGATTGAATACTAGATTTGAATGGTATTAGTTTTGAATAAGACATAATCCATCCGTTATCTTCCTCAAATTTATAAACATCTAA
Organism: Oopsacas minuta; assembly: GCA_024704765.1. Lineage (NCBI taxonomy): Eukaryota > Metazoa > Porifera > Hexactinellida > Lyssacinosida > Leucopsacidae > Oopsacas > Oopsacas minuta. The sequence goes on from JAKMXF010000302.1 coordinate 301,247, forward strand.
TCGTTTGCCTTGTGTAACAAATGCTAATATTCTACCTGTAGGACTGATACAACCACACACTATATGGGTAACATCACTGGTTGATATTGTCTGTAATTGTATAGGAATATTATAGATAACATAAAGGGAATGTGACTTATCTGGAATTACAACTAATGCAGGGATTCCTGTAATACTGCGATAGAGTAATGTAGCCATACCTCAATGAGCTAGAAAATATATTTAGAAACAGGAATAGTAAGGAAACAAATCATTTCGAGGAAGAATGCTATATTATCTCATTCATGCAATTCTGTATTTATCAACACATACAATTAGTCATAATAATCCTCATAAGCTTGTCTACACAATTCGCTATACTCTTTTTTTTCCCTATCACTCATTCGTGTAACAAGGTCTTTAAGTTGTTCCAGCTGATACCATGTTCCTCTCACGATCATCCCCAAATTAGAGTTATCATCACTGTACGCCGCATCAGATGAACGAGGTGAAGTTTTAAATGAGCTCATAGGATAGTCATCATGTATATTCTCTCCTCTTGCTAGAGCCTCGGTAGCATTAGCTTCATCTCTACCAGAACCAGGGTGTCCTGATGGAATGTTAGCTTTCTTGTGATGTTTAGTCTCACCTATACACATAGAATCGCTGTTTGTAGCGATTAATGTTGAATTAGACATATGATTTTTACTGTCTGTGGCAATCATATAATCCTGTGTTAAGCTAGGCTCTACCATATCATTTGGTACAGTTGAGTCTTTAAATTGTTTCAAAAGATCGTAAATAGGTTTCAACTGTAAATTCAACTTAGCAATACTATTAATAGTACTTGATTGAGTTTTCTTTTCTTCCTCTTCAACTAGAGACCCACATCTCTCACAGACAAGATTACCTTCTGAATTCAGAAGTTTATCCATGTCAAGATCAGTATAATTAGGAAAACAGTATTGTTTAGTACATAAATAATTTGTACGTTCACTACCACGCTCTTCAAGTTCCAATTTATCTCCCATTTTAAATAATCTATACCTAACTACATTAACAAACATTTGATAGTCTATGTAGTAGTAAGAAATCTTCTGAGGTCTTCCTTCTGGCTTTGGGATACTTATTATCTTTTCACGAATCAGTTTATCTCTTTCAAATTGGTTTTTGACAGATCTTAATTGTCGAGCTTCTGAGTGTAATTTCTTTGCAAGATCTTCCTCGCTAAGAATCGTATTTTTAACTAACAAATCGATAAAAAGGAATTCTTTAGGGGGATAAAATGTATGAGCAACAAGTTGGACAAATTTCTTTAATAGCGGCTTCAATTCTTCTTCAGAAACTTGAGCACACATTTGGCTAAATTATCTAATAAATTTCTATCATTTAAATAAATTGTAATACTAAAGTTGTTTGTACAGCTCCTGTAGGGAGAGGGGATGTTGTGCAACGCTCGTTCGTCCGTCTGTCCGTCTGTCCGCGGAGCCGTGCGAAATCTAGCAGTCCGATTAACATGAAAATTGGCACACATAAACATTTTGGGAGATTTACACCCAGGGGGAAGAATTTTTCTAAAGTGATATTTTAACACTTTTTTTGCTATCTTAACAAGTAATACACATATTTGTATGGAAGATCGGATATTATGTAAGTGATAAGTGAATAATAGTAATTACGTAGTGTTACAAAGTGGATCTGCTAAGAGCATTCCATGGGTTCTTTAGCTGTGTCTGCACAAGTAAACGCTTCCATTGAGACCGATTAGCTTTTAAAGTCATCTCAGCTATCTCTACTTTTCTCTCCCAACTACCAACTACACGCTGTAACTCCTCCAAACTAGCTATTCGCTTGACATAATCCATAACTTCTGGAGCTCTATAATAGCTAAGCTTCTGTCTTAGAGTAATATTAATCTCATTAGCTTCTTCTCTATCACGCTCTGCTACAGTAAATTCAGCTTTTAACTTATCAAGTATATCAGATCTCTGCTGTATCCCATTTTTAAGTTCATCAGATTCATTAGTTAGAGTGTTTAGCTTCTTTTTAAAAGAGCTCAGAACTTGATTAGCATTTCCAGCAGCTAACTTATACTTAACCAACTCTTCATATAACTCCATTATCCTCTCCATATCCTGTTTATGTTCTATATCAAGTTGATCAAAATCAACTTGATGCAAAACTTCACCCATTTCTTCTTTCTGGCGTAGATGAACTTTCACTTTTTGGATTCTCCCTCGCATAGCAGAATTCTTTAAGCGAAGCTTTTCAATGTAAGAATCTCGATTCTTCACTTTATCTTCAAAGTATTTAGCAATCTTTTCACCCATCACCTTTCCTATATAACGTACAAATATATATTAAAATCATACAAATATTCAATTGGTATGTTATCTCTACATACCTGTGTGTTTACTGACAGCTCCTTGAGCTATGAGCCGTTCATACTCATGTCCGCTCTTCTTAAGTTCACTCAGAGCAATCTCTGCCTCTTCTATAATCGCGTGATGGGCATCTATCTTCTTCTCAGAATCCTCCTTCATCAGTTCGATGTGTTTAAAGATCTCTTCAAGCTCGCTTGTTGCAATATCACACTTCTGCTCTGCACTAAGATGAAGCACTTCTACTGATATACGAGTTGGCTTCGATTTTTTACGTCCGAGTTTAGTAAAGTCTCCTACACTGGTTTTCTGCACAACCATTGATCTGTTGGTTACTGATTCAGAAGGCTCCACACGCTTAAGGTAATTAGAAAACATTTTATTTTCATTTGATATGTTTGTAATTCTCCTTTTCCTCTGTTTAATCTGATAAATAGCATCCGCACGACTGATAGAAGGTAGATTTTGGCTTTTTGGTTCAGTCATTGATCAATCAGCACCTGAAGTTCAATTCTATACTATAAGAGTTGTGAAATTCTTGGAATCAATTCTAGTAATTAAAATCAATTGTTGATGACTATAGCATAACCGTAGGAGTACTGGTAGGTATTTTCCTGATTCAAAGATAAATTAGAAACTATAAAGGTGGAGCTTGGAGCAAAAGAAAAATGCACAAATGAGAAATAACATATCACGATAGTTCATAGACATTCATAGAGATTATTGCGTATAAAATTACAAGTTTTACAGGACGGTGCTAAAATATGAAACTTTCCAAAATAGGTAATGCAAAAATCGTCCCCTACTCTTCGGGAATTGGACATGAGGTATATCAGATTAACACGAGATTAAACTTCTCATAAATTTATAGGGAATTGAAGCCTCTGTGTTTGTGAACTGTGTGCGTAGTAGAGTTATAACTTATGAACTCCTACTATTCTCAGAAAACATGCGAAACAATGCAATATGCTATTCAACACTTGTTTGAATATATATTGGAGGAAATCACACACTTATTAATCTAGCAAACATGAACACAAGAGATAGAGCTCAACATCCTGAAGGGAATAATTGGAATTCACAATACGATTATCTGGACTCTCTAATTTCCGGAAGTCACACCTCTAGACATGATGCAGATGGTTTATACTACAAGGCATCACTCCCAAATATGGTGACCTACCCAGATTTTAAGACATTCGATTGGAACAAAGACGAAATTAGAGACAACGCTGAGAACCATTACGACAAAATTGGCAGGTCAGGTTTTGTGTCTGGCTTGCTAGAATTCCTAGAAAGTTGGTGGGGATGGATTCTTGTTATCTTAATGGGTGTATGTGTTGGCATAATATCAGTATTCATTCACTGCGGAATATCTTGGTTCAGTTCATTTCGTGAGGGAGTATGTAGATATGATCTGTACAAGAACAAACATGACTGTTGTTGGGTGAGTGAAGTGTATTCAGTAGACAGTGATTGTGAAGAGTTCTTAACCTGGCGGGAAGTGTTCGGGTTATACTCTGATGGCTATGTAGTAGGAGCGTATAACTATATATTCAATTATCTGGGGTATATAACTCTATCAGCTGCTTTCGCTACATTAGCAGCTACATATGTTAAAGTTATCGCGCCATATGCGTACGGGTCTGGTATACCAGAAATTAAAACAATATTATCTGGTTACGTCATCAAAGGATTCTTAGGAAAAGCTACCCTCCTCGTCAAATCTATGGGCGTTATACTGTGTGTTGGAGCAGGGATGAGTGTAGGAATGGAAGGTCCGATCGTACACATAGCTTGTTGCGTAGGAAACATATTCGCTTCTTTCTCACGGAGATTCAGAAACAATGAAGCAAGGAAAAGAGTTATGCTGAGTGCATCTGTAGCAGCTGGCGTAGCAGTAGCATTCATAGCTCCTATAGGAGGAGTGCTATTCAGTTTTGAAGAGGTAAGCTCTTGTAAATATTTTTGTAAACATATTCATTATGAATGTATTTAGTTGAGCTACTATTTTCCTGTAAAGACATTATGGAAAGCATTAGCTGCAGCAATGGCTGGAGTATTTACAGTGCGTTACATATCACCCACAGATACTCATCACTGTAGTTTTTTCTTAAACTTCGATACAGATTGGAACATGTTTGAATTAATACCATTTTCAATGTTGGGTGTATTGGGAGCTTTTTATGGGGTATTCTTCATAAAATGCAATTTGTTCTGGACTCGTTACAAGGCTACATATCACTTCGCTAAATATCCAATATTGGAGACTTTTGTCTTAGCATTTATTACTTCATTACTTGCTTTTCCAAACCCTTTCACAAAGGCTGAAGCAACTCAAGTAATTAAACAATTAACTTCGAAATGTAATGTAGGTGATTCAGGCTATCTCTGTGCTTACAATTGGTCGTCATCAGCTGATTCGTCTGATCCTTATCATGACGCTGTAGCGAGTGATGAAGTGTATTTCGGTATTCTTCTACTCTCTTTAGCAATCCTGTTCAAACTAACTACAACTATTTTAACGTTTGGATCTAAGATCCCTACTGGCTTGTTTATACCTACAATGTATATAGGAGCTTGTACAGGACGAATTGTGGGAATTTTGACAGAGCAGACGATAATCAGTCTACAAGGAAACGGGTTTGGAGAGTTCATATGTCCAAGAAACAATGGGTACCAATGTGTTACCCCGGGGCTATATGGGATAGTAGGATCTGCGGCTTTTCTCTCTGGGGTGAATAGAATGACTGTTACACTTGCAATTATCATGATAGAACTTACAGGAGGACTAAAATACATCATACCAATACTAACAGCAGTAATGATAGCAAAATGGCTAGGAGACTGTTTATGCACTAGTAGTATATATGAAGAATATATTCAGTTGAAAAAATATCCTTTCTTAAGCGATAAGGAGGAATACAGTGCTAACTACAGAGTTGGAGAAGTGTTGGATATACGTGGAGGTTATCGTGGCCTAGTGTGGATCTCGGCAACAGAATCTACTGTAATTTGCATTCAAGAGCTGATAGAGCGATATAACTATTGGGGGTATCCTGTAGTGTTAACTCATGATTCAAGACTACTACTAGGCTATGTAACTAAACTAGATCTTAAACAGGCTCTGTACGAGGCTTGGGCCAATAGCAGAGAGATTAGAGTAGATACGTTGGTGCATTTTGTAGAGGTAAGACCGGAGCAACAACAGTTTAGACATATCCTAGATTTCTCTAAAATAGTTGACAGAGCTCAGTTTCAAGTGACACGAAGCACTCCTATGCACAACGTAGTTAAAATGTTCCAGAAAATCGGTCTCAGACAAGTGCTAGTCTCTGAATGTGGGAAAGTAGAGGGAATACTCTCTAAAAAAGATATCGTTGAACATGTGCTACAGACATCAAGACAATACGAAGAAGATCATAGCTGTAGCTGCTGGAATTTGAGTGAAAGATTCTCATACAACTAATAACTTTTGTACACAAGTATATTCATATATTTATCCCACTTATAAGCTTAATCAAGTGGATAAGTACTTTTGTCCAGTAGTTATAATTCCCATAGCTAAAACAAATTTGGCTCGTTTGTTTAGTGTAATGTATGTTAATATCCAATAAATGAACTTTTAGCTTATGAAGTTATCTTCTTCAAAAGCCTTTCTAGCTTTCTTCAATTCCTCATTCATAGTCAAGAGCTCTTTGACTCTAGTAAACTTCTTAGGATCTTTTCTAATAAGAAACACTGTATCCTCTACATGTACTTTATCAGAACGTCCTACTTCCATTGCCTTACGTGTTTGATCACGAATAAAATCGATAACAAGATCTTCTAACAATTCAATAGATTCTGTGTAAGGAACAGCGTCATCTCCAAATCCATGCATCATACATTTGAGCTCTTTAGCAAAATGTAGCTTCTTCTTGCTAGTAGAACCCGACACGAAGTGAGTAGTAGTATCCATAGTAGGTTGATCGTCATCATCAAAATCCTCGTAATCCGGTTGAGAAGAAGAGGGAATATTAGTTTGAGACATAATTGCTAGTAGTGATAATTATTAAGATTTTGAAACAAGAATTAATTAAATCAAACAGTGTAACCTCGCCGAAAATTCCATCCCGTTTCCCAGTTTCTGCAACATTCGATTATGTAAGTATACTATCTGTATTTGAATAATACAATCAGACATTACACATGCAAGATGTACAACCACTAATTACCTATGCAGGCTTTCTAAAAGTTTAACTCTCCATTTCTTCCCCATCAACTGATGATCTATCAAAGAAGAACATAATTCTCCCTAACAGAGACTGTTGCTCGCTTGATATGATAGCTTGAGAGTGTTGAGTGAGGAGGCTCTTTAATTCAGAGGTCAGTACCTTATCAATCAACTTACAAGTATCAATTATCTTTAACAATTTTAGTAAAAGCTTGAGGCTGGTCGCTCTGATACTAGAATACATCTTATTACCACAACTAATGATAGTTGGACTTAGTACAAAAGAGATCGATTCTACTATTAGGGCAGGATCTTCTTCAAGAGATATCTTATCACAAACCTTGTCTACACTCTCTAGCACAGACAAATGCACCTTCCATGTACTCTGGTTTAAAAAGCGTGTAGCGTAATTAAAATATTCTTGAATAAAACCTTTCTGGTTGAACTTTGGAAAAACTTTTGCAAACCCTGTGAATATAATTCTTGTCAATTCATCCTGTTTCTTATCATCTTCATTACCATCACTACTATCTTTCTGTTTGTCTAGGATAGAGTAGGCTAATTTAAAGAAGTCTGGGAATTGTTCGGATTTGTATTCTTCAATAATACTAGCTAATGCTTGTATCAATCCAGATTGAAGAGTTACAGTACGAGTAGCCTCTTTGAATAGAGTACTAATCATATTGTTAATACTAGGAGAATGATTCAAACCATTAACTTTGATTTTTTCAGAGCAATTAACAGTCAGAAATTCGATGGTTTTTGGTAGATATATTTTCCCATCCCACGCTCTACCTGGAAGAGATTTTATTAGCCCCGCGAGGAGATTATCTGAATGTGTTATTGAAAGTTCTTTGGGAATCTTTTCAGCTAAATCTATGATAGCCTTGAGGGCCTGTTCTCTTCTCTCCCAAACTTGAGCATTTAAATTCTGTAGCAAAATCTCTACTAACTCGTCCAGATAAAGTATCAACGCTCTCTCCTTGTTTGGAGCTAGGTTATCCCATATCTCTTCCCATAAGGTGTTATTCACAAACTTAGCATTCTCTTCCTCTTGCTGAGTATCTTTACTCACAACTTTGTCATGAAGAGCGAAATATACTACAGGAATAAGATTTGATCTATAATTGTTAGTGATATCAGGACAATTGTGAGTAAGGGATTGTAGAATGAGACAAGCATTCAGTTGCTGGTCTGTATCTCCACTGAAGTAGAATTTAGTTAGTTTTAAAACAAGTTTCTCAAAGATAGATTCTTTCGCGTATCTAGCAAGTTGTGAAATTGAAGAAGCAAAAGTTTTCTTAACAGACAGACTCTTGTCATTCATTTTACCTAAGAAAGCACTAATAAGCTTTTGTGAATACGGAGAGAGATCTTGTTTGCATTGTACAGTCAAGAATACAGCAACTTTACTACAACCAACTTTAGTGTTAAGTGCTATACTACTCTTAATAAGATCTACAAGCTTAGGGATCAGCTGATCTAACACTTGAGTATCCACATATTGAATACAAGATTTGATTGTATCCATCATTGGAGAAGAACGACTTATATCTAAGCGAATAGATTCTATCTTTTCCTGACTCAGCTGATCTTGTTCTACCATGACAGATATTCGGCTTAGCTCCTGAGGTTCTAAATCAGATAACGCATTCAGTAGGGTAACTATTAACTCAGGTATTATAGGTTTTACAAGAGATCCTGCATATTTAGTTATTGATACTAGAGTAGCTAAGCAGATAGATTGTACTTCTTTCACAGCAGAATTAACTACATAGTCCAGTACCATAGGAAGAAGTACGCCAATATTCTTTTCTGCTATTTCTTTGTTGTTAGAAGAATTGCATAGTTTAACTGTTATTTTACTTAAAGAGCTACAAGCAATAGCAGCAGCTACTCGTACTGTCTCTTTAAAGTCGTCGAGGTTTCTGAGGACAAGCTTCCAGAGTTCTGGAAGATCTTCAGCAAACATTTCGTAAGGCTGTGACGTTAGAATATCATTCAGACAGAGACAGCTGCCCTGTCGTACAGACCAAGAATTGAATGCTAGAAGTGCTTTAAGCTCACTCAAAATTGGCCTGCAATACTGTTCTATAATTTTACGGTCTTCTTGTACTAAATTGTTCCAAATATTTTCCATTGTCTTCTGTAAGTCAAGATGAGGATCATGTAGGAAAGAGAATAGCTTAGGAATTATACTAGGAAGCTCAGTTTCGAGATTACTCATTGCTCGATCCTTTGTGTTAGTTAAATCCAGCATTTGACCTTTAAATAGTGTAGATAAAGTGAATGTATGTCCTAGATTTAAGAGCGGATATGTGAAGGAGAGATCTTTAAGAATTCGTGAAAGATTAAATATTTCCTTATAAGTAGTTGATGCTGATTTAGGTAGAGCTAGCTCTAAATTGGTAGCTTCTTCAGTATCTTTTGTAGTATCTTTATCTTCTTTTGCGTCAGTACTCGAATCCTCCTTCTTCTTTTTCTTAATATAATCAATAGATTGTGTTCCCATATACTTCTGTAAAACTGATAAGAGATTTGGTTTGGTGTCCTGGTTGCTGAATGTAAATACAACGAATAACCCTATGGATGCTGCTTCTTGTGAAATAGAGTTTGAAGTATTTAATAGGATAGAAAGGAGAGCTGAGTGAATTCTTTCTATCTCAATACAGAGGTTGAAAGGGACAATAACCAACTGCAGCAGGGAGAGTAACCATATAGGAATTGAATAGCCTTTCTTCATGACAAGTTCATCCTTCACAGTTTTAAACAAAAACTCTAGGATATAAGTTAGAATTATGATATCTAATTTCTCCGTAGTTTGCTGGCAGTAAATAGAATCGTGGAGAAATGGAAGAAACTGGAAAGCCTTAGAACGATTCCCAACTACACAAAATGAGAGACTCTCTCCTATACCAAGATGTAAATCTGCTCCTTGGAGATTGTGCTGTTTAATTAAACAATCACATACTTTCTTCAAGAACTCTTCATCTCTATAACAAATAGAGAGAATACCTAGCAATAAGAACCCACACTCTTTGGTAGGAATATCAGTCTTTGAGGATTTAAGGATATCACTAATAATCTCCAACAATTCACCATGCTTAATATTAATCCTCTCCAACAGCTGATGATGAGAGAGTACAATAGCTAGACTCTGTAGGGATGTTTTAACAATCATTAGGGATTCATGACGCATAGCTGACGTCATAAAATGTATAGATTTATCAATACAGTCTGTTTCAATTTGAGAGAATTGCTCAGCCTTACAAAACGCTATGATATAAGCAAGAGATAGAATACTCCCATCAAAATGCTCTAATCTAAAGTTATCAGGAGCGAATGTGAATTTCTTGATAGTTAAGTTTATTTCTTCTATAGAATTCTCTCGCATAATAAGCCCAGTTAATTCCGCAGCTAGCAGCCTCGTGTCGTCACGTCCTGAACTGATGAAAGGTTTCAAACTCTTGAACGTGACAACGTCAGCTAATTCAGGAATGCAATGCAGTATCTCCTTTAGAGATTTAAGACTGACTTCATTGAGAGCTGAATCAGCTGCTGGTTTCAATCCGTATTGAATAAGTTTGATATAATTGAGAAGAATATCATTTCTATTGGATAAGTTATGAAAAAATTCCTTTTTCTTCTGTAATCGTTTCTTACTGACCAATTCTAAATCTGTCCCAGAAATCTTGGATATCAATTCTTCAAGGAATTGCAGCATCTTACCAAGGACAGCTGGTTTGAAAGGGAGTTCCCCTACACTACTACCAAACTTAACTCCTGTATTAGCACGCTCATTGCATTTATTAATTAAGAAAGAGACAAGAATATTAAATTCAGGCAACGAATCTGATTTAATTCCTTTTAAGGACAGTCCGCGAATAGCTTCATCTCTGACGTCACCCCTGGTATCGCCAGCAGCTATGAGCATGAGATAACGAGACAGTATGTGAGTAGAAGGGAATATTCTATGACAACAACTGACGGTAGCTAACCTCACTAGAGATGTTTCCGTCTCCATAAGAGATGGGAATAGAGCTTCCAGGGTAGTTTGAACCTCTTCATTCCCTGATTTGAAAGCATCTGTCATTAGAGAAATACACTCATAGATAGCTAAACCTAAATCCTTCTCTGCGTTGAGTAAAGATTCAAACATTATTTGGAAGAATTGTATTTTCTCCTTGAAAGCTTGAGGTCTACGCTTAGACAAAAGACCAAGAGATCGGTATCCAGAAATCAACAGCTTGACATCAGTTGATTGAGTGATCAACTTCTCTAGTGCATTCTGTAATAATGGAGCCATATAGCCAATTTTCTTATCATTAGTCTTAACACACAGCTGATGAGCAAATTGTAATGAATAATCCATCAGTTTCACGTTAGTTATTTCTCCGAACAAACCTTCGAATATGATCTTAATACAGTCAGGGAATACGTCATGTGCTATATCAGATTTAATAAGAAATGGAAATATCTTTAATCGAATAAGATAATCAGCTGGCTTAGCCTCCTCAACAGCTGGCATTACCTTAGCACGCTTAGCACCCTTAGGTCTTGAGTATATATACATAGGTCCACCTAAGAACAGAGAGAACATTTCACGAATAATATCTGGCGAATTTATACAATCTGGAAGAGGAACTTTCTTGATAATTCCCTCAGCTCTTTCTTTCACTCTAACTCTAGGGTCACCGCTTGCTGCTACTAAAAGCATAAATGTATCTGAATGATGTTTGAAATGCTCTGTAGTTAGAAATTCTAGGATAGATAGTTTAATCTGCTCTAATACATCTTCAGTGGGAAGAATATTGTTATTAGCTTTTAGAGAAGTTATAGCTTTATGGCTGAAACCTGGAGGAAGAGAATCTCCGTATTTTTCAATGTTATAAGGCAGAAGAAGGTAATAATATAGGAACTCTATTAACAGAGGTTTGATACCTTCAATACAATCCCAAACGAATGGAAGCTGGGCAAATCCTGTATCAGATACGCCTAGAAATTTAACGTTAGCAATCATAGGAACCAATAGTTGTAGGAGGTTAGCTTGCATCGCTGATGATTTGCTTTTTAAGCTCCCAGCGAGTACTGGAAAGATCTCAGATTTCTGAGCAGATCCACTTCTAGATAGTCCCATTCTAATGTATATCATAAGAAAGCTTGTAACTCTAGGCGGTAGATTATCCTGCTGGAACCTATCAAACAGCTGATTCAATGGGATTGATATATTGGGACGATCTACTAATCGTTTGTTCAAGTGAGTGAATAGTTCAATGAGCTTCTTATGAACTTGATCATCAGGAGAATTTAGTTTCATAACCAGAGGTGAGAGAAAACGCTCTAAGAACTTCTGTAAGTCATCATCTGTTTGTATCAATGCTAGTTTAAGAAATACATGCTCTATCTGCTGTAGATCATTAGAACTAGTGGGTATATTAGCTTCTGTCTCTGTATTCATTAAACTGAATATAGCTAGCTAAGTCAGGGAAAAGAATAGAAAGGTAATGCACTTAGTCGATATGTATTTGGACCAACGAGTACATGAATGAAATCAATAAAATGTTAGATAAATGAGTAAATTAGTTTGGTTAAACATTATGATTCAGCTACACAATTTTCTATTATCTCTACAGGCTCTTTTGATTCTGTTTGTGTTTGTGTTTGTGTTTCATTCTTCAAATTTAACTCATTCAAATTATATTTAGAAAATTCTTTATGATATCTAACTAAACCTATGAAGCATTTTGAAGCTATAACTTCTACAATTATAACAAACTCAGGATTCGAATAGTCAGGATATAAATTCATTTTCTGCTCTTCTACAGCTAGAATGATCAATTCTATAGCACTAGACCTACAGATAATCGCGTTATTTCTACATTGATAGAATATCTTGTATTTCGTTGGTTTATCATGGAATAATTCAGAATTTCCATTCAATAAATGAGGTATAGTCTTCTTAATATCTATAATATCAGCTCTACAAATGTGAGATATTGGGATGAATCTCATTATAAATCTTGTACGTGAAATCTTGTTCTCAATAAACGATCTGAATATTCGTTCTACGAATATCCTGGGTGATATGTCAATATTACATTGAATGAAAACAAAATGTTTTGCTCCTGAATCGACAGATTGAAATTCTTTAATCTTTTCCGATTTAAGATCATCCAGCTCTAACTTTAACTGCTCTGACAAATCATTAGAGTTTGATTCAAGTTGAGTTTGTACATCCGTATCTTCTTTATAATATTCATTACAGAGGTCATATGCTTCTCTTACTGCCTTAGCTTCATTTCCAGAGTTACAAGAGATAAGAATTCCTCTCATATCAGTTGTAACCTTTTCTTGTTTCCTCCTTTTCGAGAAAGCTGTAACTTGGTTATCATAATATTTCCTCTTGCGTTGTTTATTAGAGGCACTACTCTCTGCTGACATCCTAATGAGTAGAAACATTTCAATGCAAAATTTATTAAATAATAGATAACTTTTGAAGTACAAATATTTTGTCGTATGCAGTAAAAGTGTAAAATGTGTAAGTGATAAATAGCTATAAAGTCTAAGATATGTTATATAGTATAGAGACTATATTAGTGGGTTAGTCTGCATCAGTTTGGTTGGATAAAGTAGTATCACAGTTAGAATAAGAGTCTAAATGGAGGAAAGGTTCTGAAAGAACGTTAGGTGATTGGGTGACCCTGTGAATGCTAGAAGATGAAAAGAATAGAGGAGGAGGTAGATTAGCAGATGAGATATACTCAGAAGTAGGTAGTTTAAATTTGTTCGAGGGAGCTGTCATTATACGAGTATTCTTGGTTTTCAGCTGGGAATGAGAGGATTGTAATTGTAATCTTGTTAGATGGTTATTAAGTATTTTCTGTTCTTGCTCCCACTGCCTTTCCTTAGTCATATACTTGGTCAGCTGTTGTGTATATTGATCGTTTCTATCTTCCAACTCATCGATACGATTCTGAAAGTTATCCCGTTGTGATTCAAGGTTCTTTAGTTTGATAGAAACTGATTGTTGCTCAAATTTACTTTGTACTACTTCCCCTTTCAATTCTTCATTAGTACGTTTCAGTTTCGAATTTTCTTCTTTCAACTTTTTGGTTGCATTCTCAAATCTGTCAGTAATAGTTTTAGTCTCTCCTCTCCATTTTGCTCCTAGACGTTGATGAGAAGATAACAAGTTTCTGAGCTCATTGGTAGTTTCACGATGACAAGATTCTGTTCCTTCAAATTTAGCTTGTAATTCAGCTTCCTTAGCTCTGAATTGATTACTCAGAGATTGCAGCTTTTGCATATATTTCCGTTCACAAGTTTCTAAATTAAGATTAGATTCTTTCAAGTTAGTTTTCAACTCTTCAACTTGTCTGCTGAGTCTCAGCTGATCCTGTTTCTGAGCCTGAATTTGAGAATGAAGTGATTCTTGTCGTTGTTTATTGTTTTGTTTATCTGTTTGTGTGAGTTTCTGTTCTTGATCCAGCTGTTCTCTCACTTGTAAATAGTCTGAATAAATACCTTCCATTTTGAGTATAGCAGTCTCCCTCTCCAATTCTACACTAGACAGACGTTGCTGCAACTGATGTATCGCTTCTAAATTCTGAGAAAGATATCCTCTCTTTAATCTCTCCAAATCTTTCTGAGAATTTTGCTTCTCTTTGAGAACTTTTTCAAATTCCGTCTCTCTCGCTTGGGCCTCATCCTCCAAACTCCTAATTTCACGAGCCATATTAGAAATACTCTGATTACATTCTAGTCTAACTTCATCTACACCTTGTTTTGTTTTGTGTCCCACCTCTTCAACAAGTTGTACTAGAGTATCATTCAATCTATCAATTTCTGAATTAGCCTGTTGAGCTTTCATCATTGCTTGATTCTTCTCAATCATTGCTACTTCTACCATGTCAATACTCTCCTTAACGTGACGAACTGCTTCTTGTTCTCGAGATTCCAAGCTGGCCAATTTACGACTGTTAGCCATTAAGGAATGCTCGAGTTCAGCTCTTTGTTCTTGTAAAGCCATTATTTCCTTCTTCTGCTCAGATAGTAACATAGCTCTCTGTTGTATGTGAGATTTCATACGAGATTTTTCCTGTTCAGATTCCAAATCACTCTGTATGTAATTCTCCTTCTCATCTTCAAGAGTTCTAACCCTTTGACTTGCCTATACAATGCATAAATAAATTATTCTATTAATAGTACAGATTGTTAATAAATACTTAATCAAAACAGAACCTTACGTAATTCCTGGTGAAATATCTATCAAATTTCTATTGATGGAATAGAGATATATATATGAACAGAATAGGATTAGATTTAGTAAATTCAGATAATTCAATACTAATTGTAAGAAGTTATGGCATCATACTTCAAATCTGCAGCCAGCTCTTATAAGTTCGGAGATCTAACTAAGACAACACTATGGGGATTAAAAGAAGGCGTACACCTATACACGGGAAAGGATGAGTACGAATTTGGAGACGTGGCAAGGAAAACTACTAAACATTTGAGTTATCTAGCTGGATTGGTACAAAGTAATCAGAATGAAGATGATCAAGAGGTTTCACAAAGTGAATTGTCTGAAGAAAATTTGAATACTCCTAACTCACCAGAAGTTATAAATAAATCTAATCCTGAGCCAGTAGAAGACCGTAATAAACTGGTTGATAATCTGCAAGATGGAACAGCAAGCAATAGCGATGTAATGAACATATTCTCACGAGCTTTTTGGTCTCCCAGAATACAACATACTGTTATATTCACTCCATCAGAAGAGATTAATCCTGACGTCATATGGGATTCATTCTTTGACAGAGCCTACGAACTAGCTAACCAATGCTTACAATTGACTGTTCTCAACATGGATGATTTCGTGTGTGAAGAACCATTCTTATACATGGGACTACCATCGCTTATTCTAATCGAGGTCGTGCATCGCTCGCTTGACTGTACAGATGGATTCATTCTATCTACTGGTATGAAGCTAACGGGAGATAATTGCCCTGAAAAACACATGTTACTATTCGCATGTATGCAAGCATCAAGAGGAAGACTAAAACTCTTACAACTCAACACGAATGAACTGGCAGTGATGAAACTTAGACTTCTATTCGCGGGAGATGATAGTAAAGAGGTACCGTTAGAGCTGACAGAGAGTATAGGTATTGAGAGGTTGTCGGCTATCAACGCGGTTGTTGCAGAAGTTACGAGTGTTGCTATACATCTTACTCAAGAAGTTATTTTTAAGCAGAAATTCAGAGCAATATTTGAAAGTATTACGAAGAATGTTTAGTTGTGTATCTATTCCTTAATTTTCCTACTAACGAGTAAATGTGGTAGTTTACTGTGTGGTTATTAAATTATGAGATTTCGTATTTACCTGTTCAATCAGTTTCTCCAGTTGTGTGTTTTTCAATTTCATCATCCCCAGCTGAGATTTCGCTTCATCAAACTCTCCTTGTAGACTCTCCAAATGTTCAGCTTTTCTCTTAAGATATCCAGTAGACTTCTCAGTTTCCATCTCGAGAGTTTCCTTATAGTTCTGCAGTTCAGTGAAGTTCTGTTTCAACACACTTATCTCTTCATTCGTTGTAAAATTTCTAGAGTTAAGCTCCAGCAATCTACTGCTCTGCTCTTGTGAATTTTTCTGTTGTCTTAGTAGTGCATGTTGTGACGCTTGCCATTTGTCAAGATAACTATCTCTCTCATGAGTCACAATAGCTATCTGCTGCTTCAAGTTATCTACAAGCTCAGATGAAATTGTTTCTTCAGAATTCCCTACATCTTCTATCTGACTGTTATCTCCTATTTGTGACCTCAACGCTTTGTCTAGCTCTTCATAGAGACGTTTGTTCTCATCAGTCAATTCGTGTATTTTCTGAGACAAAATCTCCAATTCATTTTGGTAGAAAAGATTATGTTTCTTAAGTTCCTCTATTACCCTGTCGTACTCAACTAGAAGCGGAGCAAGAATACCTCTCTTCTCCAACAACAAAGACGCTTCTTTCCCAACTCTAACGGGTACCTCCTCTTGCGAATCAAACTGGATAGGAGAGGGAGTTTCCTTTTGATAATGATCTAACTGACTTGACAATCTCTGTACCTGATCCAAAAGGAAGTTCACTTGTGAATCTGTAGCTGTATCAGCTGATTCACTCATCTACAGACTTTATTAATTATTTATTAAAATTCTTATATTAAATCAAAATATGAACATTATTAGCAAAAATATTATTCTTACACAACAGTGGAATAGAGTCCAACAAATTTACAATGATAGAATTGCGAAATATACAATACAATATAAGTCAGCACTTAAGAAAATATATTTTCAATCAGAGCTTATTAGCTATAAAATTCAGATCAACCTTATCTTCCTCGCTTGAGTAGTCCGCCTCTGCCATAAGAAATGGTGACGTATTAGCCTTACCAAATAGGAAATCTTTAAAATCTCCTCTAACAATTGTTAGCAACAGAGTTGATGCTAAGATGGAAGGGACAATATACAGCAGAGCTGGTTGCCCCATTTTTGTTACAACACTAATAATGAAAGCCAGGGCCAAACTGACCATGTAGCTCAATATACAAATAAGATAGGTAAGTTTGAATTTCCTCTCTCTGAGGTTATCGTAGTAGAGACAGTAACTGAGGAATAAACCAGGCAAAGCAACATCTCCAAACCCCAAACCTGCGATAAATATCTGCGGAAATTGACAGGCAACTTCCTGAGGTGTTAACGTTAGATGCGGTATAAGGAATAGAAAGGGAATATTCTCATTATCTGTTGGGGTGTAAGGAACAACTTCTTGTATTGAAAAGTTAGAATTTGACAATCTACTCGAAACATCTGGACCAAAAGCTACATACTCCATGATACTACGTCCATCAGTTGTGAATAGCGGAGTTATGAACACAAAAAACACATCGTACACGACTAGAACACATAACAATGGAATAAGAAAGGAAATAGAGCTTTTGAATTGAAGTATAGATAGCATATATGTGATTAGAAAACATCCCAGAATATCCTGTAGTATCCAAGCATAGTATGATTGTCTACACAAAATCCACCATAGCGATAATATTACACTTGTCAGAGATAGTATGAAGAACTTTGGATCTGGTCTGTTCTTTAGGATGGGGAATTCGTTAGCAGGGATACGGCAAGTAATATACTTTATTTGAGCTATAAATGGCGAGAATACTGAGTAGATAGCAATAGATGTACTGATGCAGAATATAATCATTGCAATCCAAACAAAATACTCGTAGAAGAAATATAGTCCTAGTAAGAACGCAATCATAGCTCCAAGCAAGAAAACTATATAGATAAATAAACCGAACTGCTTCTCCTCTTCTTCCTGAGAGAATATGACCAAATTGCTCAGATCCACTTCCCCCTTACGTTGCAATAAGCCATACTTCAAGAATTCTATATCACACCCGCCCAATATACTACCTAAAATCAATGGTATAAGTGCTATGAAGAAGAGAACAATTTTATTAACGTTTAAAGAAGGAGTGTTCACGAGTTCTATTGAAACAGTAGTATAGTCAGCTGAACTAACCAACTTAAATGAAGATTTTGGTACGATTATTAAGGGTATTGTATAGTTGTCTATTATGGTACTGTTGAGATTGGGAATTGGGAGAGGATAGGCAGAAGCAACGAGTAACATACTTGCATTAGCGTTAGCAGCTTGAATAATCTTAGTATCGAATGAACAACTCCCTCTAACGATAAACAATACATTTTCATCTATCAGTCTCATACTCTTATTAGCAAGCGTATCACACCCATAAGAACGAAATGAAATAACTTCAACTGGTTCAGGAGAAGGCAACGCACCACTCAATGCTGAGAACTCCCCACAAACAGAATTACTCACAACTTCAGCTTCATTTCTTAGAGTAACTGATTCGAACGTTACATAAACAAACTCTCCGTATATTGGATTCAGCAGTGCAAATAGTGAACAAACCAAGCATATTAAACGGTCATAAAGCATTGAATCCAAACGAATTTCTTATAAATTTGCTAGGAAAAGAAGAATTCAGAATATTTATATAATATTCATGTAACCTTGAAAAGAACTTTCCAATAAACGAACAGCACTATGTGCATATAATGCTACCCTCAAATAGACAATTATGAAGACAAGTAATAATCAGTGTAATTGAAATTAATATAACATGGAAAACTGATACAGGTGGTTAACTTATACAACATACCAATGACAAATATGTGTTGTCAAGAAAATACATGTAATAACACAAAGAATATTTACATTTCACTCCATAATGAGAAAATATATAAGATATTATATTATAGCAAGAAAAAGTATATGACAGAACTTAAGTAGTTAGTAATCTGCATGGATGTGCTAACCTCTTCTGGTTGATCATCTGTCTGAATACGTAGTAACTTAACTTTAGAGGTAGTAGCACCTACTTCTTCAATACGACACAAAAGGTTAACTTTATCCCACTTTTTAAGCTGCAAAAGTTGGCTCTTAAACTTGGTCCCAGCTGATATTCTAGCTGTATTAGAGAACGTTCTAGCCTTACCACCTAACTCAATGCCATAAGTAAATTCTTCACCTAAACTCATTGCACAATGTCCAACCTGACACAAATTGGGATATTTCTCGTAATCACAACCTTCTGGATAACTTTCCTTCTTCCCAAGTAAACAAGTCAATCCTTGAACAAGCGGCGAGAAAGGAATTTTACTGATCACCCGTTCCAAGCTATTATCTCTACTCTCTAGATATATGTTATCTATCACCCCTTCTAAACGCACCTTCCTACCTACTAAATGCATACATTTGTGTTGATAAGTTGCAAAGTTTTGATTTCCCCCGTGAGGACTACAGAACTCAGAATAATCCTTCCACTTAATCACTGACTTACTATTAAAAGAATATTGTGAATAAGCATAAGATAGGAAACAGACAAACGAAAACATGAAAAACACCAACCACATAGCATTCTTGAATGTAAGTTTAACAAAATCCAGTTTAATAAGTCTATCATAAAACCATCCAAACAGCATGACAGCAATCCCAGCAGTAGCTAGACCAGCCCATACAAACAATGCAGCATTAATATCATAATAATACCAAGTCGCTAATGGTGAAATAGCTAAGAAGACTATAATCAGGACTGTTAAGAATGGTAGTAAGGTTGTCACCAATATAGTACCTATGATAATATACACTAGTTGTGACATGGCTAAATTCATTACAGACAGTGCAAACATTTTCCACCAAACAGCCATGAAGAAATGTGGACAAACTAACAGTGTGAATCCCTTCCATTTATAACAACAGGCCATATATATGAATACAAGTGTGTGAGTTATCTTGGTAACAGCTCCTATTGCTAATAATATGGCAGATGGACCGATTAGCATACCAATACTCCAGGTTAAGAATTCAATGAACCAAATTGCGATTGATAAATACACAACTTTTTGTCTCACTTGGAGGGCAAAGTATGTACTTGCCAGGAAGAAAATAAGAGATAACGGTACGAAGAATGCAGGAACTTGAGTTTTAACTTGGGGAAAGACAAATAGAAAAAGAGACCAACAAAAGAAAAACTTGATATAATAGATAATACTTGTCTTCCTTAGATAATCTGAAGCAACCACAAATTTATAAATATTATCCACGAATCCCAAAGAATCGACAATGGACAGATATTCTGAAAAATCGAGTCTAGCACTAATTATCTGTACCGAGTAGACTAACATTGTCAAGAAGATACAAATTGAAATTACGGTAGGTATAATAGTGAATAGAACCTCAGGTAGAAGCAATAGAGAATAGAAATACAAGACAAGTAGGAACTGTAATTCACGATAAGGTACCCATCTCCATAGGAATGTTATGCTGTATTTCTGTGTGTTCTTGATAACAGACTCTTTTATCGTGTTAATAGTCATACCAGGATGGTTAAAAACCTACAAAATACAAATTTAAGTATTTGCATATGGAAAGTAACGACCTGGATATATGTGAAATTACCTTGTTTAGGATAGGGGCCTCATGAAACTTTTTCCATTCTTCCCGATTGTGTTTTCTAGCGTCAGCATATATAGACTGAGATACATAACCCAGTTCTCCTGTTAACAACTCTTTAATTGAATTAACAAAGAATTCTTGACTCATTTCTACGTCCTACAAACACACAGACATTGAATACATATATACAATCATTATTGTAAAATATGAACCTCTTGCTCAGCTTTATATTCAGCAAAAGAATTAAGAACATTCTCGTTTTGTTTTCCAACAACTTCAGTTTGTGTGTCGTTATTTCCTTCAGCTTTTGTATGAACATTAGCATTCAGTATTTTGTCCTCCTCATTCTCAGGGGTAGCACCATCTACTTCATTAGAAGCACCTCCTCTAGGTCTCAGTCTTAACCCATCACCTGGAATCATATCAGAGACATTAATGGTATCTTCTAGAACATTCTGAGGTGATTGAACTATTTCCTCTCTTTTGTTCTTTCTCTGTCTTACACCTGTATCAGGGCTTTGCGGATTAGAACCTGCATGTGAAGTAGTCTGTATTGGACTTTGAAAGCGCTTGAAGAGTAAGCGAGCATTTTGATTGATTGACTCTTCAACTAAAGTTGATAAACTCCGTTGTAAATCATTATTTGTACTCATAACAAGCTAACAGAAATGAAATAACATTATATACTGTAATTAAATAAGTAAGTAATAATATCTATAGTATCCCAGATGCAGTCCCAATTGGAAACAGCTTAACTCCCCGATCTTCTAACTTAAAATGCCAATCTTCTCTATAGCAAACTATTACAGGAGAAGGTCTCTTAGATCTGGCAATTAGCTTCCCGTGAACTTCCTTAGAAAAACCTGATGGCAGTCCTTCAACTGTCAGAATAATGTCACTCTCATTTGACAAGTGATTGACAAGTCTTCCCTCTGTACTTTCAAAATCTCCGTTTGATGTAGCTAGCACACATAAACTAGACTCAATAGACAATTTAGCCTGTAGCAAAGCACGAACCGAGAAAATCAAATCTAAAACTTGAATCTGAGAAATTCCGAGGAGAACAGTACTGGAGAGATCATCAATTAAAATAGTCAGAGGGATATTATGATGACTGTCTTGATGTTTATTGATTAACTTTTGTAAACAATTTGAAATATTTGAAAGAGAACACTCATTTGCTTCGTTAGTTAGAGGACATACAGTACTATCCTCTTTGTTCTGAGAAATACAGTCTATGAAGGTTAGATTCCCTTCAATACGAGAGGATGCAAGATTGATGCCTAGCTTCAAGCCTATAGTATTGTAATGCTGAAAACAATTAAGAAACGATACAAGAACAACCTTATGATTACTCTTCAGATAGAAAGCAGTTAGATGGTGAATCAAAAACCCTGCATCTATAGAGAAGCAATACGGACTTTCTAGAAGGACTAGTTTGTTTGAAGTAATATATCCTTTATCTTGAAAGAGTAGAGAAGAATACAGTTCTTCTATCGTGCGTGAAATACTCATAAATCTAACTTTAATATTAAATATTCAAACTATGTAGAAGTAATGAAGTAATTAGAAAACTATAATTTTTATTAAACTTTATGTCCACAAATTACAAAGAAGAAAATCCTGGGATAGGCTTTAATCCTATAAATTCTTCCTGTTTAGAAGCCATGAACATAGCTTCGTTAGCCTTTAAGTGACCTATGAGACAATTAGCTATTTCATCATCTTTAAACGACCAAAATATCTCTATTGAGCAAGATGGATTCCGCTTCGCATTCTCTTTCTCATATAAACTGATTGAAATGGTGGAGAAACACACTGATATTGTATTGGCTATTTTCTGTACAGGATTGTATTTTGATATTGTTTTACAAACCAAGTTAAAAATAATCTCTGTGCACTGATCTATAGTGAATCCATGTCCCATATCATAAGATATAACATGATGAAACTTCATCTCATGATCTAGAATACCAAATTCACTACAAGTCTGATTCTGCTCGAGCAATTGCATACTTCCATTATCTTTACAGACGAGTACGCCCTGTATAGGAATATCATTCTGCAGACACGGTTTCTTGGATTGAATAGCCATAGCGGATTTCTCTGCTAAGTTCTTGGCCAGTACGTGTAGGCTTAAGTCAATTGACATTCTAGGTGGACACGTTATATACTCAGTTTTGCCATTAGGTGGATAGTAACTATCTAGATTATAATGTATCTTTATCTGAGTCTTTAAGAACTCCATCTTCTTCACTTCTCCATGTACAAGCATTACATTCATTGGTTCTATATACCGTATTAACTGCATTATGCCTTTAGCATCAGCGTGTGCAGAGAATGAAAGATACTCCACTGCTAACTTCACCTACAAGCAAAATATATACACACATAATCTACGTAAGATACTCGCAAAAATATATCTGCAGTAAATGAATTTGTAATATACCTTTACTACTTTGTGTTCTATATCAACTTCTTTACTACCAGAGAGGATCTTGTTACCTACAGTTCCCTGTACACAATATCCCGGAATAATAACCATATTATTCTCATCTTCTGCCCATCGTTTAAATATCTAATAAAGTAACGAAAATTTAAGTCAAAAACTGTTTCAAAGTGATTGCTGGAAAGTAAATTATTTGAACAAAAATGGAAATAATTAAAGCCTATAATAAATAAATAATTAGCTAACCTGCAGGGAAGATCCAGCATGTAACATCCCTGGGGTAGCAAATACAACCATTGGGCCAGGTTGATCTACATAAGACCAATCAAGAGATTTGATATGCTTAAACTCAAACATATTTCTTCTATCATAAGTCTTCTTTATTTTCTCATTAGTCCAAGAAATGAAAAGTTTATAGAAGAAGTTCGCTTTTTCAGTCATTCCAGCGGAAAAATAGATTGGAGCCTAGGATTAATAATAAAATAGAGATGATATAATTTGATATATACACACATACCTGAAGGTTCATTCGTTCCCAGAAAGTTTCCAATAGAATGCACAGCTCCTGAGCTCTACCCAGTGCGAACACAGGTATTAGTACCTTCCCTCCTTTCTCTACTGTGTCGTGTATCTTCTTCAAGAATTCACGTTCTCTACATCGCTTACTATCTCTAATTGTACTAGCATATGTAGACTCTGTTATAAGCAGATCTGGTTGGCACTTGTCTATCCAGGCCGCTCCTATTTAGAAACATGAAAATAAACGCGAAATGTAAATTTTATTCAATTTGTACCTAAATGTCTATCAGGAGTCATATTATAATCTCCGGTGTATACGATTGACTGAGATCCTACACGAATAAGAAACATCGCGGCCCCTAGTACATGACCAGCGTAGTAAGCCTTAATCTCTATATCTGCGTCTACACGGACTGTTTGATGAAGTCCAATAGTTATCACCTAATAGCATTGTATTGAAATTGCATATTAATTATAATATCTACCATTACCTTTTCCATGCACTTTTTAATACTTTCAGAATCAAATAGCGATTTGTTATACCTCTTCTCAGCTATTTTAGCATAATCCTCCAGGAGGATGGGACATATAGCTTTGGTTGGATGTGTCATATAAATAGGACCATCGTAGCCTTTAACCTCAGTGAAATATGGGAGAGCTCCACAGTGGTCAAGGTGGAAATGACTGATGATAAGACAGTCAATATGCTCAGTATAGGGCCCCTTAGGTGCTATGTAACTAAAGTCTGGGAATTTACGCTCGTCATTATATCCCATATGAATCCCACAGTCCAACATAAGATTCTTCCCTTGTATTGTAACTAAGATACAACTCCTTCCCACGTCTTGTCCTGCACCCAAAGGGACAACTTTGATATCTGACATATTTCTTGTATAAAATCAGCTAATCATAATTAGTAAAATATTAGATAACCTCTAATAATGCAATCAGAAAGTCATTTGACAGGGTTTTAAGTATTCAATTATACTATTAATGATCTTAACACATTTGTAAGTTAATAATTATATTAATGTGATGGTATATTACTCAGTTTTATTACAACAAAATAATTGCCATTGAAAGTGAATAAAACTTCATGCAAACTTGTAGTATTTATCACCAGTAAAACTGATATGTAGTACAATTAAATTTAATAGTTAGAGAGAGTAATTTGCTAAAATTATTGCAAAAAAAGTATTACTTTGAATATTTGAAATTACAGATAATATTTCAAGTTTGTATTGTGAAGTTAAACAGTGTCATTTTTGCAGAAATAAGCTAGAATTTCCCTAGTTAGTATTAGAACAATAGTGAATTATTCTGAATCGAAAGTCTTTTCATATGACCTTACAAACCATTCAAGTAACTATTTTACTGTTTTCAGCTATTGACTTAGTATGGCTATCCATTCTCTACAATATAAATACTCGTAAGATATAGTCTAATATATTCAATATTCTATAATAGAGATGACAGAACCACTGGCAAAATTAGATCAGAAAATGGAGAAACGAATGAATACTATTGATTACAGTAATGAAAATGCTGAGATTGATGAACAGCAAATTGGAACAATAATCTACAAGTTAAACATGGAAACAGAAATACAAACTGAATCAAAATCACTGACAAGAAGGGAATTCAACTGGGACTCAGGGCAAGTAGACGGAAGGAAAAGGGACTTCAGACCATTATATTCAGGTAAGAAATATCAAAGTTCATCCAGTAAAGTGCTCAGTACAGCCAAATCAATCGGGCAAGCAGTCTATACACCCTTTAACTTATATTCAAAACTACTATTCTTCTGGGTTAAAACACTGACTGGAGGAATAAGTAAACAAGATTTGAGAATGAAAAACAGCAGAACTGTCTTTGGATTAATTACATCTATCTATATGGCATCTATGTGGTATGGGATCTCACATACAGTTACAGTTCTATCTATCTCTATCACATATTCGAGTTTATTGGTAGAATAGTATATTGTTAAATTTTAATGAATTGGAATAACTTGGATCTCACAAATTTTATCAATAAAGATTAAACTCAAATATCTTGAGAATTTAGAATAACTACATAACATGCTGTGTAACATATTGATACGATTTCGAACAAAGCGAAGGTCGAAAGTTTGTGGATAGTTCTGCTTCTCTAAGCATGTCTATTCCTATATTCTAGAGCTAGCATTTATTGACTTCAACATGTCTTCAAGCCATCTTAAGGAAGCTGGCAAGAGCATAGGTTAATAGTTGTTGACTCAGGTCATTCTCTGGATTAGGTAAATAATTCCACAATTTATTCACGTAATAATAATCAGAATAATTATTATCCCAAACTGGTATTCACAGCTGAACCCATATCACAAAAGATAGATTAAAAGGAAAATAGATACCAATAAAAATAAATGTGATAATTAATACAATAAATTGCCTAATAATACCAGCTGATACCATCAGCAAATAGTATTCGTTATGGCTATAAATTCATGAATAATTGTCTGTCTAGTAGGTGTTTTGTAGTTCTGTTTTTATCCAGGTTATTATCATATGAGTCTAAGCCAGTATTCATTCATTTGAACTAACATTAATTATAAGATAATGTAACAAACTGCATGCAGGTCAAAACGACACCAAACCATAACAGATTCCTGCATTTAATATTGAACTGAAAGAATTTTCAGTTAAATATTAAAATACAGGAATCTGAGCTGATAAAGTATACAATTCTTAGGCTAGTTTAAAACGTAAAATTATGAAAGACCCACAAGAAATGTTACATCATATAAATGTAAATAATCAAAATATTAACCACCTCGGCCCTTAACAATATGAAAAGTGAATTAGACTAAATTAATTAAATAATATAGCAGTAACGTATAAATAATTGAGAATCAAGAACAACAACAGGGAAAGAGGACAACACTAAGGGTAAAATAGAATGAATCTGATACAAAACTATTAAACATTAGCGGCTTTCTCAAATAATTCTGGTGTTCCATTAATTTGATTCACAGCATAAGGAACACCTTTCGTTTCCTTCAACTGAATGTTGAAGCCACCTTTGAATTTTGAACTGTCAATTGAAGAAGGGTCATACTGACTGTAATGTTGTTGGAAGAATACGCCACCACGGGACTTGCCACAAGGATCACGAATACACAGTATCCAATGGATAAGGAACTCCCATCTCCAAATCCAACAAGTCAATAGGAAATGCTGTAAGAATAGAGATATGATGAAAATATACGATACGGCTAATTGGGCATCAGGATTCCCGAAAAGTTCATGAACGGTAACTTCACAAACTTGGTGACCTGATATTTCATTCTGTAGCTCACAGCAGGTATGCTTAGCGAGACGAGATAGGAAATTATCTGTAGAATCATAGTCGTTAATTCCATACATGGATATGATAGTTAAATGAGCAAGGGATATGACTATGAAGATGGATATCTTGATGAGGAAATTTCGCAATTCTCGACAATTTTTCGCGCTCTGCGCGGCTTTCATCATAGCTCTCAGATACATTTGTATTGAGTACAGCCTGATAACAGTGAACACAAGAAGTGGAAGAGATAGAGAAACAAGAATAAGAGTTGGTAGACGGAAATAATACAAACTATCCTCAGAGCTTTGAAGATAACAAAATCCAATAATATTCTGACCAGCTACAGCCCTCTGAACAAGCACAATAATAAGAAGAATCATGGGAATACTCCAACTCAAAACATGATAGATTATCTCATAAACTATTTCCCATTTGTGCATACTTTTCGAATAAGTTTTCTTAATATTCTTGGCTTTAATGAAACAAGCATGACATAGACAAGGGATCCAACAAATCGAGGCCATGTTGAAATAGTAAATTATACAAAAACCAATACTACAGCCAATATGGTTACTTGGCTGGTTTAAAGCTAAAGAGCCATCTGGATTGCAGGTCACATAATCACTCAGTCCGAAAAGCTGAACGATGAATGTACTGAAAACTGCGAAATTACACAGGACTAAGAAGATTACGGGGCGTGCGATAAACCGATTCAGCAATGGAAAGTTTATTACGATAGTCAGCAGGGTAATGAAGGAGAATATCCAAATAATAAGGCCAAGGATACCTGAAAATATTTTGAAAATGATGTAATTCTGTTCAGAAATGACTGGAGGCTTGCATTCGTATCCACAAGGCAGACCTGAATAAACTTCATTCAAATCTACATCCGTATCGACCATTGGGTAAGGACATGTACCATTCGCTTGATCGTAAAGTTTACGTAACTCATTGATTATTGTAGCAGATATTCTTTGATTGGCATAATCACAGACTGAACTATTTGTACTATTTTCATCTGCGAATGTAATCGCGATTAATAACAAAATTGAAATTGATAAAATCCAGTAATTCATTTCGATGCCTATAAGAAGTGGGTTAATCAAATTGTTATAAGAGAACAAATCTTATTATAAATACATTTAAAAGATTGTAGATAACAATTTTCACATATTTAACAAACAACCTATAACATTCCTTTATGACAGAGAACAAAGAATAGACAGATAAAGCCATACCAGCAGGTGGAACTAACAATGCAAAATCGTGCTATCTAACATGCACATGTCCGAAAGAAATGATAAGGACAAATAAGGACAGATGCCCTGAAATAAATCTATAGAGTTCAATTTGAAATGACTTAGTATGCGATTCGATACACATATCTTAGGAAATATAGTTCTGTAAATGTAGGAAGTTATATTTGATCAGATAGGGATGATGAAAACGGCAATATTGGCATTTTAATTAATGATAGAATGACCAAATTATTCCGGAATTATTGTATAAATGGTATATGATTCCGATTATGTAACAATCAAACTAATACTGTTTCTTAGAAAGCTGGCTAAAAGCATTTACAGGGAATCTTCTATACTCGGTAAACGATGAAAACAAATGAAGTGTAACAAAATACTACACAGTGTTTGTGATATACACAATTAAGACTTCAGTTCGTTTATTATCAGTACGTACCAATTAAAAATGTGGAATTCAGTGAGTCTAGACAGATGCTTGATTAACAAGATGTAGACACCAAGGGTCAAATGGTCCAATGATAAACTGGGTTATTCAATCTTAATGATACGACAGAAATATGGCAGGCGTAATCAATGATCGAATATATCTACATTAATTAACTCAAATACATCATGGAAAGTAAAGCAAGGGCCAATAAGCAACAAGTGCTGTCCTAATTACATAAATTACTCTATTACATACGTGTAGTACTGTTATGCCCTTAATTAAAGGAAGTGTAATCAGTACATATACATTCCGATATCCTCAGCTAATTTATAGAATTATTTATTCCATCCTTATACATTCTTGCTGTAGAAAGTAAAGTAATGACGATCGCAAGTCAGGACTATATAGGAGGGATTACCAATTTCCAATTTGATCCAATTAATTAGAGCAAGTACACATTGGAATACCAATGCGATATCAGTGTTAAGTAATATTGTAGGAATAGAATTAGAATTAGAATTAATTAAAAAGAAACTAATCATCACTAATATTGTGAAACAATTAGGATATAATTGTAATAATGTAATGATGTCAATCTGTAGTAGGATGAATAGTACACTCGATATCTCTATCACGGGGAGGGGCTTATGTCTTACATAATACACATAAAGAGAATACGCTTTCAGTGCAAGATTATATGAAATCAGTGGATTAACTGCTTACGTGTTTCATGATATAGAATTAAGAGGCTATGCTTGTATAGACAATACGTCGATACGTTTCAATTAATGAAAGTAATAATTCCTTTAATATTAAATCACATACCTAAAGGTCAGATTGTCCACGAACAGTACAATTTCAAGAGAGAGAAAGGAAGGGAGAATATCAATTGACTCCTGAATTATTAAACTAGTTATTGAATAGAACAAACGGTTGTAATATATTTATAGTGACTTGCTAGTTGAAACCAGGACAATGCGATAATGGAGAGAGATATGGTGATGCTGCCGGGTAGCAATGTTTGAAGCCATCAATGCTCACAATCACAATAGTACATGATGTTAGGTCAAACAGTACATACGAATAAGGCCAATCAAGTCAACTTACATTAATACTTTACTAATAACTAAAATTTATGAGTGAGATTGATTTTACTCACATATTATGTCAAATAATGGAATATCTATTAGAGACTAGTTGGAATATTTGGCAGTTAATGAACTATTACAAGTTCAACTGTCAATTATTGGCTTAATGGATTATCACACATTAATTGGCCTGGGGATAGAATCTAAGTTCTTGATTATTAAAGCATAATTTATAGGAATCTGATAAAAATAGTATGAATCAGTATTAGATACTGATGATGAAATAACAAAATAATATCTCAAGTTTGAACCTTAATAATTGGTGGCAGTGGAAGAGAATTAATAGCAAAATATCATCCAAAGTCAATTAATTGTTATCAATTTTAATGACAAATTACAAAAAATGCTGCAATGTTTGTTAAGTAAATCACATAATTGATGTGTCATAGCTCATAGCTGAAATATTCGCTATGAATAGTAAGAAGACTCAAATAAAGTAATTGAACGATAAATAAACTGATTAAAATTGAATGGAAGATAACTATCACACGATATATAAAATGTTTTAAAGACCTCATTAACCAATGCTATGCTCATGAAAACCTGTGTAATAATTTGGCAGCCTTGGATATTGCATTATCATTACTGTTGCAAGGTATTGAGAACACAGAATTATTACAAGAAAAAACTATATAAAAATTGCGGAATAACTCACCTCAATGTATGTAGGTTGTCTTCAGAATTTTCGCGTTAAGCTGAATGTAGATATTTCTGCTTTATAGTTCTGACAGAATTGTAAAATGATTGCTCAATATTAAGAATAAATAATCTCTCTTTTGAATTGTATATATTCTGGTAAGATGTAGTATAAGACGGTATTAAATATAATTATCCTTTCAATACACTGGGACTATACATTCGTATTACATCATTAATGGTGGTGAGTTAGTGTAGCAGTCCTTTCTCGAGTTGCAGAGAAGCTGATTATTAAGTTAATCCCGCAGGTTGCGTGGGAGAATACAATAGAGAAAATATTGAGAGTTGTTACCTTTGAAATTCAAATTTAATAGCATACGAGATTGGTGTCAGCACGTCTATGATTGAGAATAATCATAAATTAATTGCTAAAATAATGTCATAATTCTAGTATTGAGGAATTGATGGGTCAACTAATTGAGACCATAGATGGATCCCTCCAATAACATCTTTAATAACACGATATGGTTTGTAGTCTTTCAGCAAAAATATGTTATCATTAACCAATTTAACTGCTTTCTGTGAATCGTTTCCATGATGGCATAAGAAGAAAATATTCTTGTTTAAATCAGTTACAATATTATCCAATAGTATGACAGGTTCCTTAGCATTTGACAGCTCTTCAAGTGGGATATTAATCGAGTTTGACAAGTGACATATATCATATTCTACCTTCTTTCTACAGTCAACTATAAGAAAACTATCTTTGTCAATTCTTTGCAATAATTCTACTGTAATCCTATCTTCCTCATTTAAAATAGACAAATTCAAACATTTGTCGTTTGGCTTCGAACCACAGAATTTAACATAATCAACGAGACCAGTAATCTCAGGATTATTACCACAAACTTTACAGTTAATAGTTCTGCTTCTAAGCTTAACTGTTGTAAAACTACCTCTCAAACCGTCATACAAAAGTAGCCGACCACTATATGACACTTCCAATCCTGTTAGTATCTTGATGGTCTCAAGAGCTTGTAGGCTACCTATAACACCCGGAACAACCCCGAGTACACCTCCATCTGAGCAGTTTGTAACCGTCTCTGGGGGAGGAGGGGCTGGGAAGAGACATCTGTAACAGGGTCCCCCTTGGTAATGATACACAGTAAGTTGGCCCTCGAATCTCAATGCACTACCAGACACCAGAGGTCTATCTAATAACACACTTAAGTCATTTAGAAGATAGCGAGTAGCTACATTATCAGTAGCATCTAAGATGACGTCATAATCTCTGGCTATATCTATTGCATTATCACTTGTAAGTATCGTTTGGTAGCAATTTACGGTTACATTAGAGTTTAGCCGAGTCATAGCTTCTTTCGCGGAAGCAACTTTAGATTGTCCTACTCCATTTTCTGAGTATAAAACCTGTCTATGGAGATTAGCTATATCAACTCTATCATAATCAACTAGACCTAGGGTCCCTATACCAGCTGCAGCAAGATACGTAGCAGCTGGACAACCTAGACCCCCCACACCTACAATAAGACAAGACCCATGTTTGAGTTTAGATTGAGAGGAAGGACCAAACTCATCCAATATAAGTTGTCTACTGTATCTGGTGATATCACTGTTGGTAAGATCGTGTGAAGAACTTGAAGCCATTAGCTATATTGAACTTACTAAGAATACAATTCAAACAATTAAAACACTTAAGTAGCTGTCAAAACAAATGGAATAATTAAGATTTATACAAAGTGATTAATTGCCAACAGCTGAACACAAGTGATAAGTTGTAAACACAAACAAGCTAATAATACTTACTCTATGATGTAGTTAGGATGTACTACCAATATAGCTTTATCTTCCTGCATAGGACTATCTCCCTCTAAGGTCATCTCAGATAGAGGAATAATTATCTTATCCACGCTAATTAATCGTGTTAGGACTAGATCTAATAGGTTTTTCTTCTCACTCAGCTGTTCAATAGATTCTATATCAGCTTCTATCTCACCCAAATACCAATCAGTCAGCTGAGATCTAGTAAGCCCTAGTTCTCCTTCCTTGTCCTCCTCCTGTCTCAATCGCATTACTAACAAATTAGCTATCTGTTTATATTCTTCATATGTAACAGTTAATTTCTTCTCTGCAGCTTCTACGCCCTCCATGGCATTAGCTGCATTAGTGACGTCAGCAACCATTTCTACCTGTTCCCCATTCATTAGCTCTTCTTCCCCTAGCCCTGTGAAATCTATATCAGGAGCTTCTACTCGTAGTATGCTCTTGTTAAGTAGCTTAAATGCTTCTTCTACGTGTTTAGCAGCTACAAACTCTAGACAATACATACGTGCCATAGCTTCAGATAATCGTATCATACTCTCCAGCTGACGTACTGTTATCCTCCAACTAGATTGAGTAATTCCTGATGAGTCTCTCTGTCTCAGATGTTTGTACTTCCTAACCACGTGTTCTTGTGCTTCTTGGGATATTTTAGGCTTAAATTGCCGCGAGAATAGAATATATCGTTGTATCTCATCCAGTGAGTATTTACGGTTAGCATTTATATTAGCTCCAGAGTGTAGATCTACAATTCTACGAGCAATAGCATAGTCAGCTACTTCATTACACTCATCAACCAGTATGAAGAATAGATCGAACCTGAAATATTAAGTTTAAGAATTCCAACTGATTATAACTGAAGTTATTCATCCTTATACAAGCGACCATGGATGGACTGTTTCACGTGATTTTGATATACAGTGGAGTTCGCCTATTTACCAGTTCGTATTTCGCACGAATTTCCCTCGATAATTAGAAGAATTATTTTCAATACAAAATGGACTCACTGAAAAAAATCTTGCTAATAGGCGAACACCACTGCACACTATGTAACTTGCATATTATTGAATGAATGGAAAAGAAAAAATCCCACTGATCTATCAACATTACCTGCTCATTATAGGTGCGGATAGAGAGAGATTCTGTCTCAGAGACTTAGTCTTCTCATACCTACCTCCTATAGGGTTAGCAGCTGCTAGTATAGAAGTTCTAGCATTGAGTGTAGCCTTAACTCCAGCCTTAGTTATAGATATAGTCTGTTGCTCCATAGCTTCGTGAATAGCTACCTGATCTCTAAGCTCCATCTTATCAAATTCATCTATACAACACACACCGTTATCAGCTAGCATTAGAGCACCTGCTTCTATAACAGACTCCTTAGATTCTTCATCTTTAACAACAGCAGCTGTAAGACCAGCTGCACTACTAGCTTTGCCAGATGTATACACTGCTCGAGGGCTGATACGTTCTACCTATAACACGAGTAAAATCGTTATAAGGAAATTGTATGAATTTCTAAGTATACAGCTGATTCTCGTTATATCGTAGCTCAGGAGACCGCGATAATTACTTTGATATAACCCATTAATAGTATGTTACTTTGACGGTTTGGAACCATATTTGTATAATATCAGCGGGTATCTCCCGAGTTTGATATAATGGGAGTTGACTGTATTTACCTGTTTAAGGAATTGTGATTTAGCAGTACTCGGGTCTCCCACAATACACACATTTATATCACCTCTGAGAGAGGTACCCTCCATGGTCCGCTTAGGTACACCTCCAAACAGCATCAGTAACACACCTCGCTTAACCTCCTCGTTACCATGGATAGTAGTGAAGAGAGAATCAACAAGATTTTGATACAAATGTCTATCCTGCGACATTTCATAGATTCTTTCCCATTCAGATTCTATTAAAATAAATCTAATTAATACTGCTGTTTTATATAAATGTCATATTTCACCTGTCATCTGTTTCTTCAACATCTCGGCTGTTAGTTCTCCATCTCTGTTAGCTAGACATTGACTTAGCTCTCCAATACCACCTCCAAACCGTGTCTGACTAGGTATTACAGTGTGAGCTAAGAATGCCAGTCTGTAAGTTAGGTCTCTTACCCCTAAGGACTTCAACCCTTCTACACCCTCTTGTTGGTACCCTTCCCTCGCTCCCTTCCCCTTCTTCAACACTTCTGCCTGAGACCCAGGAGCATTCAGTTGTGATACATCAGGCACAACAATTAGAGTCCCTGTGAAGTCACACTTATCACCAGCTTGTGCTCTCTCTACTGCTTCTCCTCGTAGGATTATCTCCATAGACCTGGGTATACAACCTCTAGGTAACTCCTATGAATAGACAATAAAATTGCACTTTACTTATTACTTCAATATTGAAAGTTACCTGCTGTGTTTCTTGAACTCGCACTTTCTGAAAATCAACAAATTTACTTTTCTCCAAAATAAGAGAAAAGCTCTTACGATTAGCACACTGTGGAGTAACGCATATGCTAGGCTGTGTGTATTTAAACTGCTGGTGAATATCTCTCACTTCTGCCTGACAAGCAAGACATAGAAATGTACCAGATACTAACTCAGGATGTACGGGATGTGTCCTCACAACCTGTCCACTCACACGTACAAGAGTTCCTGTTTTATTCATAGTAAGCTCTCTTAGTTTGTTACGCACTGGAACATCTAGAAATGCCACATGCACTTCTTTGTTCTTGGGGACTCCCCCGCGGTCATGCGCGAAATTTAACAGTGCCTGTGATAAGTACTGGTAAACGCGAAAATATTGTAGTTGGATACCAGCAGCTAGAGTGGAGTCGTATTTTTCTGTGTCAAGGAAGGAAACATGGATTGTGTTACGTTCCGCGTGAATAAGTTCTCTCGCCTCTGGGAGGTACTTGAGGGTACCGTTATCATCAAGATACTCTTCTAAGAAATCTTGAAATCGTTTCTGAACCTTCAAACCTATCTCATCTCTGTACACACGCCTGCCTATCTGAGAGTGTGATACATCCATAGTCCACTATGTGTGTAACTACTTAAAAGAAATAAACAACTAAATACACCATGGAAACGAACCAATTTTGGATAATATGTAATACGTATATTGAAACCTGTATTTACAAGAGCTTGCTAGTATAGTATTCAAAGCAATCAATAGACATACAAATAATGGACTATGGATTACTGTCTACATGATTCTCAACTTCACTGCTCTCTCCATTCTCTCCCTTGGCGGGATTATCAATTACTTTATACCGGTATTGGAGTTTGATATCAGTAGGACTTTTCCATATTTGGTATTTAATACTTCGCATATCTAAGTCAAGACTTAATACTTGACCGTTACACATAATTTCCATCAAGTTGGCGGCCTGGTCTCCTTCAGGAACAGTCTTATGAATCTGCTCATAAGTGTAGTCTATTATTTTACGAATAGAGACCGTGTCACATCCGTTAAGACGAGTAGGACATGATGGACTGAATAGACTAGCAGTTTTCTGACTAGCAACCGATTTATGTGGCGCTATTGTAAAGTTAATCTTGGTTTGCTGAGGGAGATCACTATGTAGAAGATAGTTAAGTGCCCATAATGGCAGGTGCTTTTTAAGTTTCTCTCTTTCAACTTCTTCAGCTGTATCTCTAGCAAACATCCTACATATTACAGTACCAGAATCATCTGAGTCTGTTAAGAGAATAGGAGTATGTCCTGGTACATTTAGAAATCCACTATTTAAGGCGTTCTCATCCTTTTCAAATCCCTCATTATCTTCCTTGTTATTCGCTTGATTAAATTTCACAAACTCATCGAATACACCTTTCAGTACCAGACAACCCAGATTGTATTTCATACTAGCTTTATCCTTTCCAGGGAGTTCTGTTTGAGAAGCTAAAATCCAAGCAGAATTCCAACCAACTTCATCAATACAGATTGTTATGAGACCAGTTTTGATACGTACAGTGAACCAATTGGGGATCATGTTATTCAACATTTTCCTCTCAACTTCTTCGCGATAAGTCTGTAGCTCACCCTTGCCTTTAGTCTCTATGAACTTTGCAAACATAACATCCCATAACTGTACGTCACCTGACGTATCCTTGGTTAAAATATGTCTCCGATCTTTTAAAATTGAGAAATCTTTAATCCTTGGTTTTCCTGGGATAATCTTGACTGGCTGTTTAGGAACTGTATGACTAGGAGCAATAGCATTACTTTGTGTTATTCCATCTAAACCAGATAGATTTAGCTTCCAACCTCTAACAGTAGAGCTAGTAGTTGCTACCCAGAGAAGAGAGTCTTGTTCATCAATACAGAAGCTAAGAATTGAACAGGATTCTTGTATTATGAGTTTAGTTACTTGAGTTGTAATATCCACCCAATAGATTGCACCATCTTTCAAACCAACTAGAAACTGATCGAATTCACCTATCAATAAATCAATAAATAAATAAATAAATAAATAAATAGACAGGTGAATAAAGTAACTGAAAATGAATTTACTAAAATTACAATTGGTTTCATATTTAGCTCACCTAATGGCATAATAATCCAGACACTATCAGGCATAGGAATCGTGAACAAACATCTCTGTTGAGATATAGACCATACTTTTAAAGTGTTATCAGAAGATCCGGATATACATAGAGTACCATCATTATTAATAGCAAAAGTTCTAACATTGTCAGAGTGTCCACGGAGTTGTATCATACTGTCCTTTTGAGAGCCCCTCGGGTCCCAAACTCTTATGAATTTCTCAGTAGATCCACTCACAACTAGGCTACAATCAGGTGTAGTAGCTATACTGTAAATAGAATTCTTATGACCAGATAACTTAATCATCGGAGCTGTAGTATTAATTGTCCTGAGCTCTTCCAGATCCCAGATAAGTATCTGTTTATCTAGCCCAGCTGATACAAATTTGTTCGCAGCATCAGCATAAGCAAGAGCAGTAACATAGTCTGTATGAGACTGTAGATTACGTATACATGTACCATCACGTATGTCCCATACCTTGATAGTTGTATCAGACGATCCACTGACTAGGATATTATTATCAGCTGATAAGAAGATGGAATTTACCCAGTCTGAGTGTTCATCCATGCACTGAGTACATTTTATACTACTCTCTCCTACTGGAGGATTTGATGAACATTTCCACGTACGAATTATGGAATCACGTCCAGCTGTGTATAGTAACCTATTCGAGCTGTCAAACTGTAGACAGTTTACACCTGCTCGGTTCTGAAGTTCTTCTGGTTCTCGTAATATGTAAGAGATTGTTACTCTCTTCTTGCTCCCACTAGACCCCAGGCCCCCTTTGGTGTCAGGCCGCGTCTTATCAGACATTATTCAATTTCTACTGATATCATATTGATTCTTGTTAACACAAATATAGGAGAAATCAGAAGTGGCCATTGAATAACCTAAGCCGTGAATTACGTTGTTCACGCCCAATAAGGTTATATCGTATTCATTTACAAAAAACACAAATACACAAATAAATCGTATAATCGACTCTTATATAATCATTACACAAAGATACATTGATAAACAACTAATCACAATAGTAACAAGTCAATTTAACTAAACACACTCAATACAATTGAATACAATTCTCGTTTTTGAGACAAGTAGCGATAAGTCCCCCGTCTCTCCTTGAACACAACCCCATACAGTATTCGAATTCTCCTACATTGGTACCTTCTCTTCCTATAGTATGCATCAGGGTACCTTCAGTATCAAACACTTTGATGCAATGATTAAGTCTATCGCTTATGATAAAGTTAAGCCAATGGTCTACTACAAAGAAGTACGGATCATAAACCTGAGCGCTTTTCCCCTGTGCGATAACATCAAGCTTCAACTCTCCACCTACAGAGAATACATGCATACATATATATCCGTGATCTAGTACTATTACGTCATCATTTGAGGGTGATATCCTAACGCATCTCGGAGAGTTCAGTTGTGTTTCTCCGAATACTGTTATAAACTTCAATTCCTCTGTGAACACTTGTATTCTGTTATTCTTACTATCACATACTAACAAATTACTATGTGTGTTCATAGTTATTCCTTCCGGAAATGAAAACTCTCCCAATTCACTACCAAAATGCCCAATTTTCATCGCTACTTCGCCATTAGAAATGCTATAAGATTTAACACAATGCGACCACCACTGAGTAACAAATAGAGTGTCCTTATGGATACACAAGCCCCATGGTTGACTCATCTTTCCAGGTCCCTCCTCCTGACCGATGTAATACTTGAAATCGAACTGAGCTGAGTACACATGCACGCGATGATTACCAGAATCAGCAATGAAGATATTCTTAGTAGCTGGGTCTATAGCAACGTCCCTGGGCTCTTGGAATTCTAACGGACCTGTACCATTCCTTCCGCTTGACTTAACTGGCATAGATACAGAAGTGTAGTAATCATTACAGGATAAACTAGGATCAGGTGATCCTGAATGATCGCTTAGAGAAGGACCACAATACGATATTTCACCCAGCTGACTAATCCTATGCATTATCTCGTCATCTAGCCAACGGAATACTAGAGTTTTCTCTGTTTGTGCATTAATCATTGCTCTAATACAACCTTGATTTTCTTGCGGTGGATTAGTTTCTTTATGCATTGTAATGAATGAGCTGTCTTGGAAACTGGAATCAGATGATTCAGTGGAATCGACATGTATCCAGCTATCGGTCCTAGTCTTCTCAAACTCACCAAGTTCCTTCTCCAATACTCTCTCCTCTTCTCTATGCAACTCCTCAATGTGCTCAACTTCTCTTAACAATTCTTCCCTTCTAGCTCTCGCGGCTACAATCACAGTCTCAAACTTCTGGGCAATAATTTCACGTGTCCTACTAGCCCGTGCATAGAAATCGGAGAACTCTTCGTTATTTCGAGGAAACCACTTAGCCATATAAGGAAATAATCGTTCGTTATGTACAGATTATTTAGCTAATTAATCTCGCTTACTTACTTATTATTGGTAAAGCAGTATAATTGGAATTAATAAGGATACCTCGAATAGATACAATTAACAAGTTTATGGGTTTATTCCAGTAATAATAGTGTCGTAACTGCTCTCTATTAACTGTTAAGAAATGCAAGAACTGACCTTTAAGAAGAGGCCATTGCTAAAACATGCCCGAGTAGAGTGATGAATGATTAGGCTTTCCAGACACTAGAAATAGCGATTGGAAGAAGCAATAGACAAGTCTGTATATTCGTGAACTCTTACTTACGAAGTTGCGATAGTATTTTAATTAGAATACAAAATATGGAGCAAATCATAACACAAACAAATGAATAATACACTTAATCATTGGAACCTTTGAAATATATTCAAGTTGATTGCAACTCGTGCTCCTTATTATAAAGCCTTTGAAAGCTAGTTAGATAATCTAGTAAGGACTCTCAGAATTCAACGACGTTTTCATGAAGGGATTCATTTGGCTGAGTCGATTTGAAGTTCTCGATCAATTATTTTG
The DNA here is from genome assembly GCA_024704765.1 of Oopsacas minuta. Classification (NCBI taxonomy): domain Eukaryota; kingdom Metazoa; phylum Porifera; class Hexactinellida; order Lyssacinosida; family Leucopsacidae; genus Oopsacas; species Oopsacas minuta. Next base: position 340,971 of record JAKMXF010000302.1, read on the forward strand.
CCTTCAAATTCGATTTTGTATGCTACACCTCTATGAATATGTGCACTAACCTTTGCAGGGAAGAGTGAGCCTCTAAGAAAGCCTTCGATTATTCCAGCTGAGAAATAAGCTGCGTTGAAAGAACCTTTTTCTTGTGGTACTGATATATATTTATTTACCAATGCTTCCTTCTCAATTAGATAGTAGGTATTTTCAAAGTCAACAGCTCGTTCAATTCCATCTGCTTCCTTGCCAAATAAATTTCTCCAAAGAGAAGATTTTATGAAGACAAGAATATTCACTATTCTGGTCTCACGTTTCCCATGTTTTTCCCTATGGAAAGTTAGATCAATTAACGATCTACCGATTCGTTGCCCCATTTCGGACAGTTTATCCTGTAGTTCTGGAACAGAACTGACCCGTTGATGACTGTATTGTACAATCTCTGAGAAGAGAAATGCAAATGCGCTCAAATTCACATCACTCTTACCTACCTTAGTCAGTGGTTTGTCTAAATAGAATTTCTTTTGTTGATCCATAAATTAGAGAGATAATTTACAGAAATTTCTAATTACAAATTAAATATTACAGTGTAAAGGTTATTGTATTAATCAGGTATACTTCGAAAGCATGGTTTCGATGCAGTTTGTATTTATTACTATAAAAGAAAAATTGTTGTTTGTGTCAATACAAATTGGCTCTATGAAGAATGGAAGCTAACGACGCGTTATCAGAAGTATAATCTCGTCAGCTACATACGAGGCAAGCTATACAGGGATATATTGTCCTTTGAATGCAAATACAGCACTTACATTATAGGAAATGTTCAGGTGAGAAGACAATCCATACTATTGAGTTCAGTCGTTATTATTTCGAGTAGAAAGGATTCACAATTTGTATTTCAACTGATTATCTATTTTGTCACTCGAATTTCCCAGTCTTCTAAACTTAGTAAAATAAGAATAAATTATTCGTGGAATGTCCGAATGTTATAGTCAAACAAATACGTATATATAATACAAATAAATTGCAAGGCAAGAAAATAAGTCATAAGAATAGAAATGGCTTGCTTGCTGAATTGAGTCAGTAAAATGCGAGTCTTAGTAGCAACAGTATGTAAGTCTTAAGGCCGAGCCGCAAATCTATTCATTTCAGCGTTTCTTTTTGTATTGTGGCACTGTGATGGCCATTGCATGTTAACAGAGTGACACTCTCCAGGAGAAATCCCTTCGCCCCTGCCAAAAGGAAGCCTTGCCTTTCCAACTTCAACTAATCCATCATTCGGCCCTTTCAAAACAACATTTGTACCAAAATTGCAATATTTCTTCCTTTTACCATAAAATGTTCTGTAAAAATGAACTTCATCCTGAACATATAAAGGAACCTTTGAAAGCCAAGCCTGTGCACCCTCATAAGTTAACTCCAAATTTGACCCGCACATTATTCCAAAGAAATGACCAATGTCTGCTAATAGCCCAGCTAGAGGGGTACCTTGGTAAGGCGCTCCTACAGTTTGGATCTTACGATCAGTCCCGTTTCCACTCACTGTGTACGAATCAAGACCACTATAATAGTAAGAATAGAGATGGACAGAAGCAAGGCCACCTTGTGAATGAGCGACTATACTAAACGCACTGAGATTGTTATCTTCAGTAAAGTCTATAAGATGTCTTGCAAACTGATCATTTGACAGGGATTGTCCCCAATCTTTGAATGCTATGTAATCAGTAAAATTACCAACCGTAAACGGATTCTCTTTCGCGCAGTATCCGTGTACGAGAAGTAGGTTAGGCTGTTGATTCTGTGAATATGATTTTAAACGTTGTTTTGCAAGTATTTGTTGTTGATTTCTTTTGCAATTAGAAAAGTTTCCAGACATAACAGATTCCTGTATTAACTGGAGGTTAGGTTCTCCAAGGTTAACTTGGAAACTTTGAATTTCGAGAACAGTTGTAAAGAGATTTAAATCCTCGATTGTTACATTTTTTAGGAAAATAATATTTGGAGGCATTGCATACCGTGTGATCCAATTCGGTTCAATATATATTGGCAGTAGATAAGATCCTGTTGAGTTTCGTTCTACATCAGTTAGGTGAATTATCCAACATATTGGTACAAGTTCTCCGTCTACTATGCCCCAGATCTCTGAGAAAACCCGGTAAGTTAAGTCCATCCCTTCCTTCCAATCAATATACAACTCGATTTTGAAATAGCCCTCACTCAAAGTGAATATAGCGTAGTTGTTAAATACAAGAGTATTATAAGACACGCCCACTAAATGCCATTGTGTACGAGCAAACTGTATGCCACTCTGAGTCTGTCCACTGACATTTACAAAAACTTTATAAACACCCCCGATTGGAGGCATAAATACTCCAGTCAAATGTAACTCTCTTCTTCCAACTCCAGACAGCTGGAAACTAACCAAATTTATATCTTCTTTGTACTTAACGCCGTCTGGCTGCAGTACTTCAAGGTTACTACTATACGTCGCCAACTTTGGAATGTATTCATCTAGCTCAGTTTTATAACTTGGCATTGAAACATTTACTTTTATATAAACTGGCGTGTTTGTTAATGTAAATTTCTGAACTTGATCTACCTGTGTTTCTAATATAATCTGACTACCATCGAATCCAACAAGAACGTAGATAGGGTAAGATTCAACATTATCAAGAAATGCAAATAGAATATATTTCCTGTATGTAACTTTTGCTTGCCATGTACCTACCTTAGGACTAGTAACGATATAACTTTTGCAAAGAAATTTAAAATTATCGCTTATTGTGATAACCTCTTGCGCAACAGATAATGAAACAACTGGAATACCACTTGGAGCTTTCAGAGAAACTGTGATTCGCTTCATAATCCGTTTCGCGTTATTTTTCATTGGCAGCAGAACACTCACTGACATCTTTTCACAGCTATCAACTGGAAAGGGTATGTATTCACTTGAAGAATTAGTAGGCAATGACGATATTGGTAAAAGCAATAAATCAGAGTTCATCGGGAAATAACCAGGATAAAATCTCTCAAACTGGTCTGGGGGACCAGATAAATATTTGTATTTGTAGCCAGCTGAAGCCAAACCAAGGAAGATATGTAACAGTGCAAGATATGAAAATTGGGAAAATCTAACCATAACGAAATATTAGCCGATAAAATTTGAAATTTCTGATTATTATACTGTTTATCTTCCAACAATGCTAGAGTTAGCATTTTGTACATCACAAAACTCCCAATATTTATACTCAAACAAATAATATCATGATTCCCAGTACTTCTATGAATAAGAACATATTTTTTCGTCAATGCGAAGCGTTAGAAGATTATTCGTAGGTTTCAATAGATCGTTCTGAGATACCTCTCTTCAAGTGGAAGCAGTGCAGTGTATCAAGTGGGAAGCGAGTGGAAACATTACATTATCGCATTATCCAGATTCTAAAAGTGCTTCTAGAATGTGCATTAAAACATTCGATCAAATGTTTGCAAGTTTACATATTTCTACGAATCATAAGTTTTAAACTAAACAAATACGATGCAAATACGATACCATATTAAATCTGTAAATATCATCTCAAGAGCGCTTCAGGGCTTTGGATACGTTCAAAAAATACCATAAATGATCACATAATTGGTTTTTAAATACTGATCATGAAGATATAATCTGAATAACAAGATATTATAAGAATCTTGTAAACAAATTTCAGAAGAAGGCAATACTGTAAAAAGCTCAATAAAGCAATAATTCTGACACAAAACACTCAAATTCTTGCGGTTTCAGAATGCAATTAAAATAATTATCTCAATAATTACGATAATTACTGTAAATTGACCAATAGAATTGAAGGGTGAAAAATGACTAAATTTACAACAGAATATTTTATGTCAAGGCAACATAAAATGAAGAACACTGAAATGAAGAGAAAAATACGCGAATGAAGGGGCTAGTTTGTTTTACTATGTTTGTAGTATTCTGTTCCTACGTTATTTGCTCAGATAACAGAGACAAAAGAATTGCAATAGAGGAGATACCTATACCTGAGGACAAGGATTCTATCACTGATTTCAATCAGCATGGAAAGGCAATAAGAGAATCCTCTCCTTATGGCGAATACTTAGCAAGCGAGGTTAGCAGCGAGGATAATATAGAACAATACGAATACGGCAGTGAATATGATTCTGATAGTGATATGGAAGCTTATGAGATCGATTATTTGGATCCTGATGAAAACTATGGTGATGACAGCTTTTATTCTGAAGGCATGAATGAAATAAGTGAGGAAGAAGATAATGCAAAATATAATGAATATTCTGAAAATGAAGATAATGAAGATTATGATGATTATGATGATTATGATGATTATGATGATTATGATAAATTGGGCGAAGACATGGATTATTACACAGAGAATGACAATGAAAATGATTCAGATTATGATAACGATTGGGAAGATGATAAGGATGGAAAAGAAAACTACTTCACAGATACTACTTTAGATTATGATGAGTATGATAGTGATTATGGAAATGGGGACACATGGCATAGGAAGAGAAGAGAGGCAACAACAGTTGGCAGCTTATCTTGTAGCTTAAAATCAAGTACATTTCTTAGTGATAGAATCAAAACAAATCAAGATACACTGATGGCTTCTCGAGATGCACTTATGGTTTCTCGAGATACACTTATGGCTTCTCGAGATACACTTACGGCTGCTCGAGATACACTTATGGCTTCTCGGATGACATTTCGGCAATATAAGCAACGATGCAGGGATATTACTACCCAGCCAATAAAAACAACAACAACAATAACAACAACATCAACAACAACAACAACACCTGAAACTAAAACAACCACCAAACTAAAGACTGAACCACCAACTCTACCCAAAACTCAACCACCCATTCAAACAAACCCTGATCACAACCATGATCAAACAGTTGGCGACCTGCCAGTTTGTGAGATTTAGAACTCACTTCGTTGTAACTCGAATTATGATCAATCATATTTGTATTACAATCAGGAATTATCAAAATCATTATACAATATATTGAAATAATTAAAATCTACCTGTGTGTATCATCTGTAATGCCTAAGGCAAAGAGTGATCCTGAGGATCCACAAAGTTAGAAGTCATAGAAATTTGAAACTACACAATACGCATTCAGTACTGCTGATCCAAGTACAATATATAGGAACTGCAGTTTATAATGTAAATCATCACTGTATCTAAAAATACATTTTGTTTAGATAGCCAACACACGTGAGGGGTGTGAGGGGTATAAAAGGAAATAATTAGGCTAATTCTATAACGCATTTATGTTGGATCAATTCTAACGTAAATGACAAACATTCTATTTGCTTTCTTCGAAATCGGTTAACAAACCAATCTTTTGAGATTGATTAGTTAGCCAACTCGTACGGTCTGAATGGGACTTCTCTAAGCCACCCCGCTATCACCTAGGTGCTAGGGGTGTGAGAACTTCCTGAGGACCACTCTATACACTTGTAACACAAACAACTTGACAGTTGGTTAGCAGTTGTCTTGTGTTAGAAGTGTTTAGAATATATAAATAAAGAACAATGAGAGATAAGTAATCTTTCCCAACACAAGTATTTTATTTATTCAATTACCTGTGAGAGATAGTAGAATTGTTGAACGATATTCCGACTTGCCTGACAACAAGCAGATCAATCGTGTTGTTGCTCAATAAGAAATATATTGCATCGAGTAATTGTCCATGGGGCTGGTCACATTAGTTGCTGATAAGTTACTTCATGACATGTCACAATCCTTCCAAACTTAACTGACAAGGGTACACACTATGCTGGCCATGTAGCAGTCAGGTTGACCCGTGAACTACGTACGGTTGACCCTAACCTACATACAAACGTAAAATTTCAAACGTTGCGAGAAATATATTTCTAATGCGTGTCTTATATTCTGATAAGATGTGTTCATTTATTCAACGTATCTAGACTAACGTCTATTGCCTAAACTTTACACACACGAGAGATTTTATTAGAAGAAGCTTTTTGAAACTATAAATTGGGTAATAAGAAATATTAAAATAATGCAACTATATAGAACTACAACTTTTTATCACCATACATCATCCAGAAGGTGTATGTGAGTTTAGAGTTTAATTAAATTAGGGAATTCTTATTATTTTCTTCGATAAACTTCGCAAATATTTTCCATTAATTTCCCCATTGATTACTAGCGTTTACCTTTCAAATGTCAGAAGCAATGGAAACACAAGCAGACAATGCTATTATACAGTCCACGGAACCCTTAGAATCGAACTCCCCTAAAAAGAGCCCTGAGGAGAATGCTACCATCCCTGATGATATTACACCAGCTGAGGAGATCACTCTCCTCAATGACTTGGCCTCTCCTCCGCTAGAGAATGACCAGACTGAAGATAGCCCACTCATCACTAATTCAGCTCCACTAGAAGAGAGCATCACTCCTATAGTTGATTTATCTGGAGCTGATACAGCTGTAGGTCAGGTGGCTGCATCACCTGCAATTATAACAGCTGATCAGTGTCTGTCTCACTCTAAGACGATATCAGAAACAGTGCCATTCAATAGAGAAGAAGTAGTTAGCGATTCTCGTGCAAATGCACTATGGATTGTGTGTCAAGTATGTAAGAGCAAGATTCTACAGCCAAATATAGGAGTGTATGTTGAGAGCGAGGCTGAGCTTCCTCCCCTCCTTAAGAAGGAATCCCTGAACGCTGCAACCCAAGAAATACCCGTAGAGAAAGTAACTGCATTCTGGAAAATAAAAGATATGTTCCATTTCGAGAACATAGGTGTATCTAAGACAATCGGTAACACAAAGTACTTACTATGTGCTGACTGCGAGATAGGACCAGTTGGGTATCATCTTATCACCAATCCACAAGCTTTCTTCCTAGCTGTTCACAGAGTAGTGTATGCAGACAATGTGTAGTTGTAATGTCAAATTAATAGTATTAGGCAGTAGGCAGAATTTTTGCCATTTGCTTAGATATAAATATTTTGATTATTTCCCACAGTAGTAGCATCAAGAGGGGTTATATATAGATAATAAACTATGGAATTTTATTGAGTTAATTTTAAGAAGTAAATATACCCGCTTAATTCACTGCTAGTAATTATTCCAGAATTCTTCTGAAACGACATGATTATATGTACCTTGATAACTTTAATAATATGAAAATTTGGTTTTGGATATTGTCCCCTATCCCAGCGTGTAATTGATTAAGCAGGTTCTTATACTTTAGCTAAGTACGTAGTTTACGTAATGTACGTACCATATCTTAAATTTTATACAAAGGTTATATAATCATGATATTATCTAGCATAACAACAGCTACTAAGGGTATATGTCTCAATTATCAGGTGAAGTGATGTTGATTGCAGCAGAGAACGGAGAGTTCGAAAGTGTTAGAGAAATATTTACACATCCAGATTATGGTCATACACTACGTGATATATTCCATAAAGAACGCAAAAACAATCCTCTTGTGCTTGCGGCTAAAAGTGGTAATCTCAAACTGGTGAAGTTACTAATTGAGAAATTAAACTTTGACAAAGAGAGTGTAGGAACTGTTTTATTTTCACAAGATGAAGATCAAATAGCTGAGGCCCCTGTACTATGGACAGCTGCAACATCTGGTCACCTGCACTTAGTGAAATACCTTATTTCCATAGGTTGTGATGTTAATAAGCCTACACAGACTAGTAGCACTCCTATACGCGGAGCTTGCTATGACGGCCATTTAGAGGTTCGTTTAACAATTTCAGTTTTTCGCGAGTCTACTGTGATTATTTATTGTGTTTTACAGGTTGTTAAATATCTTGTTGGGTGTGGAGGTAACTTCAATACACCTAATGAAAACGGACAAACTCCTCTGCTAGTAGCTTGTGGTATGAATCATGCTAGAGTAGTCCAGTACCTGATTAACATAGGAGCAGATCTAAATGTACAGGCTGTTAAGGGGCTCACTGCTTTACACATAGCTTGTGAAAGAGACTATACTGATATTGCTTCTCTACTTCTGGGTGCAGGTTGGTTTGTAACATGAGACCAATATTCCCTGAATTATCCGAGATGTAGCGAATATAAGCTAGGGAATTATTAAGTATGCTATCTCTCCCTTCTTAATCTTTATTATTATTATCTACATCTATATAGGAGCTAAACTACTGCTAGATGAACAGGGTGCTACTGCGCCAATGCTAGCTGCAGTTAACGGACACGATGATACTCTAACAACTCTGTTAGATAAGTACCCAGACTGTCTGCATCCTGAATCTAAAGCAGACTTATACACTGTATTAGGTTGTTCTAAGTACGATCGAGCTATTCAAGGCAGAGGTCAAGACACTATTTCTACTGTTATACAATACTGGTTCAGAGCTAGTTCATTACGAGATAGATTTCCACAAAAAAGTCTAGCGAAAATAGTGAAAAACCGCGTAAATATTCCTGAAGTATATGGAAATAATAGTTATGAACCTTTAACGACATCAGAATTGTTACAGATTCTGCCTGATGATTCTAAAGTTGGCATTTTCACTCTTCAAGCGAGAGAGAGAATCCTTGGTCCAAGTCATTACCTTATTTATTTCCTACGTCTAAGAGCTGCTATTGAATTAGATAGGAATCTGTATGAACGTAGTCTATTACTACTAGACAGATCTGTTTTGTTATCTTACACTGCGCTTAGACCGAATAACAACCCCTTACGTTACCTAGACCAAAACCTATTCATCTTACAGTGTCACGGTATGGCTTATAGAGATCAGAAGTGTGGGGCTATGACGAGTCTATTCTTTGAATACCTCACAATGCAGATAGAAATGTTCTTTAGAAACCATTACAACTGTAGTACACAGGAGATTTTTAAGAGTGGAGACGATGAGAATTTGATAGAAATCTGGTTACATGAGTTAGTACTGTTGGTATCTGCTAACGGTGCTGAGCATGAAGATAGGATAGAACAGCTGATTAATAGGATAGCTAGCCTAGGGTATCGGTCTAAAAAGCATGGGAGATCTGTATTGCATATAGCTTGTTGTTTGGATACGAAAACTACCACAATTAATTCAGAATTGGTTGGTCATCTTTGGCCTAATACGGACTTCTTAAAACTTTTATGCAAATACTTTGATGTGGACTCACGGGATAATTCAGGTTCTACACCACTGCTAACAGTCGTACAATACACAACAGATTATGATTTAAGATACGAAATGGTAGAGCTGCTCCTGGAGAATGGAGCTCATCCAGATACATTATCTTATATTGGTCAGTCTGCAGCTGATTGTGAGTACAATTCAGCAAACTCTCTTCAGTTATGGAGTATTAAAAATTTGCTTTGGAAATATACCTCTTTAAAATGCAGAGCTGCTCGTATTATTTGTAAGGATATGCCTAGATACAGAGAAAGAGTTCCTCCCAGTCTCGCATACTTTTTCTCTCTACATTAATTTGTTGTGTGTCATTTCTAGATATTCAATTAAATATAGAGATTATGTGATTCGTATTTCCTATTAAACAACATGTGTTGTTCCATATTATACCTTAATTCGTAAATTACTATAGTATTTTAATGATAATTAGATTCCTGTATTCAACACATACTTTTCAACGAAACCATCTGACACATAAGGTCTTATACAATTCTATACTAAATCAATTCACTTATACAATTCGCGATAATACGAGAAATATGTCCAAAGGAGGAGACGACAATCAAACCGCTTCTAAGGGAGGAGCAGAACAGGAAATAGAGGATCCTACCGCTTTTTATCAAGTTCGTAAACAGAAAGTAAGTATATCTAATATTCTGCGAACTCTATTTATACTAATTTAATATTGCAATTTAGATACAAGAATTGAAGAATGAAGGAGTAAATGTATATCCACACAAATTCAATGTAAGCACTTCATTTCAAGATTTCATTGATAAGTATAATCATCTCAAGCCAGAGGAAAAAGTTGAAACAGATACAGTCTCCATTTCAGGGAGAATATACGCAAAAAGAACTAGTAGTAACAAACTTTGTTTCTATGATATTCAATCAAATGATGCGAAACTACAAATTCTTGCAAATGCAAAGTTTTGGAAAGGAAAGGATGATTTTAAAGAATTTCATAATAACGTGAAGAGAGGAGATATAGTTGGAGTTATAGGTAAGCAGTTAACTACTAAAGTGCTCGTATGAGTTCTTAACTATTCATTTTCATGTTATAACAGAAAATAAGATTTCCTAAACCATAAAATTTGATATTTCATTCACAAAAATTCACATAATTTTGTCAAGTATTAAAAAAATGTATTTTTTATGAGCACATGAGTATGTCAAGTATGTAACTGGTACTATTATTATATTCCATGTTTTAATAACTGAATACGTAATTTATTCTATTCTCTAGGCATGCCTTCTCGTAGCAAGACAGGAGAGCTAAGCGTAATACCAAGTACAATAGAAATACTAGCACCTTGTCTTAGAGTAATACCAGCCTCTCATTATGGGTTAAAGGATAAAGAGATTAGATTTAGACAGCGGTATCTAGACCTGCTAATGAGTCCATCTAATAAGAATAAATTCATCATGAGGTCTAACATAATTACTTATATACGCAATTTTCTATCTAACTTGGGTTTTTTGGAGGTAGAGACTCCTATGATGAATATTATAGCTGGGGGTGCTACTGCTAAACCCTTTATTACTCATCACAATGATTTGAAGAGAGATATGTACATGCGAGTAGCTCCTGAGCTCTTTCTTAAAATGCTGATTGTTGGTGGAATTGAGAGAGTTTTCGAGATAGGAAAACAGTTTAGAAATGAAGGGATTGACTTAACACACAATCCTGAATTCACAACTTGTGAGTTTTACATGGCTTATGCTGATTATGAAGATGTAATGAAGATTACAGAAGATATGATATCTGGACTTGTCTTATCTTTGACTGGTTAGCTTATATCAGTATTATACATACACTGCAACTTCGTTTATACGAGCAAATATTTATACAAAATTAGCTCCATACGATGTCTATTCAATTGGCATTAATACTGATAAAGCGAACAAATTTTGGCCATCCGTTGGTGTTCGTATTAACGAGGTTCCACTGTGTTTGAAATCTACACATATAGCTTTTATAATTTTCGTATAGGTGGTTATAAAGTTGTGTATCATCCAACTGAAGGAGGTGATCATGTTACGATTGACTTTAACACTCCCTTCAAGCGAATAGACATGCTACAAGAGTTAGAAAAATGTTTGAATGTTAAGCTACCTCCTGCAGATACTCTGCATACAGAAAAAGCAAATAAATTCTTTGACAAATTGTGTATACAGAAGAGTGAGTTCTTATTTAATTAATTCGTTCTACGTGATAATTAATTACAATTGTCTACACTGTATGCTATTAATTAAACTACGTATATTCGTACACGTAATTACTATCACGCATGGTAAATTCGTTTAGAGATAGACTGCCCTCATCCACGTACAACTGCCAGATTGCTAGACAAACTGATCGGAGAAATCTTGGAAGTGAAGTGTATCAACCCAGCATTTATTATCAACCACCCACAAATAATGAGCCCGTTAGCTAAATGGCATAGAGATAGACCTGGTATTACAGAACGATTTGAACTGTTCGTATGTGGAAAAGAGCTTGTTAACGCTTACACGGAATTGAATGATCCAGCTGTACAACGAGAAAGGTTTGAGCAACAGGCTAAAGACAGAGAAGCTGGAGACGATGAAGCTCAGGTAGTATTTTACGTTATTATTATTATTAAATTTACTAATTAGAAAGTATCCGTTAGCCAGATAGGGCAATTCATTGTTTCCATGATGATGGACATTCAACTTGTCTAATATGCGGAATAGATAATTGTCTCTAACTCAAAGTGATGATTATGTAAGTGTAAGAAAGTTTATAGAAAATTTGCACAATAGTTCATTATCCAAATGTTCTAATATTTAATCATATTGAAACTACGTATTGCATTGCTTTCTTCGTCTTCCTTCCTAGATCATTGACGAAAACTTTATCACAGCTTTGGAGTTCGGCCTGCCTCCTACAGGAGGGTGGGGCTTAGGGATTGACAGACTTACAATGTTCCTAACTGATTCCTCAAACATAAAAGAAGTGCTTCTCTTCCCTGCCATGAGGCCGGAAGAAGGCGCTATGCCAACTACGCAAGCCGCAACAGAACAACCAATAGGATCTCAAAAAGATAAAACTCAATGAATGTATTAGCGAATAGCTTTAGGACAGATTTCTTAAATATAGATATAGTAGAATATTAAGCTTATGATAGTTTATAGTGATAGTTGTTAATAGGAAATCATTTTTCTCCAATGAGATTCTTAATTTCTTATATATATACTTAAAATGTAGAAATTAGTTACTTGCTTGTGTTGGAAATCTCATAAATTTATTCTATCGTACTGATTATCTCTAGTAAAAGTAATAGTAACATTTTGTAATGGCTCAGCATAACCCGTTACCACAGGGTCTACCCAACGAGCATCATATCTCTATGATGGCTGATCACCATTCATCTTTGCAGCATTTCCATCTTGCAACTCAACCTCAATTCACCCCTACTCCTGCTCCCCCTCCAGCCCAGAATTGTAACTTACAGCGAGATATTGCTCGGGCAGTGGAGTTAATTAATAAAATACAAAGCAAAGAGAGAGTTCCTGACGATAAATTACAGAAATTAAAAGAGGTACATACGTAGTGTATCTTTAACGTTATTTCAATATTCTCCAATTTGTCAGTGAATTTATTTTACTTTCCAAAACAATTTGCATGAATGCAAAATATATTCCAATTAAACTACAATTAATTCAAATCTAATTATAGTCAGAAGTAGTAGATTAAATTAATGGTGAGATGCATGCGTGTGTCACGAGAGTACAACACGAATTCTATTTATAATTATCTGTGTATAAGGTAAGGTGTATCTTGTGTGTGACATCCTCAGAGTCACGGGGCTGCGTTGAGTAATTTGAGAGCTTTGTTATCACAGTAAGGGCGGGGCAATACTCCTATTTCGGAACTAACATTGACAAAATATTCTGTTCTCACTCACATTCCAGATTCCAATATTGGTTTCCAAGTTATTGAACTAAATATTAGTTCAAAATTTAAACAAAATTATTCACAACTTATTCTTAACTAATATTTTAATAATAATTTTTTCTGATTACGAATTATGTGATTTACGATTTGAATGCTTATGTTCTTTGTTAGGTTTTGGAAAGCCCATTCCTGCAAACAGTACGTGAGGTATATGAGAGCATTTACAATTCTGTGGACCATCAAGCCAATGTAGATGTCAAGGCTAATGTTGTGGCTAAAGCTACTGTTGCAGCGTTTGGAGCTAGTGAGGGTTATGGACATCCTCGTGTTGTAGAACTACCATTACAAACTAGCAACAGTGAAGGATTAGGCTTCAGTGTTGTGGGAGGGAAGGAATTGCAAACTCCTGTAATGATCACCAAAGTTTCTACAGGTAGTTTATTGTTTATGTACAAATGAGATATAAATATTTCAACAGGTGTATTTTATGTTAGGTGGACTTGGTGACCGTTTCGGTCATTTAAAGCGAGGAGATCAAATCTTATCAATCAATGGAACGAATGTTGAACAAGAAACACATGAAAATGTTGTAAACCTTATGAAATCATCTAGAGGATCAATTCGCCTCGTTGTTCGTTATGTTCCAAAAGTTTTAGAGAGTCTTGAATCTCGCCTGGAAACACAGAGAGAGAAGGTAATGTTGGAAAGATCTACTTCAAAGGGACTTGATTTAGCTCAGTAATTGAGGTGATAACTTTGTTGTACTTACTATTTTATATCTTGTATGGATCTTGTATGGTGTAATAATTTGGCTTATCTGGGACAAATCTAATATTTCAATTATCTCAAGTAATACTGGTCCCTGACATAATATTAAATCAATAATTATGTGTAAATAATTATATTATCCTTAGTCCGTCATAGCAACACGTCGTTAGTAATTAATGGATTCCAAATATAGCATAGTATCTTTTGTTGATCAAGTAATTGTTTAAAAATTATTGACGTCAAGAAACCAATTGGCTCTTTATAAAATGCAATCGTTATAATTTAAGTTTTAGGTATTTAAATGCTAACCATCCAACCTAAAAAGGAATTAAATTTATATTGTTTAAACTGCAAGCCATATTCCCAAAGTTAGATAAGCTACATACAATGCTGTATAGTCAGCCAGAAGACTAAAATACTTCGCATTTGGTTAGATTTCCGAAATCATAAAATCCCATATGATCGTCTCTTCGAAATGACAACATTTTTCTGGTTTAATTGTAATTATTAGCCTTCTCTTTACATTTCAACTGTTTGCAGGGTTTCAATTATATATTGTGCAAAAATCCATAATTGTTCTCCAATTCTATTGTCTCACAGACATCTTACTACATATTTCAAATATTTGGAACAGGTTTGTGACTCGACCTTATCATGCTATACATTTCATGCAACATGGGCTTCTTAGTGGTCGAATCTCGTGATTAAAGAAATATGTTTTTGCATTACTTAGTCAATATTTTAGCCAGCTTACAGACATTAATTTATATTCACAGCTTCCATTTATTTAAACCGAAGAAATAGCACTTAATTTGTAGCCATATTTGCACGCTTTTAATGTAACCAACGACAAACAGACTACATTAAAAATGCGTAATCCTGTATCCAAAGTGACGCAATACAACCATCAGGTTACCACGCTGTATCACGCTCTATGTTATCCTTAAGAAAGCTATAAATTGGTTTTGCCCAATACCAGAAATCAACCACCTCACCTGAATACATATATTACACGCCTTATAAGTTTTGTGAATATTCATGAATAGGACAATAATATGCGTTATGCATTAGCTTAGCTGCCATCTCTTTATTTATTCACCCAAATAATACTGCAATGCACATATTTACGTTTCTACAATGCATTTTAACTATCGCTAATACTTTATTTGTAAAAGGTAGACACAAAGTAGACTGCTTGTATTATCTGCATTCACAATTGTGAACATCTGAATATTCTCGTAGAATGCAGTTAGAGAAGTCAAAGTGCAGATGAGACGCTTTTTATCATATATCTATGTATCTACATGTTAGGTTTCCAGTTATGCTAAAATGCAGTATATATAGAATTGATATACGTTAAAATTTCATATATTTGATTTTGTTTTTCTAATTATTCAATTCAGCGATAAAGGCCACATACCTGATGATGTCTATGAATCCGGTGAAGATGAGAGAAGTTGCCATTATGGGAATGAACAGTGTTGGAAAAAGTAGCTTAACATTCAAATTTGTCTGGAATTCATTTCAAGCAGAATACAACCCCACGATTACTGATCGTTTCACAAAGGAACTTGAAGTTGACCATGTGAAATATGCATGTACATTCATTGACACCGCTGGACAAGATGATTACTCAATCTTTCCATCCTCTTGCTCATCAGTTCACGGTTTTATTCTCGTATACTCCATCAACAGTCGCAAATCGTTTGACCTGTTACACGTTATTAGACAGAAAATTGTAGAATATAAAGGCGATGATGATATCCCTCTCGTGATTGTGGGTAACAAGCGAGACCTCGAGGGTATCCAACGGGCTGTTCAAACTGAAGAAGGACGTGGATTATCTACTGAATGGAATGCCAGTTTCTTCGAAACTTCAGCTAAAGAAGATGTAGAGCTAGATCTTCGTAGTGTTTTCACATCAGCAATTACTGAAATTGAGCGTAAACAGAACCCCCATCTTATGCCACAAACGAATCCTTCACAGCCACAACAACAACAACAACAAAAAGATTGTGTGATCATATAAATCACAGTAACTACATTAACAACCACTATTGTTAATCCTCACCTTCTTATTCTGCTCAGACCTGCAATTCCCTTTTTATCTACACCTCGTATATATTCTTCCCTTCTCCCCACAGTTACAGTATATATTTACACTACTTACTTAAACCCTACTAACAGCATGCAATAATAATGAAACAGCTTCCAGCTCGTTGAGTTTTAATATACCAAGTTCAAACTGTTTTAACAATTAATATGTTACACTCCAGCATTTTACCCGTTTTCTGATATCCAATTATTGTCCTACTACTTGATTTATTAGTGATAATTATTCGCAATTGTTACGGTTCAATTAATTATAATGAGAATTAAATGCATTGTAAACTTTATGTACATTTCAATTATTCAATATATTGTGAGCCCCTTTAATTAAATGCTAAGCTATTTCAGTTTGACAGATTACTTTGTGGAAATAGGGAATGGACGCTAGTGGGAGTTATTGTTACCTCATTTATATCTAAGTTAGGAAATGCTAAAATTATTTGCATTCCTATCATATTTCATTTGTGCCATGAAAGGTAACTAATCTTCATTTAGCTTGTGAATTCCGACAAGTCACTAGGTGCTGATTTTTGAGAGATCAGCATGACTGATTCTACATTGTTGGTCATCATCATGACTTGAATCAAATCTTGCGGAGTTTATTCATAATGAATAGCGTGAATTTTCTATATCAAATGAATGAATGGAGAGTGAATCAGTATCTGGAATTGTAATAATCAGGCCTTTCTAAGCAGACAGATATGACAATTTGATGTACTTTTTGCCATAAATATGACATAATGATGGCTGGACTGAGTTAATAATAAATTGGAAGTTTTCGAACTTTCAAAACGTGCAAAAATTTCCATGTGACGGATTTTGATCACGGTTACTTGCATGTGACGAAAAACTTATTTTTAGTTTTCTAATAATATTCAATACCCTAAACCCAATGGATTTTATCATTTTCGTTAACGTATAATCAACACGCATTTCTTTAGAGACATATTGTCTAATCAAATATATTACCCAAAAATTCTTAGATAATGACTCTCATGATTGAAATTGTGTAACTGAACGGAACTATCGCGATAATTAGATAATGAGAATTAACGTTCTAACACGTTTCACATTTAACATCAAAGCTAATTAATTGTAAGAATTTAAATTGGTACGTACCCCGAGTATGTAATCGCGACGCCAATTATTTGAAGTGATTGGCGCAATAAGCACAACTATTTCTTCCGACATCCCTAATTCACCATTAGTAAGAGATTATAATTGCGGAAATGTAAGTTCCGAAGTCTCACTAAATGTTTGCTATTACATTACGGAACATACTTATAGAACTTCGTTACACAATCGTTACAATAATGGCACGGGAAGTCACAATCTGCTCAGACTTGAGTTATAACTAATATTTATGGAAAGTAACATTCTACACCAAATTATTGTTCATGGATTTGGTATGAGTTCTTTATTATTGATTTATGTATTCTTCCATAGCCAGGTGTACAATCTGATTGCTGACAATGGAATTTGGTTTGAATGAAATTCACACTTCAGAGATTGTTAATTTCCTACGATTCTCACGGTATCAGAGAGCTAACCGGCTCAAAGGTATAGACTGTGCATTCCAAGATTTAATAGAGAGCCGCCTTGCGGAAGATAACACATTTACCGATGCTGAGGTGATTATATAGTGACATACCTATACCCTGCAACCATGTGGTTATTACCAAATGAATTGTAATCTTAAAAATACGATGATCTAGTCAAACGTGAACTTGTAGTGCAAAAGTATTACATAAGTGATAGAAGGAAGGACTTATATACTGTGACGGAACCTTAGTAATGCTAGATCAGCTTTTTATTCTATTTATGTATTTCCATATTATAGCGGAATAAACTGAAATGCATGGTTGTATCATTATCGAGATGCTTTTAGGTACGAGACATGCTAGAAGGCCTGCAGGCTGTTGTAAGCAGTGATATGGAATCAGAGCTGATACACAGTGCTCATACTAACACATTACTACTAAGACAGTTATTTCAGCAGGGGGAGAAATGGCACCTTACTTTACAAGCTGATATATCTGAATTGGAAAATAGAGAATTGTTAGATGGAATCAAGGAGTTTGAAGAGAAGCAGCTAATGATGCAAGGTAGTTTATTGTAGGAAAGTTCATGGACTTATTGACTATTTTCAATAACTATTGTTCGATATTATTGTTATACATCTACAGGAGCAGATAAATTTGCTTCACCCCCTCCTCCCCCTCAGAAACCTAAACTAGCTCCTCTCAACGAGCCTGGAGTAACCATGATATTAGAGAAGGAATTGAAAGAAGTGAAATTAGAAAATGATAATCTTCGTTCTAAAGTGAAGTCACTTGAATCTCGTTATAACTCTGTTGCTAAGGAGTCCAGTACTGTTAGGGCAAAGCTTTTGGAAACGATTGATAAACTGAAATCTGCAGAAGAAGCTGTAGCTTTGTCACAACAGAATAACTCTAGTATTATTGAGGAGCCAGTTCAGCAGACTATAACACATAATACTGAAGTTGATAATAAAGAGTTAAGTGAGAGTAAGCATGAGATTCTGAAGCTTAGAGCTGAACTGGAAAGTGTTAAAAATGAGATGGAGAAGAAACTACAAGAAACTTCTCAATTCCAGAATTTAAAGAAAATGCTTGGTACTAAGAATGAGCAACTAAAAGATCTCAGAACACGAATAGCTAAATACGAAGAAGTCCCCGAATAACCGCTTCCTTTACTCACTTCTAGTTATCACCATGTACTGTATCTAGTTAATGAATTCTGTGTTTTATCTTTATAGATCTTTGTCGTTTCGATTGAAATATATTTCACTGCTAAATACATCTTAACTAGAGAATAATACAGTTTTGTAGCATGTCAAAAACACAGCTATTTAGTCCTGATATTATAGAAGAGATATCTTTATCAGAGTCTCATAACGAAGGAGATGAGGTAGATAAGATAGAAACTAATACTGTAAGTATAGAAGATGCTCTATTACAGAGATTAGAATTGAAGAAACAGAATTTACAGAAGAAGCTAGCAGGGAGGAGAGATTCTGATTCTATACAGATAGCACCACCTGAAAACAATTGTTCGTTAAATAACTTGAATAGAAATAAGTAAATTTGTATTTTAGCTTTATTCTATCAGCTGAGTCACAGAGTGGATCAGGTCTACATGACCGCCTGAAGCAGAAGTTGTTAGCGATGAGAGAGAGTGCTAGTGAGTCTAAACTAGAGGGAGGTAATGTGTTACTGGAACAAGAGAGAGTACAAAAAGGAAGGAAGAAGGAAGATATCGAAATGAGTTTAATTCGTAAACGTGAGAATCATTTATTTTCATGTACTACAAATTACGTAATAATTGTGTTGTAATTAGCACTTAGAAGTCTACCACCCATCGCTACAGATAGAGGATCATCCAAATCTCCTGTTGTATCATTCCAGAATGAAAATGCTGACATGCATCTCAACCAAGAGCGTAGCGAGGGAGATGAATTAGATGGTATATTCTCAAGAAACTTACTTGATCAAAATGATGAAGTAAGTACTAATATTTAAGCTATGTGTATCTATATTATTATTAATATCCCGTAGACAGCAAGTGATGCAACAGAGATTAGAGATGATGAAGACTCAATTCATTCAGAGACTATACCATTCATTTCACAAGAACCACTAGATATATTGGTATACCAGCCTCCTAGATACAGGTAAATTGACAGCAGAAGTTTAAGTAATTAACTATAATAATGGACATATTGAGTGTACGACTGTTGTCTGCCATGGAATGATCCACTGTATTCTGTATTTATAGATACGCAGCAGAGAGATTAGAACAAGAAAATACAGTTTTGTTTGCGAAACAAGGATTATTCCCACCAGAAAACAACCCTGTCACTTTAGAACAAAAACAAGGTTCTGATCTAGAGCTGCGAGTTGCACAAGAGGAAGGCTTATATGTACCAGAGGTTATGCTGCCTCCTAACAGGACATTGATAGCTATGGAGCATAGAATAGTTAGAGAGAAAGCTAAGAATTGGTTTGGAGAAGATGGACAGTTGAAAGGGCTCACTGGGAAATTCCAAACTTCATCTAAAAAAGGTGATTTTCATTTACATACAGTCAGCTCTCCTTATATCGGAGGTCAAGGAACCCAATAATTCTTCGGTATAACCGATGAATATATATGTTGATTTGACGGTTTGGGTGATCTCAAACCGTTTACGACTTCAGACTTCGATAGAAGTGGTAATACACGCTTGTCCGTGTTTTTGCAATGTAATGGGACTTAACTGTATATATTATCAGTAAATATATTATCTGATGCATATAGGATTATTTCATCAGAGAAAAGAGCTATTCTCACCCACAAACCATTTAATACAGTATCAGCCTTCAGCTGTATTTCCTAATCTAGACAGACAGTCAGTTATCAGCAATCCCAATCAAACCGATATAATTTCCACAAATATACATCTTTCAGTTTATATCAGCAGTTTGAGATTCACACATCATTGGTTATTCAGCAATGAGCATTTGCTATGCTGTACTCTATACGCTCTACAGCTACAGTATAATAGACTGAAGGAGAGAGATAGCGCAGAAATGCACTTCAGACATTTACAAGCACTAAGAAGACAGCTGAGATCTCTGAAAGCAGAATTTGATAAACTAATGCTACAGAGTCTAACTGGTATTGAGATAGAACAAAAAGCTAATGACGTCACACAACTTAAACAGGAGATTAGCGAGTATAGACAGCTGAGAAGTGTAGAGTTAGAGAAAGAACAACAGCTGTTGAAGAGGATATTCAAGGTATAAATAGAAATAAACGGCTGATGGTTTATTTACAAAAATTTTGATTAGGTTTGGAGTCAATTGAAACAGCTACGTATAGAACAAGGTTACGTTAGTACTGCAGCTAGATTAAGAATAAAGAAGACTAATGTTGTTGATGTAGAAGAAGATAGAGTAAATTTCTTAACGGAATTGGAAGAGGAATTGATGGAGCTGAAGGAAGAGCATGATGAAAAGCTTTCTGGTGAAAGAATCAAGTAAGTATTTTGTGAACCTACTAGAGTTATCACAGTTACTGATTTTACACATAGTTATGAGGTAGCTTATGACCAATGGAGACGAGACCAAGGGGAGAGAAAGAAGCTCTTGGATGACAGTCAGGGTTCAGCTCTCTCTATACCTCCTGATACCCCACCTCCTGTCCCAGTCTCAGAGTTTGTAGAGGCTGAAGTTAGACGGAGACTGAATGAAGAATATCTAGCGGCTAGGAGACACCCAGGCCAACCCGTATTAACTCCAGAACTTTATCTTAATATGCCTATATCTGGTCAGATTGAAGATCAGAAAGAATTAAGTCGTAGAAGAGAAATAGAGAAATTAAGCTTCTTTATTCGTGTTAGAGTTAATGGGGAAACTGCTTGTGAAACGAGACATAGAAAACTCAAGCAAGACTTCATTATAGATTTTCAAGTTTGTTCAAACAATTTATCAAAATAATTCAATTTTATAATTGGTATTATAGGAACAATTTCAACTCGAATTACGTCATAAGCCAGAATCAGTTATCCTACAAGTGTATCAGGCCTCATTCAATCCTGCGCTATTAGCAGAAGTACCGTGTCCTCTGCCTATAGACATACCAGTTCAGAAACCAGCAACTAATCCCATGCTACAATCTCTAGACTTCACTTATGATAAAGTTATGCATGTTAAGCTAGGATTAGGAGCCGGTATTCCATCACGGGGAGGAGGCATTCTCCCTTATACGACGGGTGTACTTAACTCTAGTGCTGAGCTGTATGGACAATCTGGTAGCAATTGTACAGAGAGAGATGAATGGAAAGGATATGGGAAATTAGCAAAACTGCCCCTAGGTATTTCTATTAAACATTTTCAATGACATTCACTGTATAACTTTTCTCACGTATTAGATGCTGAGAAGATAAGAGCTACTCTGACGTCATCTAGATTGGATCCAAATGATCCTCGAAACATTCCACTCTTACAACTGCTACGCTCTCTCCCTACAGAAGATAGCAGTAATACATTCAGACTGACTAGGATGGATTTAGTACGTCCTTTTATCTCACAACGAGAATTCCTTTCTAACCCTAATTTTAATACAATAAAAGAAAAGCATCAGTAAGTACTACGTATATTAAAAGATAGTTTATTTGTTCAGGTTTCATAAATACATGTCTTCAAAGGTTTGAGTTGAGTTCAGCTAGACCAGTTCAATATGATGATGAGCTAACAATGCTAGCAGACAGTCCTGTAAGGACACAGCCTAGTTTAGAGGATATACAACCTATGTCTGATCAAGATTTCACTCCTTGGCATCCTGGTACCGAGAAATTCTACCAAATGGTAAAACATGATATATCTAAACAGGCAGAGATTAAAACCCCCGATTACACATTGGAAGAAGTTGTGATAGAAGATCCAGTACCCAACACCGGTATTCTTACGAAATATATACATCAGCTGTTCTCTCCCAAGAGACCTCTCCAACCCAAAAGGGTACCACGCAGGACTCTACCTTCTAAGCACACTAACATACGGGAACTTAATCTAGTCCTACGAGTACTACAGGGGTACAACTTTCCTACTCGTGTGATAGAACCTGACAAGCCTGGCCCTAGGCTTGGTCGTACACTAGCTGGTCAGTGGAGAGAGAGTAGTAGTGCTCATGTCAGTACTATGATGAGTGAAATACAGGAGGATATCAGTGAAGATGATACTCCTAACGAGACTAATCCTTTCATTGAGATTAGATTCCAAGGAACAACTTATAGGTATGTAGAATATTAATATTCTAATCCAATTTACAATATGAATATTCCTTTAGAACAAAACAATCACTAGGGGTGAATCCCTGTTGGAATGAAGAACTTATAATCAAATTCCACACACCTGTGCCTACTAGCACATTCTCAGCTGATTCTCTCTTATCCAGCACAGATATATTATACTTCAATGCTTTTGATCTAGTACGTGTAGATGCATTAGAAGATGAGAGACTACGAGCTAACACTATAAAGGAACGGTTACAATATAGATGGCTAGGATCATTCCAAATACCTTTCCATACAATTCTAGTTAACTCTAGAGTTGATGGAACTTTCAAGATGCAAGCCCCTAAGATGCTGTTTGGCTATGAGAGGGCTGATAGACTAGATGATACTGATATGCAACTGAGTATGTTCATTACGCTAGACCCTCTCATAAAGCCTCATAGATCTATATATGCTACACAACTTGATAAAGATGATAAGAAACAAATTGAAAAATTTAAACACGAGACTGATTCACTTGGAAACAATTTTCCAGATAGAGAATATACCGTTAGTGTATGTGATATTGATGGGAGACAAGTTATAGTGAACAGGTGAATCACACACTACAATATTTCCCTGTGATTATTTAATTTATAATTCATATATGTTAGGTATATAAGCCCATTGAATCCACCAGAAAGTCTATTATCACAAGAAGATCCCTGTAATTTGAAGAGTTTACAGAGAATATCTAGGTTTGTATCTCTAATCCCGTTTCTACCAGATAGTCAGTGTCTAGAGGGTCTGTCTGATGTCTGGGTACCAGCTGAAGAATTCCTTAAACTTAGATGTGGAGATGAAGAAGAACATGCTACTCTCCTCCTTAACTATTTCCTATTTCTAGACATAGAGGCATGGCTAGTGTTAGGTTTTGGAATACCAGAAGGTTCTACCTCCTATGTATTGAGTAGAGACAAAAGATCTCGTAGCTTCTGTCTATGGAATCCATCTAATGGAGAGAGATTTGCTCCTTCAGACGTTAACTGTCCTCTATTACATATTTATACTGTATTATCTGCTAAGAAGATACACTTTAACATTCAATCATCTACCAAACCATCTGATATTATCTTCGATTTCAGTAACAGTCGTAAATGGAAAACCTGTGTAGTTGCAGAGGGCATACCTCAGAATAGCTTACAGCCCTCTGAGCTAGTATACACTCCCCCAGACCTTGCTAAGGCCTCACAACTCCAGGACACAATACAACACAGATTACAGCATCGTATTGAAAAATGGCGCAGTAGAATGCCTACTCACTGGAATAGATATGCAAGCGATATGCTCAATGAACAGCTGATTAAATGTGAAGAATCCTATCCTCACATACCTGAGTTTGAATTAAAACAAGCATTCGAGGCTTTATTCACTACTTTCCAAATAGTAGGTTTCCCTATTCATCTAACCCCTACCTCCCTCAAGGGCATTGAAGAACAAGTATATACTACAGGTATACACACGTGTCAAGAACCAGGAGTTGAATACGTTTTAGCTTGCTACGTACATCCTTATCCTAGCGATGTACACTCTATATGGATATATCTTGCTACCATGGTACCTAGAGAGTGAAGTCCGAATATTTAATTTTCTATCAGTCACGTCACCTATTTAAAAGACATGCACACACTGTAACATTAATTGGGGTATGTGTATTAATTAATTGGATTTTGTATATTGTTATTATCTCCTCTCTGTTGTTGTTGTTGTTGTTGTTGTTGTTGTTGTTGTTGTTGTTGCTGTTGTTGTTGCTGTTGGAGCATAGCGTATCTCTCAATCCTCATAATGACTGGCCTCGTGTCTATCCCTATTACTGCCCTCAGTCCTGATATTAGATCGCTGAATGTTACTGTAGGCTGTTTCCTACAATATAATTTTTTAAATATTTGTTAAGCTATTGTGTTAAAAATACTTACTTCCACCATTGAAAGAGGAATTGATAGCATTTCTCATTTTCGCTTTCTTTATTGAACATTTCTTCTACTTTTTTCAAGTTGACATCTAATTCAAGAGCTAAACATTCCCAGAATGGTAGGACATAAGGCAATAGATCAGAAAAGAACTTTTCTGGACTGTTGTCTGTCAGAGGCCTATCTAAATCTGGAATTATTTCAAGCTGTGGACATTTCTCTAAGAGTTGTATTTCCTTGCATTTCTTAACACCAACACTTTCTAAAATGCAATGCTACTCATTATACACGTCATTTGAGAGAATTTATGATTAACTTACTTCTCCACTCAAACATATTTATGCCAATCAGCTGACAAGCCAATTGAGTAAACTTATCTATTGCATAGTTAGCTAGGTCTAGGCAATACGGAGGTGTCCTCAATATGTAATTCTTTTTCAGTTTGAATGCTGATGGTATATAATCTATAAGATTTGGATATTCTTTAAGGAAGATTGGCATTACTTTACTACCATTCTTATTGAATATTTCTGAGTATAATAGTTGTCCTTCATAAGCTATACTTTTAGATTCTCTATCATCTTTCCTACTCTTCTGTGTTATTAGTTTGTAGTATTCTGGACTATTTATCATCAGTATCTTATCGCATAGCTCTATCTTATTCGCGATTCCGAAAGCTAAATTGCCCTCTGTGTGATCGAGGAAATCCACGCTCACTTCAATCCCCAAAGCAAGTAGACAATACACGAATTGGTAAACTGTATTAATCCATTTAGGATCAGTCGAATCGTCCTTGCAGTAAGATACAAATACTTTCCTATAAACAGGAGAGAATGCTTGGTTAATTCTTTTAATTTCTTCTATGACCTCTTTCTCTAAATTGCAAACAAAATTTAAACTGATAAAAGGTATCAAAAGTCTAGTTTCTTTACCTTCTCTCGGTAGCAGATCAAATTCATTTTCATTGTTATAATTAGCCATAATCTGTAAAGTTGGTTGCATACCCTACTTTATATTGTTATACTGCATACCTAGCTATTGCTAAAGATATCATATTCAATGACTATTAAGTATACCTAACTATTTTCATATATTATATTAGCAAGTTGATATTAATTATACGCGAATTATTGCACAATGTCTACTTCTGTAAAACTATCAGTTGGAGGAGAGCGCAGAACAGGCGAGGATGTCCGTACTCAGAATGTGATGGCAGCTGTATCTATTGCGAATATTGTCAAAACCTCCCTTGGCCCTGTAGGTCTAGACAAGATGTTAGTAGATGATATTGGAGATGTTACAATTACTAATGACGGTGCTACTATTCTAAAGCTACTAGAAGTAGAACATCCTGCTGCAAAGGTAGAGGAGAACTAGAATTATAAACATACCGATGATATTAATGTTTATAGGTGTTATGCGAGTTAGCAGACTTACAAGATCAAGAGATTGGAGATGGTACTACTTCAGTAGTTATCGTTGCAGCTGAGTTGTTGAAAAACGCGAATGAGCTGGTCAAGTATAAGATCCATCCTACTAGCATTATATCTGGGTATAAACTAGCTTGCAAAGAAGCTGTCAAATACATGCAAGACAATCTATCAATAAAGGTAAATTCGTATAAACTTCAAATCATTATTGTTTTATTGTTCTTACCTCAAGGTTGATGAATTGGGTAGAGACTGTCTGATAAATGTAGCTAAGACATCAATGTCTTCAAAGATAATCGGCCCTGATTCAGATTTCTTCTCTAACATGGTAGTAGAAGCTTGTCTCTCAATCAAACGCACTACAACTAAAGGGGAAATAAAGTGTCCTATAAAAGCTATCAATGTATTGAAAGCTCATGGAAAGAGCAGTAGAGAATCTATGTTAGTGAATGGATACGCTTTGAATTGTACTGTAGCTTCTCAGCTGATGGTTAAGAGAATTACACAAGCTAAAATAGCTATGCTTGATTTCGGTCTTAATAAAGCTAGAATGAATTTGGGCGTTAGTGTGAGTAAATTCTTTCTAGTTAATTCTATAATCATTGAATTATCAGTTATACTATAACTCTAGGTGCTTGTAGAAAATCCTGACAATCTAGAAGCTATTCGTCAGAGAGAAACTGATATAACAAAGGAGCGTATTCAGAAAATACTCTCTTCAGGTGCTAATGTTATTCTAACTACAGCTGGTATAGACGATCAGAGTATGAAGCCATTTATTGATGCAGGTTAGAGTTCGCTTCATAATAGACCATACACATTTTCTCTTAGATTAATATTATGTAATAAATATAGGAGCAATGGCAGTACGCAGATGTAAGAGAGAGGACTTGAAGCGTATAGCACGTATGACAGGAGGACAGCTCTGCTCTACTCTTGCTAACATGGAGGGAGAAGAGAGCTTTGAAGCATCTATGCTAGGGCATGCTGATGAGGTTGTGCAGGAGAGAATCTCTGATGATGAGTTGTTACTTATAAAAGGAACACAAGTGAGAATTTACCATACTATACCTGTAGCATATATTGGTTACTATTTGCTATGATATAGGCAAAGATATCTGCTAGTATTATATTGAGAGGGGCAAATGACTTCATGATAGATGAGATGGAGAGATCAATTCATGATGCTCTCTGTGTAGTACGTAGAGTAATGGAGTCTAACTATGTGTGTCCTGGCGGTGGAGCTTGTGAAGCAGCGCTATCCATTTATCTAGGTTAGTTATACTGTGGTCTATCTATCTATTTGTATATTATTATTATTCATTGTTGATTCGTTTTAGAAAATTTCGCCACTACACTATCATCACGTGAACAGATTGCTATCGCGGAATTCGCTAAATCTCTTCTTGTTATACCAAAGACACTAGCAGTAAATGCAGCACTAGACTCTACAGATCTTGTTGCTAGAATACGTGCTTTTCACAATATGTCTCAGTCAGATGCTACGAAAGAGAATCTCAAATGGTGTGGACTAGATTTATACAAAGGTTGTAGAATTCTATATTTATACAGAACAGATATTTCTGTATTTACCTTCCATTTATAGGTTCTGTGAGAGATAGCAAGCAGTCTGGAGTACTCGAGCCTCTAATTTCTAAAGTAAAATGTTTGAAGTTCGCAACAGAAGCTGCGATAACAATTCTTCGAATAGATGACATGATCAAGATAGCTCCTGAACCTAAGCAACCAGACAGACATCATTAGTCAGCTGAAAGAAGAATAGGCTGCGAGTTCATTAGGATAAATAGAATATAGCAAATATTTTAGTCATGAACTTGCGTAGTTTACCACATTGTATGAGAATTGAGTTAATTTACGGAATAGAATAGCCCGAATTTAACTTAAGATTTTTCCCGATATTTAACAGAGCATTTTCCTTTTGAATTAGAGTTTATTTGGAAAAAATGTCTTTCTTGACTGCTTCTCTTCGCTACGGTAGCAGACCATTCTTGCTTGCTAACCAACAATCGTTTCTATACAGAAACCCTATAAACCGAATACAAGCTAGAACTAGTATGGAGAGTCCTGAACCAGGTGATACTCCTATTTTATCAGAAGATTTTTTCAAGAAGCAGATGAGATTGAAACGACCTCTCTCTCCCTTCATTTCCATCTACAAACCGCAGATAACCTGGACCATGTCAATCGGATATAGAATTACAGAAGTATTTATACTGGGCTCTATATCTACATACGGTATTTATCTATTCGCAATGGACTACACAAATTTTGGTTATCTCTTCACAGCACTCAGTGATTTACAGATACCTTCCTCTGTCCTTACAGCTGTTAAACTTATTGCGGGTATACCATTTGGTTATTTCGTGTGGGGTGGATTGAGACATATAGCTTGGGATAGAGGGATCGGTTTCTCACTACCCACATTGTATAAGTCTGCTTACCTAACAATAACATTGTCATTACTGACTGGTTTAGCACTAGCTTTTTGCAAATTCTAACAAGCTGTGTACTTAAAGCATTATTTGTCTGTTATTGATTATTATAATTACATCCATCATTTATATTACTAAAATTAATCATTTCCAAGATGATTTAAATTGGTTCTAGATTGTGGCTAAATGAAACAGATACCAAAAGTTACTAAAAGAGTCAAACCAGCTAAACCTCTAAGTGTTTCTCAAGAAATTTCTAAAAGGAAATTGACAGCTGATTTAGCTAAGCCTGGTAGATATTAATAATCGCAGCCTTATGTTATTATATTATGTATTTTCTATTATTTTAGAGTTAAAAGAAATCGCGGTTCAAGTGATTGAAGCAGAGTTCTTATCTGAACAAGAATCTAGTGATATATTCTCTCAACTCTCCAATAATCTCTCTAGGAAAATCAGTAAACTTGATAATGAGTGGAAGAGGATTGGAAGTAAAGAAGAAATGACCCTTAAGTTGGGAGATCCACGCAGTTTCTTTGAAAACTACACCTCAATGAAGAGTACAATAGAAGAACTAACTAGCATGGTAATGCACTACAGTGCTACCCACACTAAATGAAGTCCGACGCCAAAAAATGCTATCCCGTTTCCCGTTTGTGGCTGTGTTTGTGGAGGTTTCACTGTAATAATTAATTGTCTTAATCCAGTGAATTAGAATATTATTTTAGGTTAAAATCTACTCTCTTCCTCTCAATGATCGTAAGATACTAATGGATGAATTAGAAGATAAAGTTAAAGAAAGACAAGCACTAGTTGATCAATCTCTACAACAATTACAGAAAACAACTGGGGAATTACAACTAACACATAAACATCAAGTAATAGAAAATTGGGAGAAATTATTCTGCGCAACAGAAGCATACAATACACACGGTAGAAGATGGAAGTTCTTAATGCGACCATTAAAAAAGAGTATTAAAGATGGTTCGTTTAACTTCAATCCTGAAGTAGTGTTGGAGAAAGCAAGATCTGCTCAAGGAGAGGATATAGATGCTATCATGGAGAGAGTTTCCAAACAATCTAGACGTTCTCAGGTAAATACATACAAAATAAATACAATCAAAATGCATAGAGTCGTTCAGAGTCACATAGATAAATATTCCCTTGCAAACAATCGTATCCTATTCCTTTGAATTGATTGTTATTTGAATTTTTTGGTGAAGAAAGACCAAAATTAACTTTTATTGAGTGTACTAATTCGCCTTTAGTTGAAAATATTTTGATTACCTGCTCAATCCCGTCAGTGACTATCAAATTTGCACGCTTATCCATGGTGATATACTTGCTCATAGCAACTTCCCCCTCTTTGATAGGACATCTTACTAGCCCACCTTTCTTATTGAAAATCTGCACTGAGAATATTGAATCTTTGAAAAGAACATAGAATTCTTTGTTGAAATAGCATAGATCGCGTATTTCAGTATCTCCACTAATAAATAAGTTATCTAACTTGATTTCTTCCTTCACGATTAATTCTTTATCCCACACTACTATTGTATTTTCTTTCCACACACAGCCATACAAATTTTCGTCTTTATCTACAGCTAAGCCCGTTATAATCTGTGGATAATTATTGTACTGCATTCTAATACCCTTCTTGTTATCCAGCTTCAATATAGTGCGATTGTCCCAGCAGCTTGTATAGAGAAACTTCTCGCTCACACAAATATATTGAGGAGACGACATTTTTAGATCTTTTATTTTTCTTCTCAACTCTCCATTTTTATTGAATACTTGTACGCATTTATTACCACTGTCAGCTACGTAGATTTCTCCACTGAAATCGCAAACAGCAATTCCTTGTAGAGAATTCAATTTCTTTTCGCGAGAACTTTCCCAAATTGGTTGCTTCTTGTATACGTATGGATTTGGAGCAACCTGTAGCTGTAAGTAGTTTTCTACGAAGAAATCTAACTCCAAAGATTCCTTGTTTAATGTAATGAAGGGTATGTCAACTTCGTTTTGGCCTGTCCCACTTACTTCAACACTAGCTATGGAAGCTTGTAGATCTTCATTTTCTGAATTTTTTGCGATTTCAGATTCTGTATTTGTTGTATGCCTAGTTATATATGGCTGTTTATGTAATTCCCTCAGTTCTTCCTCTGTATTGATAAGGATACTGTCTAGAGATGTTAACAAATCTTTCTTTTTGTTCTCAAGTCTTTCAAAAACTATCTTAAAAGACTCTTCAAGCTCGCATTTTCGATTCTCAATATGATTTCTCAGTTGAGTGATTAAGAACTCTGTTCCTTCTGTGTTATTCGGCTTCGATGAGAGTTCATTGTTTACGCATAGAGTTGCCATTAATATTATTAAATTGGTTAGAAGACGCCTATTAACTTTTCCACGATTTATTTATTTATACTAGATCGTACATAAGAATTTATAAGATATGATATTACAAAATTCTAAATTTACTTACATTTGTCCTGTAGACTTTCACTGAATTTGCTAATAGTCAAATGATTGAGTATTAATTATTATATGCAAAATAGCCTTTTTATTGCATAAATGTTATTGCATGGTTTGTAATCAAAATCAGTTTCAACTGAATACAAGAATACGAATATTGCTCAATTTGTGGTGGGACTTTACCAACTTGTGATTTCAAGTTTCTAAGCAGATAATTACTCTCGTATACAATTTACTGGGAGATAGCCCCTCTTAGCTGACTATACAAGTAATTGAATTCATTTTTCTGTTGTTCTCTTTTCATGAGCTCCAGCCTCAAGTATTTTTTGTGTGGAAAAGAAATTCTTAATACCGAGCCAATTAAGACAACACTATTCCATTCATTTGCTGAAATATTCAATGAACTTTGACCTGCCAAGCAAGTTATCATATCATTCATCTCATTTGGTACAATTAAAATAGAACATTTTATTATTGTTATTATTTACTTACAAATTAATTACATGCATTCAAATCCATAAAAACATTTCAAATAATTAAATAATTATTTCAGTCAAATACAGAATTACGCATAAACTGCATAAACCTCGCTCTATAGAGATAAGGCTGTACTGACGAGATATTTTCTTCTTTAAGAAATCTGATCTTCGTTTTGATGAGAGTTTCTATTTTTTTCTCGATATTATATGGTTGTAGCATATCTATAATGCCAATGTAGAGGAAACAAGATTCTTTTTCGTGTGTCTCTACATTACTAGGTCTCCTGGTAAGAATCTTATCAGCTGGTACCTTGAAGTACCCCTTCCTGAACTGGCTAAACAGGCTCTGAGCTGGGTTTATGATAGGACTAGTAAAAGGTGTAATACTCGAGGGTGCATGCTCCCTTCGAGCACCATTCCTATACCAATGTAGATTCTGTGGATTGTAATTTACCCATTGGAAACTTGAGTCCACATCTTCTGGTAAGCTTTGTTCAGATTCGTTAAATATATTATTTTGCATGCTTGTGCTGTATCCAGTATTCTCACCCTCGCTTGTTGCAGTAACTCCAACCAGCAAACTGTAGTCCATCGCTCCTAGAGACATGTATATATACTTAGATTAATATTTTTCCTATACAATTCATATTCGTGCACTTACCGTGAGTTTGGAGGAATTCTGTATCGAGCTCCAACTGACTTAATAAACATTTTTTCGTAGAGATATCCTTAAATTTGAAATAACTATCCATATCCAAATCTTTCATAGTTTTATTCCTTGGTCTCCCCATACCTCGTTTTACGGTCTGTCTGTTTGTGACAGATCCTTTCAGATCATACCTTTCCTTCAGTATCAACCCTTCTTCGAGATAGAACACATTCTCCATTATCACTACCATAATGAACTCCTGTTCACTCATGAATCTCAACTTTACCAAGCCATAATATCTTGTCAGTAAAGAATTTGGGTTATCCTTCAGATAACGATAATATGGATCTAGATTTCTAATCATGAAATTTAATTCTACGGTGTTGATGGTCTTTACGATGTATTTTTTGTCATATGAGAAGAAGAAGAAACTCCCACTCTTCCCTTCTGTAAACTTTTCCATCATTGCTGCAGTCTCATTGTCTTGCAGTGGAAAAGATTTCATGAATTCTCCTTCATCTATTCCTCTCAAATCTCTCAGGTTTTTGAAGACAAGAGGTGAAAAGTTAATAAACTCAAACTTATGGTACATGAAGGGTGCTGGTATTTGTAGTGTCCTAATTTCGTGTCTCTTCATGCTCATTGATTTCTGTATGACCTGATCTATTGTTATCTAACATGCAAATTATAATAATAAAATCCGCTAAAGTTTTAAATAAATATATTGACTTACATGATGTTGGAAAGTACCATGACTATCACCGGCTATTTGTGACTGTGCAGTTTTCGCAGAATCCAGAATAGAATAGTTTATACAAACAACTGTAAGTCTTCTCAACTCGCTATTAAACATGTACTCTACCAATGCCTCATTCTCAGAGTTGATTAGAGTACTCCGCTCGTCGCTGCCTGTACGTGTTTTGCCCTGGGTGCTTGATGTAGAACGACTTTTCCTACCAATTTCTCCTGTCCTATTCCTTGCTCTTGTGTTTACCTTGTTCTCCATTGCGAACTTATTTTTACGTGCAGTTCGATTTTTAGTATAAATGGGATACACCCATGCAACTAGTATTATACATCCTCTGGTTGAGTGTAGAAGAGAATAGATATAAGTTAGCGCTACTTGGAAATATTCAATTGCTCCAATTGCTCCATCATGGTAGAATCCGAAAGATTGCTCGGCCTCATTTCTCAGGACATAAATGAGTATTAAATCGATTATCCATATTACTAATGCAACAACCCATTCTACTCCCAATCCAAATAACATCCCTAGACTTAATTTCGCTATATTACCCTTGAAATCTGGACTGAAAAGTGCGACTTTCTTCATGATATAAAGCACTCGAATTGTTATAACCAATCCAAAGCAAAACATCACGGAGGTAGGCAGGAAATATATTAAAATAGAAGTTATAGTGTAAGATGTTAGGTCAGCTACATTCACCCAGCAGAAGAAGAACATTGACATTCCATACGGTTGCCATTCAGTCAATGGTAAAATAGTGAATAGGATAGTTATTACTAAGCTAGGTATCCATACAGCCGTATGATAGTACTTAATATATGACCCGTGTAGTCGAAATGGACGCCTTACAGCCAGCAACAAATCAACTGCAAAAATAATGTTCCAAGTATACCCTGATAACATACCAAATTCTATAGCAGCTGAATAAGGTTGGCAAGCGTACTGAAATACTCTCAATTCCTCTTTAAACAGCTGATCATAAGATGCATGACGACAGAAGAACACAACATGAGCTGTACTTACTATTAAATCTGAAAAGACTCGACCCACAACTAAACTAGCTGGATGCTTGCGTAAAGGTTTATCTATCAGCAAAAATGTAATAGTAGCAAATAAACTGACCATGCTGAATAAGCTACCGATGAAGTAGATCAACGTAAAATACCTATAACTATCTTCATTGAAGAGGTCTCCTAGTGTAGAGTTTAGTTTTATTTTATGGCTAACATTGAAAGGGATTGATGGAATTCCTTCTCCAAACTTGATTATATTCATATCCTCTCAATATTCCTTACCTTTTTATCCAAAATTGTTTTTATCTCGAGTTCATCCGCTAAAATGACCTGTACTAACTTAAATTATCACTCAAGCCTATTAATATTTATGGCTATGGCATTAGCTAATATCATATTTCTTAAAAGGAAATGTATATCATTAGTCTATATTATCTAACCCTTCTTTGCAATAGACGTCCCTCTCAGAGGGGACAACATCGAGAGAAGCAGGAAGTTCTGGATCTTCAACTACACGAATAGATGAAGAGGGAGGAGATAATGGTACCATGCAGGTTATGTACCATGACGTCACAACATGGACACACGAACCTGAGCATACCAGATCTCTCGTTATAGGCAAGTTTCTTTCAAAACAGACTTACTAACCTAGATTTATGTTCTTATAATCTTTCTAGCAATTAAACAACCAGTTGGATTTGATACATCTGTTATTTTGAATATTTCAGTTCAAGATAATTGCTATACAATTGAATTTCCTTTGTTACCTGGCTCAGACCCGATTGAAGCAAATTACTGTATGTTCTCTATACCAGAGCCTAACGGAGAATTACTGCAAATGGAGACTGAAATTCGTAACCAATCACTAACGAGGTTAATTTGTGATATTTTAATTATTAATATCTTAAGTATTTATGTAAAATTAAAGAGATTATTTTCTTCTAACGTAAACAACTTATCCGATAACATTACATGTTGTGTTACATGATTTGTCTCCATTTACGCGAATGTACTTTCTATTGTACCATGAGGTCAGATATCATAGTAATCTCATCTTTGTTCACGGCATACACTAGTGCATTATATCATCTACAGCTAAAGTAAAATGGAAATAAAACGTAAAATTTCTCTGCAACAAGCAAGTAAAACTGACAATACTCCTTTAATTCAACACATTTTAACAATTTCTACGTCTGATATTGACAACCAAGATTCTGAAGGCAGTACTGCATTACACTATGCTGTTTCAAATTCTAATTTGAAATTAGTGGAATTTTTGCTCAAGAAAGGAGCTGATCCAAATCTACGAACAGTAACCGATCTCAAAACACCATTACATCTTGCAATTGATATTCACCAATCTTACTATGCCTCTCCATCTCTGGAGCAGAGTAAAATAATCCGTATGACTCAACAAAAACATATTATGATACTCTTACTTGAGCACGATGCTTACCCTTTCTTCTCTGATATAAATGGAGCAACTTTCTCAGCTTTACTCAATAAATTTTACAAATTGAATGAATTATTTCTTAAATTTCCATCACTCTTACCTCCAACCAAATTAAGAACTCTTGCAGCGCAGAAGATCATTACCAGTGAGCTCTTAGAAAAAATAACCCCTCTCATTCCAAAGAAACTTAGGAATTTCATTACATTCCATATGCCCATTTCTGAAACCCCGAAAATTATCTTTACAGAAATGACCTCTGCTAGTTATGTGCATTAGTGTGTCTAATATGTGAATTATTTGCACCCACTATGACTATTGTTTCTATGTTTACCTTTAGAATTGTCAAATTATTTTTTCTTTTATTGGCTTTGTATTGTTTAAGATGGATGCAAATGGACAATTAATTACATATTTTAAAATAAACCTTCTCACTTAATTTGATCATTTTATTGGGTAATTTGTGTTTTAGATTATTTAGGTTATTTCAAAATTCTGTTTTTCAGGTTTAGAAATAAAGATGATTCTGTTGGAACTTTATCACTCAATATTGCAATTCATCCTGAGTCCTTAGAGAATGATATTATATCTATATTACATCTTCCTCTCCAAGATTTGTTAGCCTCAGAGCAGAATACGCAACCAAAAGATACTTCTAACATAGTTGTTACAAACACTGAATTATCATTAGATGATATTATCCATGGTGAGGCTGGTGCTGATTTATTGAAAACTACATGAAAATTTTCCATATCATTTTGGCTAAATTTATATCAGTCGTCCTGTTAGGTAGTTTTCTTACATAACAACCATATGCTCCAAGAGTAATGTAGAAAACAAAATTTCTCCTAGCTGAAGTTACACATCATAAAAATACTCACCGCAACTGCCGCTGATTAATAAGTAATTTCCTTTATTATATATTTTGAGTAGGAGCTGAATTTACATCTGCGGAAACTGTAACCCACTCGCTTAACCAACATACAACAGAGGTTAGACAGGTTTTGTCTGGCAATTGGAAAAATTTCAATTTAAAACCGTTAGACTCTGAGACTGTAAAATCTCGAGCCAGTATACTCTTGTCTTATTGTTGGTTGAATGTGAAGAGAGAGTTTATCAAGGAAGCGACTACAGCAACTAACCAAATGGAAGAAATTCTTGAAGAAATGGGATACATTTCTAAGTTAGAATCTGATTCTTTGAGAGAAGAAGAGATCAGAAAGCTCCAAGATACACACACACAGGAAATAGATAGCTTAAAGTTAGATGCAGAAAAAGGTTAGAAAACCGCGTTATAGTATGCATGTATTTTAAACAAAATTCTGTTTGCAGAAGCTGCTGCAGTTAGTGAAGAACAAATGGAACAATTAGATTATTTAAAATCGAGCAATACTAACTTCCAAAATGAAATATTACAGTTAGCTTCAAAACTTAAGACTCAACAAGAAATGTATGAATCTAAATTAGAACAACTTCTAGAGAGCTTAAACACAGAACGATCTAGACAGACAGCCTCCAAGCCAGATGATAAACTCCCTCATTTAGATAAATCAACATCTCCTCTAATTAGTACCTCTAACCTCCAATATATAGAGACATCTCATAAAAAACCGCTTGTAGTAACTTATCCAAATCCTAATTGGGAAGAGATGGTAAGAGGGAATTTCTTAGAGCGATTAGAAATATTCTCTGATTACATGATAAAGAAACAAACTCATCTCCGTGATAAAATACGTACTCAAGTTAGTCGCGGAATTGAGATGCAATTAGCTACACAGCATAGGCTAGCTCCTATTAACACATTTAAATCTTATTACGATGTATGTGATGACATTTCTCTGCCTTCTATATTCATGCCAACACAATGTAGTAAGCATTTAGCATATACTCCTCGAGCTAGAGCATACTTCCATCCTTTTGGTACCAAATCAACTCGTATTTGTCAGCCCCCTACAATATTTAAGCTATCTCATAGTCATATCCCGTCAATTAATCTGTACGCACTCAGTGAGAATTATTCAAGTCGTATGGGGGAGTGGCAAACACAAGAGGATAGGGAACACCCTAATAGTGTACTCGTTGCTTATAAATCGGAAACACCAGCTCCACCCCCAAGCACATCTATGTCATTTAGAGCCTCAACAGCATCTAGCGTAGCATAACAATTAAACACTAACTATTTCTTTATTATATTACTTATTTATTATATTGTATCTTTTTAATAAATATTTGACGTCACTCTTCAATAATATTATAGCACCAAACTGGTAGAAATTTGTGAAATTCATAACAAGCTTTCCGCTTTCCTATACATAAAGTTTATAATGTTACTCTCTGTAGATAGTGTCAGAATAATA
The DNA here is from genome assembly GCA_024704765.1 of Oopsacas minuta. Lineage (NCBI taxonomy): Eukaryota > Metazoa > Porifera > Hexactinellida > Lyssacinosida > Leucopsacidae > Oopsacas > Oopsacas minuta. The sequence goes on from JAKMXF010000302.1 coordinate 378,735, forward strand.
TATATATCATAGTGTGATGGGTCAACATCCCACTTCATAATTATTCTTTGTTCCCATTGATTACCCCTTATAAGGTCATATATTGGACAATAGCTATTATAACACAGCTCTGCTATTCATTGATGGGGATTCAATTACACTAATTTCTCAATGTTATTATTATATGTATTTCATCCACGGTGGTGCTATTATCCTATTCAATAATAATGTGAAGCTACAACATTAGAGTCCTATAAAACAGTATATAAATGCTAGTGACAGCAAGGCGTGTAGAATAATATATTTACAAAAGTTAACAACTAAATCTTTGCTAATACTTCATTCTAATTTTGTTTGGAATATTGGAGGATAATGTCAAAACCTAGACAAGTTTGGTAAGTTTTAAATCCAACATGATAGAGTTTATTTTGTTCGTGTTGATTATGCAGTGATTTATATAGTTTGAACGGCACTCGGCTTAACGACGAATACTTGATGGGGAATGCAATTGGGAAAGGAGGATTTGGAACAGTTTACGAGGCTTTTAGTACATCTAAACCTGAATTGAAGGTATATACAATATTAACAATCTACATATATATCTATTTATTGGCTGATGCCTTTACTATTGTTTATTATTTAGAGTTAAACGAATAATTTCTATAACTTTTTGAACATCTAATAGTTTGCAAATATTTACAATAAGTTCAATGCTATATACAATTATATTATTACGATTTTGCCTTGCTTACCATATAATAATTTAATTAACTTCACATCACAATTAGTAATGCTATTATCATTACAATTTTTGATAATTATTAATTATTCCATGATGTGAATAACGTAATATGGTTAACATATATCCATAATATAGAGATGCAGTTGACGTGAAAATATTGCAGTTATTTGTCTTAACATAATGTGATTCCACAGATTCATTTTGACACCGTTATTCATTGTGTCATAAGACAGGTTTCATGTAACCTGAATGAAGTAAACTGTCATGACAGAATACTTTTAGCGATTCTCAGATTTAATTGAATAATAATTCTGCGATCATCGGTATAACTGATGATCAACCGGATTGAGTTTGAGGATTTTTCAGCGATAGTACAACATTGGTAGGATTGAGATTATATATAGACTATAATTGGTAGAGTGAGGTTATATATAGACTATAATTGGTAGAGTGAGGTTATAATTGGTAGAGTGAAGTTTTAAGAAGATCTATATACGATAAAAGTAAAAGCTATTTCGTATATAATTACGTATTAGAACTATAAGAAAGATGACCGAGACAAAATAATGTTCCAAACTTCTTACTAATTTTGAATATGTTAACACCTACTGCGTACATAACAATAGAGTAGTCAGCTGAATTCGATCACTGAGATAGCTCTACAATTACACAAATGTTAATTATGGGTGAAACACAGGTTGATGCTTACTTTTATTTCTGTTAACAAAAATGACGATTGAGCATTTTAATTCGTTAGCTGAGTGTATATTTGCTACGAATAGAAATTTTATTATTTGCTTGAGTCTTGAGATCATTGAATTGCGTTTATGAAACGCTAATGTTGCAATATTTTAGCAAATATCCTACGTGTGTAAAGAGATGTAATTGAGTGTTGAACTTCCTAAGATAGTAAACTGTCAATTCCTCAATTATATTAATTACAATCCACCTGGTGGAATTGATCCAACATTTCAAAAGACTTTAAACTTTGATTTCTTTCAATTATATCTAGCGCTACAGAGCTTATTTTACGCTAAAAATTCGCGAATTGGGTCTTAATTAGTGTTTAATTAGTCTTTTATATTTGAACTTTGCCAACCATCCGCAAAATCCTTTTTGATTAGTTCATTTCATTTGTATAATTGCCTAATTAAATAGTTCATTACTTTCAATTGCATTTATTCTCCTAACGTGGCTGACGGTTATATCCATCATCCACATAATCTTGTTTAAAAATAATGACCAATACTTTAGTAAAATTTTATTCTTAATAATTTCTGTTTGAAAAATCATTTTCTCTAGATCGCTGTCAAAGCTATACCAAAGAAATCAATACATCATTGGGATAAGGTAGAGTATATTAGATAATTGGATTGTCGCCTTAGGACCTTATGGATGAACTTTGCTTTTTTAACAGCTAATCCGTTTATGACATCCTTAGCAAGTCAATTAAAGTTACCATCATTGTACAATCAGCTGTCCATACGATACCCTTCTTCCAAATTAACCAGAAACTCATATTTTGTTGAGAAATCAATAAATAGCACTTATTACAAATCATTGATTAAATTCTAATTTTAACCTTAATTACATAGTTTTACGATGATTTTGTTAAAAACTGTTTTTCATTTGTTAGATTGACTCAGAAACGCTTCCAATGGAAGTTTTATTACTTGAAAAGCTTAATCACAGAAATATTATTAAACTAGTCGAAACCTTTGAAGAGGAAGACATGTTTTATATGGTGATGGAAAGACCGAATGGCAAACACATTGACTTGTTTGATATGATTACACAAGAGGGATGTCTTGACGAAAAGAGAAGTCGTGAAATACTGTATCAATTGGTACATGCTTTAAAACATTGTCAAGACAATGGAGTATTCCATCGTGATGTTAAAGATGAAAATATTCTCGTTGACCTAGATTCAGGCGAAATCAAGCTGATAGACTTTGGATCTGGTACTTATTTTTCAAATCAACCATTCCTTTCATTTGAAGGTAGTTTTCTATTTGGTATAACTTTAATTATATTTAATTACCAATTAAATTAGCAGTTAATTCAAACAATTGATCACTGATTACTTTCTAGGTACTCGTGTATACTGTCCACCTGAATGGATCACAAAGCGCTCCTACCACGCTGAGCCTGCCACCGTCTGGTCGTTGGGTATTCTACTCTTTGATATGTTAGAAGGTGATATACCATTTGATAAGGACTGTGATATTGCACTTGCTAATCTAACCTTTTCAAAGTCCAGCTCTAAAGGTAAGAATTACCCTTTCTTGTGTTATTGCTAATACAAATAATATGAATAATTTATCTGAAAACACATCGACATGAACTCTATCCAAACTTTTTTTCTTGCATCTGCAATTGAGTCACGAACATACATTATTCCATCCTCCTCAAGTTGTTGTTGTAATACATTTCCTACGCTTCCTTCTGTTGCTTTGAATTACTTCTAATAATACATTATTCAATTAATTAATGATACGTTATACCATAGGGAGGGACTAAAATTTTTGAAGTAGTATTGCTGACATATATTTTGATAGTCAGCGGTTTTTTGTTAAGTAGACATCACTAAACTAAATAATATTTGATGAATTATATCATCAACAGATGCTGAGGATTTGATTAGAAAGATGCTCTCATTATCTCCAGACAGCAGACCTAGCTTAGACCAGATTTTGCGTCATCCTTTTATGAAACACCATTCTTCTCAGCAAAAACACAAACAGCAACTTCCAAAAGCAATTGTTTTGAAAGCTTCCTCACTGATAAACCTTAGCGTGTGTATACCTACAACATCTAAAACGCCTCTATATCAACAGGCACGAGTTAACCTCCTCGCAATCAATAAAGCAGATAAACCGAAGATTATTCATCTTGACACAGTCGCTACAACAGAATCAATAACAGCTAAACCTGTAGAAATGAAAGCTTCATTACCTAATACTGTACAAGAACTACATAAATGTAAAGTTATATCACAGAACCAACCCAACTCTGGAAATGCTGTGTTAACAAGAACATCATTCGTATTGAAGAATAAAAGGAATATTGACTCAAATTTTTCATACAAAAGATCCTACAACAATATTATTGAAGTGACAGATTCAAAAGGCAAACAAGATTTGAAAGTTAAATTGGAACGAGTAACATTATCCTCACGACAAACAGCTATAAAAGAACAACAGCAACAATTGAAACGGGAAGTACCTGAAAAACTCAATAATCACCCTTATATTGTTGGGCTAGCTGGGAGAAGATAAGTATATTTCTCCTAAAAAGCATTTATGTGAAATTTATTTGTATATATATATATAGTACGCAAGAATATTTAAATCCTTTCAGATACAAAATCTGTACACAGCCTTGAACTCTCTTAGCAAATCAACAAGCACATATTCCGAGATTTTTATCGTCTTTATTAAACAACTTCATTCAGAATATCTGTAATATCCTATTCACAATTCAACGATTTCAAGATAAGCAGACTCTTGAACATATTAATTACACTTGGAATTATTATATGAATTCAGAATAGCACACATTATGTACTGTCAATTTATTAACTAATTAGAAATACTTCACGTATTTCCTTATTCTCTATACATAACAGGACTTTAATTATTAACTGAACTCTGTTCAGGGAAATTACCACTTTCTTTATTTTTCATAAACCCTTGTTCAAAATGTTTAAAAGGTGTTAAATAGATCTAATAAAGTCTAAGTCAGGTGTAATAAGACAAAAGGATATATTATAATCTACTAGTAGAGAACACAACAGTATTATCAGCTGTTTCAATGTTCGCATAGAGAACAAACAATTATTACCTATATTTCTTGCTTTATGAATGCAAGGCTTTCCTGATTAATATTTCTCAAATTAGTACAAAATCTGCTTAACATATTCTCTAAACCACAAAAACTGCAATATCTGAAAAAGGAGATTGAACGTATTTTCAATTTGGACTCGTAAGATTTGTTTTTAACTAGTACTGTATTAGCAATTACTATATATCAAGAATGTATCAAGGAAGCAATCCTAGCAATAACAAATTGGGCTTATTGCCTGCACCAACATTTGGAGGGTCAAGTAAGAAACGTGTTAGGGAATCCATGTTTCCTCTAAACACACCCACATACGATATAATTCCTCCAAGCGGTATGTTACCGAATAATTTTCCACCTCCTCCTTCTGTCCCACAGCCTCCATCAGTCCGTTTAGGCTTCAATTCTTATGAGCAGCAACAAAAACGTGTTCGATTTAACAACGATCTAAACTCACCAGCTATACCCCAAGGTTACAGTTATGGGAATTTGTTACGTAATCCTGATCCATTTCCACAGGATTATTATCAGCATAATAACTATATTCTACAAGAACCTATGAATCAGATGCCGCAACCAAACTATTATAATACAAATCAACCAAATATGCAATACCCGGTCACTTCACTATACAATCAAGCACAACAGTACAGCATAATGCCACAATCAAGTAATACATGTTCTAGTTATATGTTAAATACGTCACATCCTTATGCTTATGATGCACAACTGAAAGAGAACGCTGATCCGAATATCCCTAAGATTCCAATTATTCCTCAACCCCTCCCACATAGCTCACGTGTTACTCCCCCTAAATCTAATGACACAGCCCCTTATTCTGAAACAAGAGAAAATAGAAGCCACCAGCTTAGCCGGGGATTACAACTTATCACAGTCAATCCGGAAGCTATATCTAGATGGCTTCAACTATTGGAGAGTTTTAATATATTATTCGAGATATTCGCTAACTGCATACAAGAACCTGTTCCCTTCTCTTTAACAGGTAAAGTTACTGAACAACCACCCGCTAAACTTTTCTATCTCAAAAACCCTCACTCCAAGGAAGCTTCTAACTACACACAACTAAAATGCATTTATTGGGAAATTGAGAACCCATTACTCCCTATACAACTAGATAAGGTATATAGAATTATTGGATCTTTTGATGTTAAGAATTCTTACTTAAAAGTGTTTGATATCAGGGCAGCTAAAATCGATGAAATTGCACACTGGCCTGTGCTAGTAGCACGTTCTAACCGTCTAATTAGAAAAATGCCGATCTCTCAAAACGAAATATAATTGAGTTATTGATTATGTAATTTATTCCTATATGGGAATTAGTTCAGCTCTCATAATAAGTGTATATAATCCGTTCATTTAAATATTGTTCCCATTCAATTGTATCTCAGAACTGGTTTTATCTCAATACTGTTATTCCTCAATAGTTATGTACTGTATGAATATTAATATGTAATTATTCGATATTTATAATTCTAGCTTATTATGGGGGATACTGCGAAATTAGTCACTTGGATTGCACTTTACTGTAGACGAGTTTACAAATGAACATGAATACATTGAAAGTGAGAAATTTCGGAATCAGCATACGCGATTACCCTAGTGTAACCGTTGAAAGCAGTTTATGGGATAATTAAGACAATAGTTCACTTTATGCACATGAAAACAACAAATATTCACAATACCTTGTTGACAATATCATATTTAGAATCAGCGTACTCGTACCCGATTGCCTCATAATACCTGTTGGAACGAATTTTTGAAACATTTTCGAAAGGTGTGAAATAAGATTAATCACATGACATATATGTAGATGTACATTTGAAAATATCAGAATATGAATCTCCATTCCTGATTATCCCATAATGTCGTTGAAACGAATTTTCTAGCATCACTTGGAATTATCAGCCAAAAGATGTGAACTTATGATTTATCATAATATTTATCGCATATTGCTTACAATATATTATTCGGAATCAGCTTACTCGATTACCCTAATGTAATTGTTTACTTTACAAACATCATCAACAAAAGGATATGTTTACACACACAATAATTGAGTTAATAATATAGGTATATTTAAATTTTGTATGATTTGTATTTATATGAAGCGTGTTTCCAAAACGGCAGCAATTGGAGAGCACAAAAGTAGTTCTCAAATCATTTTGAGTACTAACCAATTCCCCTCAGACTCTGAATCTCTCTCAAGTGACCAGACTCCTAACCTCACCACAAGCTCTCTACCTACCCTACACATACCATGGGGAGGAATTTCTCTCGTATCTATGCAGCATAACGAAATGGATGTAAGGTATCGTACTATATTTGGTAGCTCCTTATAAATTTGTATGATAACCTACATACATAATTTTCTTATTAACACAGATATTATGAAATAATATATAAATAAAGAATAATAGGGTATAACTATGCAGAGCACCCAGGGTGTATTTATAACATTCCATTAGATTAATCTATCACAATTTCAGTTCTAGGTATACTTCCTTTTCAAGCCGCCCTTTCAAAAGTTCCAGTTTAAAATGGCTGTGAAAATCGCGAACAGAATAAGTGTTGGATATTTTTTCTTTCGAGAGGAGCCCAGCTCGTTGGTAGAGGGCAGCGATTGCTTCCGAGCAGAATAGAGTTGATAGATCTTCTTGAGTGTTGCTTAACATATCAATTTTGCCTTCCATAAAGTCTATGCTGGAGAGAATCAGTTGAATCTAGTATATGGGAAACAGTTTATGACATATAGCTTATGAATAATGCTATAACTAGGAATAAATACCTTGTCAGTTTCATATACTCTATTAGCCACCTCTTTCATAAACTTGTACATGTTCTCTTCGATTTCTCTACGTTCCTCTTCTCCTAATCCTACTAGTCTTCTTACAGCTGCTGCTCCATACCATCCGCTATACATCTTTTGTTTAAGAGGTAGGATCTCTACCCCTTGGTGTACCGTGCCTGTCTTTAGGTCTGGGAGGTTTGCTCTGTTCGTAGAACTCTCCCAAATGAATATTTCTGGGGTGTAGGAGGATCGGACCACCACACCCACATGAGAGAAGGGCTCATTTTCAAAAAGTTTTATTATTGCTCCACCACTAGTCATCCCACTCATCAACACGAGGTCACCTATAAAGTAATTGTTAAAATAAATAATAATAAATTTTAATTATACTAATTGCATGAACCTGTTTGGAGATCATTGGCTATACTTTCTAATGGTACATGCTTGTCCTTAGGCACGTGATCTGAAACGATCCCATCAATCAATTGTGTGAACAAAGGAGCTGGTTTAGAGTTTGATACAGGACCAAGGATGTTCTTAGGTTTATTTATATTCAATTCTTGGTATGTCCCATTGATACCCAAATGCTTTAGCAGTTTAGCTGGCCGTCCTATCAGGGAGGTCACGACTATCTCGGAGATTGGTTTCATAGATATTCCAAGTTTTGAGTATATAGAAGCTACTGTCAGAGTATTTGCAATCAAAGATAGAACGACTTCATTCTTATCTGGTAATCTGTCTATAAGTGCTTGTTCGTCTGGAGAGAATCCTTCCTTCCTTATTTCATCTGCAATGCTCAATAGCCTAAATACATGGTTGATGAATTGAAGTAAATGTTAAGATAATATTACTCACTTTTCAAAGCTCACAGTCTCTGCTGTTAGCCCCATATTCACAAACAAAACCTCTGTGTAACCGTGTTGGAACATTAGAGTCATTGCACTCTTCACATTTACAACTCTTATCTTTAGGGTCTCCTTGCTGACTGGATGGTCACTACCGTAAATAGCAAGGGGAGGTACAGGCTCTTTACATTCGTCTGGCGGTATTGTTAGCACAGCAAAGTGAAAGCCGGTGTCTTTCTCTTTTCTGAGCGCTAGCATGTCTCCAGACTTCCATGTCTGCATCAACTCTTCAATACCTCGACTACCTTTTGATTTAGGTTCTGATTTAGAGCTTTTTCCTCCCATCTGTTATCTCAATATTCTAATATAACGAATACATGAAGCATATGATTTGCTGATTAGTTGGTAACACAATTCCCAACAGCAATGATACAAATTGAATATTTGTAATTTCAGGCTTAATCGTGAACTACGTAATATACAGCTTTAATACACTCAGTGAAGTTTTAATCTATTTCTTTTTCACTGAATTTCTAATATTCTATCAGAATCTGGTGTTGTTCAACATTATTTCTTTCAGTTATTGATTCAAACTCCGAACTCAGGTTCTTTATACTTGTAGTGACTAAAACTGTTTTCTAATAAGTTCCAATTACGTAAATACTATCATCTCAAAATATGTATATCTAGAATTTCACTTCTTTGAGCGACTACAAATGTTTTTAGAATTTATATAATCTGAACAATGAAACTCTATGACTTTTGGTTCTTTTGTAATTATTCAACTTACCCGATAGCTAATACAATAGGAATACAATACCTCCCAATTAGAATCATCATTGAAATGTCATTGTATCAATCATACGCGTGATTTCTCTTTATGCTAGCTTGTGTGACTACCTACTCATTGTATTTGTAGGTGTGTTCATTGCTCAACTCGGCCCAGTTCATCTGTCCTACACTTGCTGGGTCCTGGTGCTGTTCTCTTAGAAGACAGATTAGATGCCTTGCAGCATAACTGTTCATTCATTAGAAATAATAGTTGGCCAAAGAAAGTTGGTAATTCTCGTATCTACCGAGGAAGATCTTCACTTAGAATTCCTAGAGATGGAGATACAGGTTTAGTATACAGTAGTAGAGATAGGACTGTGTATTCTCCACAGGATTGTGCTGACACTCCCCCAGAACTGAGATTGGGGAGACTAAGTAATGATACCAATGAGAATGGTGATTCTAACAGTCCATTCCAAAGTATTAGTGAACAAGAATTGCATAATAGACAAGAAATGAGATATTCTAATGGTAATGGCCACTCTTACTTCTCAACTCCTAGACCACTGAAACGCAGTTCTTTGAACCTCCTTACTAGAGATACGAATTCTAACTTATCACTAGGTAAATAGCATACTATGGATAATGCCAGTTTCTATGTAAAATATTTATTACCATTTTGTTATTTACAGATGAGATATCTTGTCGAATGCATGACCGTATTCGTAGGAGCACTCCTAACCTAGCTAATAACTCTCCTCTCATTCGAGTGAAACATGGACACAGATTGGAAGGAGTAGATGGGAAAGAATTCAAAACTCGTATGTCTAAGATTGAATCTTGGTTCAATGAGTTTTCTGATGTACAAAGGAACGTAGTGTTAAGGAAATTATTTCCTTTGTTTACAACTGCACAAGTTCAACTCCTAATTACGACTATGGAACCATTCATAGATCCATTCTGTATGCACAATTGTCAGGTCTGTTAAATATCAATTTTTTTCCTATATATAGACCTTGCATAATATATTATCTAATAAGTTAAGTATTCGAAAGTGACTTTCTCCACTGACTTTATTTGCAATTAATTGCTTTCCCCATTCAGCTTCTTGGCAGTTTGTAAGAGAGCTACTAATAATTATCATTCATTAAACGAGCATTCATAATACTTCCATTTATATGGAAATTATATTATTTTTTCCTAGCCCATTCTTCCCATAGTCTTATGATTCTCATCCTTCGTATTTCGCAATTAGGAACATTGACTTGTGTAAGATTTGTGTTTTCATTCATTCATAATCAGAATATTGTCGGGGTCAGCTTATGTGATCTAATTCTATATTTGACCATTAATTCTATCATTTCATTTGTTTGTCATTATTTTTCGAGATTGATTTGTCAGTAACTAACCTACACACAAAGACAATTATCTACACAATAATCCAGGTGTAATTACCTAGCAATACAAAATCTATTATCTAATCAAAGATTGAATTTCCATAAGATATAAGCCAATAAATATTGAAATGATACAATTTGCATATTAAACTTAATCAAATGAGTCAAGTTAAATTCATAAAAGGAAATTCATTCAGTCTCCTCAATTCTTTCAGAGACAATGTGTCTTGTAACCAATGCCATCAGTTTTCTCCAGACTCAGTGATATTACCATGCTCTCATATATTCTGTAATAAATGCATTTACAAATCACAAGGGTTGTTACGTAAGGTTTTCAGTTCCACCATTTCCTGCTCGATTTGCCCTAAAAAATATTACTCGAGTATTACACTTGAAAAGAACTTCCTTGCAGAGCAAATTGCCTGTACTGAGAAAGTGAAAGATTATTTCTCTAAAGATGGGGCGTGTACTGATTGTCTTATTAAACCAGCAGAAGTAGCCAATTATTACTGTGGATCTTGTACGAAATATCTCTGTGAACATGATTTTGAAGCTCATAGGAAATACACAAGTGGTGCTCAGCACCATGCTATCGTTAGTAAATTCAATATGACATGTTTGGTGTCCACATCCGTTCCCATGGAAACGCACCCCACCCATTTCGGACCCTGCCCTAGACACCATACCGCTCTGTTGGAATTTTTCTGTGAGAAGGATCACACTCTCGGCTGTGCGATTTGTATCACTGCAGAACATCACGGTCACGATTTGTTGAAGCCGAGCCATGCATTGAGTACTTCTGTTCAAGAACTGGACAAGACTCTGATGGACCTTGATGAAGAGATTAACCTATTTCTCTCAGAGAAGAAAAGGCTCTCAAGTATGAAAGAAAAACTAGAAGGCGAAGAGAATTCTGTCAACCAGAAGATTAATATATACTATGACGATTTGATGAAGAAAATGCAAGCAAGAAAAGCTACTGAAATAGAAACTGTGAAAAAGACATTTTCCAAATCGCGAAACACCATTTTCGAATCTCTCGAATTGATTTCCTCAGTTGTATCGCACTTATCACAGGCTCAAAATATATTAAAAATGACGCGAACTTATACACCACCTGCAACTATGCTAGAAAAATCACACTTTTTGAAGATCATCTCCAAAAATTCCATCTCAGAAGTTCAGGAATTAAAAAGTAAATTTCCACAGATGCCTGAGTTTAGAATAATCCCCGATTTTGGAATAGAAACTGGCCTAGAGTTACTTCATGTTTGTAGAGAAATCTGTAAACTGCGTGCCATAAGTGCAAATCAATCTCCATTAGAAATACGAAACCCCGTAGGAGTTGCCATTGACGAAAAACAACAAACTTATGTCATAGATACTAAGGATGCTCGTGTTCACGTATTCTCCGAAACGGGTCAATTTCAACGGTACTTCAAGATCGATTCCAATTGGTTGCTAGGGATTGATGAAATACACCCCTGGGGGGTAGCAGTTAGGAATGAGACATTGTACGTATCTGATATTATCAACAAATGTGTTAACGTGTATGATGCAAACGGTGTGTTCATCGCGATTGTTGGAGTCCCTTCCTGTGAAGATAGTAATAGTGAGTTACAACATCCTGAGGGCCTGTTTGTTACAGAAGATGATTGGTTGTATGTAGCGGATCAATGGGCAGGTGCTGTCAAGGTTTATGACGGAGGTGAAAAGGAGAATTTCGCTTTGAAGCAGGTGATTAGAGGAGAAGGTAAAAATGCATTGAAAGAGCCATGGGATGTGAATATTGTACAACGTGAGATTATCGTACTAGATGAGGGAAATCCTTGTCTACATATTTTCTCATTACGTGGGGATTATCTACGATCTGTTATAAGTCGTGTTCCTAAGGGTAACATGGAGTTCCCTCTCTTCTTTGCATACAGCTCAGCTGACGATTCTTATATCTTCACTGACACTGAGTTAAGACGTGCCTTTAAATATAGCAGTAGAGGAAATCTCTTATATGAGTATCCTATCCAGTTTGAGAGACCCGGGGGCGTGGCTGTATCTAGTCTAGGTCGTATCATATTTGCAGATACAAACGCTAACACAGTTTATGCAATATGACCAGACACACTTATCACATTTAGTTTTGATTTCTTTTCAATAATTAGCTAATCAGTGATAATATTATCCTAGATCTTTTGTTGAACATTTATGTTTATTATTATCCATACGTAGGTTGTACAATATCATAATATGATTCCTTACTTTTGCTAAATAAGGCATTATTCCTTGCCTACTGGCTTACACCATAACTAATAATCTTATAGGTTTCAATATTAGTAGAAAAAGCCATATTCAATATGGTTTTACCTGAAATTCTACTTCTTTAGTAACAATATCCTCTCGTAAGTTTATTATCTATCTACGTAATACACAGTGTTTCAATATTGAATTCAGAGCAGTATATATAATCGAGTTCAATCCGAATTTACCAAACTAAAACAATCGTAATGGCTTTCCGTAATAATCCGAATCAAGTTAGAAATCAAGTGAGGATCAATTTCCAGCCTCCAAGAGGCAGACAAGGACAAAACCCACCACCACTACCACCTCCAATCGTCGTAAAGTATTCAGATATACATGCTGCTTCTCTAAAGAGATTGAGGAAATTTATTGAGAATTGTTTCAGAGAAAACAAGATAGATTCTTTATTAGGAGAAACTTCAACTTTTGATTATTTAGGAGAACATATATCAGATACAATTAATGGAGAAACTCTTCTCAGTTTTTGTATATACAACGAATTAAATTTCAAGAAAGAGGATGATAACATTAAATACAAATTCGGAGCTGTACGACCTAATGAAAAGCAGCCTGGAAATTGCCCTCCAGAAACTCCACTCCCAATAGACGAGAAGAACTGGCCTATACGTTTACACGTAGCTAAATATCTAATAGAACAAGGTGTACAGATAAATATACATAGCGAATTGACTGGTAGCTCTTGTGTCCATACAGCTGGCACTAGAGGAGATCTAGCATTCTTACAACTGTTAAATAAGTACGGTATTGAAGCGAATAGAAGGAATAACGATGGATATCTCCCTGCATCTCTAGCATACAACTACAGACATGTTAAATGTGCTGATTATCTAGACAGGAAGTCTCTTAATTTGGTTTGTCTCTGCCGAGCTGAAATTCGACGTAATCTTGGTAAAGAGCCTGAGAAGATAATACAGTTCCTACCTGTAAGCAAATCGATGAGAGTATTTCTTGAATACGAGAACCCTTATCCTGGATTTGTAATGTCTATTATACCTGAAAGGCCGTTTTCTGCAGAATCACTTACCGAGGGAAATATTCCTTATGAAAATATTGTGGAGTTTATACAGGGCAATGCCAGTAACATATTCCTACAATCTCACCAGCTGAAAGGCGTCTCTTATAAACATATCGTTCAGGTTTACAATGAGCTGTATAGAATGGAAGAGTTTAAAGATGAAGAGTGTATTGATGAAGTCATAAAGTCAAGATACATTCAATTTGATAATAATTCAACTAATTAGCTTACTAATTCAGTTTATTTCTCTCTTATGTTTCCTTAATAAAATTATTTCCTCAAAATGAATAATAAGTAATTGATCTAAATACAGGAATTGTGTGAGTATTCTAATCCTTTAGGGAATATTAATATGGCTACCTAGAGATATTTCCTTGAAGATCCTGGCCTATTTGGACCCTCACAGCCTCTCTCAGTGTAGTCAGGTGTGTCGCTCTTGGTACCACTTGGTTGAGAGTCCTGAGTTATGGTTGAATCTATGCCAACATGATAAATGGCAGTTTTCTCTGGGAGAGGAGAGATACCTATCTGTTGCATTCCTTAACAACCAGGTAGGTAGTTTAGTATTTAACCAACACGTATAGTTAAGAATACACTGCTTTAGAAACAAATTGATTGGCATAAACAATTCAAGGAAAGGTATAGATTGAAACGTAACTGGCGCAAGGGTAGATTCTCAGTGCGTACTTTCTCTATCCAGAACAGTCAGTTACAAGAAGAAGCTGTTTCTTGTATACAATTCGATGAGACTCGTATAGTAAGTGGATCTACAAACACAATTAAAGTATGGGATATGCGTACCAATTCTGAGTTAGCTTGCTTTACACTGCTGGGACATAGTGGTATAGTTAGATGTCTGCATTTGTATGAGAATAGACTGATTAGTGGAGCTTCTGATAAAACTATTCGTATATGGGATCTTATAAGTAATAAAGAATGGAGCAAGGCTACATGCAGGTTGTAAATTGTTCTATTGCTAGTTTCATAGTATTTTATTATTGCATTCAAACTTGTAGAAAAACACTAACAGGCCATCTCCATACAGTACGTTGTCTAGATGCAGATTCTAGTTTTATAGTGAGCGGATCCTATGACACTAGTTTGAAAGTATGGAGTATACCAGAAGAAAGATGTATGCAGACTCTACGGGGGCATCAAGAAGCTGTGTTATGTGTTAAGTTTAATCAGGATAGGATAGTGTCTGGGAGTAAGGACTGTACTATTAGGATATGGGATTGGGCGGGGAATTGTCTACACACATTACATGGTCATCAAGGTGCTGTCACTTGTCTGAACTTTGACAGGAAGAGAATAATCAGGTGAGAAAACCAATTTTTGTTTGAATAACTTTTGAACTTGGAACCAATTTATACAACATTTTGTATTTAGTGGAAGTTTAGACAGTCACCTGAAGATATGGGACATGCTTAGTCACCAGTGTACCCGTACAGTAGACTGGATAAGCTCTGAGGGTCACAGAGGCGTTATCCGACACTTACAAGCTGATAATTGGAAGTTTGTGAGTGCTGCTGATGACAGAACTCTTAAAGTTTGGGATTTAGAAGGAGAACGAATATCAACACTCCAAGGACACACGGATGGAGTTACTTGTCTACATTTTAATGACAGAATGATTGTATCTGGTTCCTATGACAAAACCATTCGTCTTTGGGACTTTTCAGCTTGCTAATTCGCATATAATATGAAATTTTCGAGGCTTATTTGAATATAATTTGCAACTTTTCTAATTGAAACTTTCTACCCTTATATAATAATCTCCATACTAAACAAATCTACTTGTTTTCAATTAGTAATGTTATGTGTACACAGTCAACATATTTATGACGTCACAATATTAGTGCTTGGTGTGGATAACGCTGGTAAGACAACTTTATTAGCGAACATACTTCATGAACCTGTTTCTTACGTGGTACCGACGATTGGCTATAGGAATGTCAAGTATAAATACAAACGCGCTCACCTCACTTTGGTAGACCTTGGAGGAGGTCAATCTATACGAAATATTTGGCCAAATTATTATTCAGAGGCTCATGGTGCGATTTTTATTTTGGACGCTTCTGATTCTGACAGATTTGAAGAATCACGAAATGTGTTTTTAGGGATGAGTCAACATCCGTTGATGGCTAATAAACCTGTGTTAGTTTTCGGTAACAAGCAAGATATGATAAAACCTGGAGATACAAATAATTTTGAACAATTACTTGGTTTGAAAGATTTCCAATCACCTTCTGCAAGTCAAAAAACTGATACACAGAGTTTAAATACTTTAAGCGGTGAATTCACAGCTGATTATCACAGCACTGAATATATACATAGTAGTGCTACAGATGATGTCATCGATACATCAGATTACGATACACATGTAGTTAGAACTACACTACATGTTTCTACACCAAACTTAGGATATGTTTCCCCTAGTCCTAGCATAGTTGGGCGTGGTCATGTCCGATTCAATTACTGTATTGCTATTGATCAGAGGAAACAAATGCGACACAAAGTTATACTCAAAGGCATTTCATGGTTGTTACGCTGTATACGAAACGATTGGAATAAACTAGAATCGCGTGTGTGTAGTGATACTGCTCTACAGAAAGAAAGAGAGTTAATACAAAGAAGAGAGCGTAGTGAACAGGTTAGATTGATACTGGAGGAAAGAGAGAGGGAGAGAGGTGTAGCAAATGATCGTCCTCAATCAGCTAAATCAGGATCAAATCCATTTCTTCCTATATCACGAGCGGTAGAGAGAGCTGAGCTACGAGAACAAACTGTACAAGATATTGAAGATATTCCTCCTCCTGATAGTGAAGAGGCTGTAGCTATTATATCGCAATATTTTCAAAACGCTCACAAACTGAATTCTACAACAGTTAATTCTATTCTAGGAATTGAGACAGATTTATATGTCAAACACATTAGTTCAGAACCTATTCTAAATAGCAATCAAGATGACACTATAAGAACTCTAGACACTATACATGAAGGTACTCTTAAACAACTTTACCCTAAGAGACGGGGGCGTAACAGAGTCGCACCCATGGAGTCTTTTGGACATCTTAGATCCTCACCTGGTTTCCCTCCCTCTTCCCTATTACAAACATTCCAAAGATCTCACAAACAAGTAAGTGAGATTTACCCCTGTATGCCTGCTAATCCATGGTGTAGGCCATTCACACCTATCCATGATGACAAAGAGCAATCTCGCTCTCTCCCTGAAATACCCGAGTGTACTGACTAACTCCACTGCAAACAGATCACTTCATTTATTGATAATTTATCTCAGAACTCTGTAGCTGTTGTTGTTATTTTCGATTTCTTAACTAATTCAATATATACTGCTAACCTCGTAGCAGATAATTTGAGTTATTATTTATCAGTTGGAATTACTATTAGATATGTCACTTCCTGCAATTCCAGTTAACCCATTAAGTAACCCTAAAGGTACCAAATCTCTCTGTGAGCTATGTCAACAGACCGCTACACTGCAATGCCCTCAATGCCGTGTTACGTTTTACTGTGGTGATAAACATCACGCGTTAGATTGGGAAGGGATCCATTGTAAGATATGTCCTCTCCTCGCCCCGTTTCGAGCTCTCTCCCTCTCTCAACCAGTCGGGAGAACAGCTCAAGACAGAGCTGCTCAGGAGAGGACAGACAGACTGAGAGAGATAGTAGAACTCACCCTAGAGGAGGGCAGAACTCTCCTATTTGGAGGCAAACACAATCTAGCTGTACCTGCTGCACTTCAGTGTCTGAAATTCAGTAAAGAATTGTATGGTAAATCTAATAACAATCATATTGCAGAGCTATTGTAGTGTCTATTATATTATTTTGTAGGCACAAGAGGCTTAGACTTAGTACAACCATTCTTAGTGCTAGCAGAAGCTAGCATAGGTCTGTCTAGGCTGGGACATGCTGAGGAGTATCTGTCTCAAGCCAAGTTCTCTCTAATCCAACCGGATAAAGCGAAACGTACTAGTCAGTCTGAACTTGACTTGATGAAGAGCAAATTAAATAGGATATACGGTCTACTGTATTTAGGTGTGTGCTTAATTAAGTAACAATTATGAATCTATCAAATTTATTAGATATTCTATGTTTTAGCTCAAAATCAGACTCATAAAGCTAGAAATGCATTTGCAAATGATATCTATCTGTCTAGCATTGCTAATGGCACTACACATAGACTTGTAGCAGGTGGATACTTTTATCTTGGTAATTCATTTTTGAAAGAAGGAAAATCGCTAGTAGCACTTCCTTTCCATCAACTTGTTATTAAAATATGGATTGATTTCTTTGTTGAGAACATTACGATATGTCAACAAGATATCAATGCAAAAGGTAATGTATTTATCAGCTAATTGATATTTCTATATACGTAAATACGATATACATTAATAGAGGGTATATCCGAGAAAATTGAGTTTGGCCCATCCGTACAGGCTGAATCATCTGAAACACTAAAAGCTCTTCTACAACATCATTCTAAGAGAGCTTATCATTTCGGAGACGGTGCTCTTAAACAATTATTAGCAAGTCTCAGTATGTTATACTTCCTATTCAGAGATAGCGAGTCGGCTAAAAAGTATGCAGAAGATGCTCTACAGTGTGATACAATGGAATATCGAGACCTCGATCAGATTCTTAACTCACTAGCTAATAAATAATGCGAATAAAGAAATATATTCACTCTTGTATCACAAACAGGTCACTTATTTATTGTAATTTGTAATTTGTAATTGTATACAAACATTGAATATATACAATTATAGTCCCGAGACGCTATATGCCAATTTATTAAGCTTCCCATTCAAATCTATAAATAATAATATGTAGATATACGTGTTCTACATAATATGTAATTTGGATAATTTGTGTTTTCACAATTATTATCTTTTATGATCCTTTGCTCTAACCATATAATGCAAATTCATTAGGAAATTATAGATCTTAAGATCCACTCCATTCAAATTAAATTCATGTGATGCAATCACACCACTTAGAAATATTGAGGTTTATAAGGTTTATAGCTCTTTAGGCTGATAGAATTGAAATAAGTACTCCTGCTAACTCTTTTTATGAACTATAATATCATTTGAAGTAGCTAACCCATCATATTCGATTGAGATGGAATATTTTAGAAAAAAACTTTCATACAGCGTTAAGATTTGCTTCCTAGCGATCTGTGTTGGTGTTATGTATTCTCAAACAGTTTACAGTAGCGTTCTCTTGTCTAAAGCATCGAATAATACCAATTCGAGTTCTTGGTTAGATCATTGTGACAGCAATGTGTTTCCATGTTCCGATAAAATAGTAGGGAATATTGTTCTAATTATTTTCTACGGATTAACTCTTGCCTTTGCAGCTAAACTCATTTCGGATGGAGCTGAGCTTTTGTTGGATCTGGGTCTACCAGCTGGGTTAATAGGTGGGGTTATTCTCCCCATTTTGGGGGCGGTACCAGACTGTGCCATGATAGCTGTATCTGGTCTTGGACCAAAGGACGAAGCTCAAACTCAGCTGTCTGTTGGTATGGGCACTCTAGCTGGCAGTACCATATTACTGCTCTCAGTTGCATGGAGTGTATCTCTGCTACTGGGACGTGTAGACTTAGTTAAAGAGGGTAATCGTACTGTAGGAATAGACAAACAATGCACAGGGTTTAGTTTATATAAACAGGGTGCTGAGATCTCCAAACAGGTTACTGTTGTAGCTATTATAATGATGATAACTGCATTCCCGTATCTTATAGTACAGAGCGCTGATTGGGTATTTGGAGCTACCAAACTTAAACAAGCTCAGCCATTGTATGTAAAGTATGCTGCATTAGTTACAATGATAATTTGTCTTGTCTTCTTCGTCATGTACATTGTCATACAGGTAATTATGTCTGTGAAAATCGGGACCGCTAGAGTTAATAGGCATCAAAAGAAAATGGTTGCTGAAGCAGCTAAGGCTTTCTACATGACAATGTTTGATAAAAAGATAAACGAAAAAATAGGTCAAGAAGAGAAAAATTCTCTTCTTGAGAAGAAATATTTCGGAGCCTGGAAAATAGCTGCTGCTACTCGTGTACCTGATTCATATAAGGAAGAAGATGAAGAACAACATTTAATTCCCAAAGAAAAGGAGGAAAAGAATGCGAGGGATCCAAAATGGTTGATAGCAATTAAATCAATTAGTCAGCTGGTGATTGGTGTGTTTATGGTCACATTTTTCTCAGACCCAATGTGTAATGCACTGAGTGCAATGACAGATGTGAGGAACATACAGCATATCCCGATTAGTTCATTCTATCTCTCATTCATTATTACACCGGTCTGCTCTAATGCTTCTGAACTTGTATCTTCTTTCATATTTGCACTGAAAAAGGAGAAAGAGAACATTGCTTTAACATACGCCCAACTCTACGGTGCTGCTACCATGAATAATACACTGTGTTTAGCAGTGTTTGCTGGTCTTGTATACTTCAGAGATTTAGAATGGTTCTTCTCGGCTGAAGTAACAGTAATTCTCCTTGTAGAGTTTACAGTGGGTATTACAGCATTGGCATTCTTCAGAATATACTATGTATTCCTGCTATTCTTTATTATCCTGCTGTATCCTCTCTCGTTGGCCATTGTTGTACTGCTAGAGAACTTAGTTCATTGGGGTTAATCCGATTTCTAAGAAGATAAAGTTTTGAGAGTCGCTTTCACGCTTATTATAGTTTCATATATATTCAGCTTTGGTGTATACTAGATTTGTATTTTAGCGATATATTATTATTAATATGGGTATAGTCATTATTTTGTTATTAATTGCTCTTTGAAATATACATATGTTCCTCCTAGTACACTTGTCTATCTAGATTGCAAATATTATTTGTGTTTACAACTCAAGTATTCAGTGTACCTTCCGAATTGTTTACACCGTTATTCCATAGCAACTAAATTGTTTTAATACTTTATACACAAACCTGACTGCTATATAACTGAGATTATAAAAATGAGGAATTTTGTAAATCTAACAATTTTCTCGTTCATTTTTATTGTGACTTTACTAACAGAGGCTCAGAATTGAAATCGCCTATATTTATTCTATTATAATTACTCAATTAGTATTTTAGTATTTTCAATTTAAAAGTTTGCATATGAGTGATTGGGATTCAGAAGGATGGACGGATGACTGCATCCCCACTACTACGATAGTAAACTCATCTCGACAAGTGGATCAATTTCCACGTAGTTCAGGAAGAGGAGCATATCAGATTAAAACGACTAGTAACTCATTTCAACAAAATGATGGTTAATTCATCTCCTTATTTCTGAGTTACTGTAATGCAAACTTTAATAATCTATCCCATTTAGGAGTCAGAGCAGAACCTAAATTCGTGCCCTCTCGTGGAGGGTTTGGTCATCACCTACACGTTGAGAAGAGTCCTTCTAGAGAACCCTACCAACAATTACCTGGTTTAGGAGATCAGCCTCCAGCACAAGGCAGTGAGTTAAGAGGACTATCTAGAGGTAGGATTAGTGCATTCCAGGAAACTGATACTGTACAGTTAGGATTCTCATTTTTAAAACAGTTAGTATATTAATAGAATAGACCTTAATATTTAAAATATTTATTAGTAATTGTTTTAGTGAAACAACCTCTAAAACTGAAGAAAAGAAACAAATGCAGATTCCTACAAACATGGTCGGCAGGATAATTGGGAAGAAAGGAGCAAAGATTCAGGAATTAGAAAGAGAAAGCGGATGTAGTATAAAAGTAATAATTCCCTTACACAATATATACAAATTCCACGTATACCATTATTTAGGCACCAAAACCCAGTGAACAAGTAGAAGGCCAATTCCAATCATTGAGTTTAATAGGTTCTCAAGATCAGATTGTTACTGCTATTAAATTGATTGAGGATGAGTTAATCTATAATTCTAATCACAGACCAAATGCTAGTGGGTTTAGTAGTTTCAGTGAGAGGGGAGAGAGGGGGGGAAGAGGATTCAGAGGACCTGATAATTTTGAAGTTAGAAAGCCTAGAGGTTAGTTAAATTATTCTACAAATATTAGGAGTAATACTGTATTGTTTTGTTAGCGTTTAGAGATAGAGATGAACATAAGGCAAATTCTGCGTTTGGAGAGAGAGATTCTAGAACAGGATTTTCTAGTAATAGAGGATTTGGTGATAGAGAAGAGTCTAAAACTAGGGTAGGATTTGGTGATAGAGAAGAATCTAAAACTAGGGTAGGATTTGGGGATAGAGAAGAATCTAAAACTAGGATAGGATTTGGGGATAGAGAAGAATCTAAAACTAGGGTAGGATTTGGTGATAGAGAAGAGTCTAAAACTAGGGTAGGATTTGGGGATAGAGAAGAATCTAAAACTAGGATAGGATTTGGGGATAGAGAAGAATCTAAAACTAGGGTAGGATTTGGGGATAGAAGCAGAGAAGATTCTAGAACAAATTCAGGATTTGGGGATAGAAACAGAGGTTATTCTAGATCAGAATATTCTAGCAACAGAGGGTTTGGAGATAGAGAAGATTCTAGAACAAATTCAGGATTTTCTAACAGTAGGGGGTTTGGGGACAGAGAAGAGTCTAGAAGAACTGGGTTTTCTAATTCAAATAGTAGAAGTTTTGGATCTCAGCAACAAAACAATGATTCACCACCACCAACAACACCAACCCCGAAAATTGACTGGTCAAAGGTAGCTACCCTCAAAATTATTTCTTTTAGAACATTTATAAATTTTTCATTCTTAGATTAACTCAGAAAGGGAGGCTTACTTAGTTTCGAAATTCGAGGGTTTGAGAGCAGTTAAAAAGGACTTCTATAAAGAAGATCCCGTAGTGAATGCCTTTACTAAGAGTCAGGTAGAACATATTAGAAGAGAGAACAACGGACTGATAGCTGACGATTTGAGTAATCTCAATAGAGAAGTACCAAATCCTGTTCTTACATTTGAACAAGCATTTAGAGAATATCCAGAAATCTTAGAGCAAATATATAAACAGAAATTTGTGGTAATTACTTGTTGATTTTCGTAACATTAATTTGTAAAATTTTATTCAATTCAAATCTATGCAAAATTCTATTATTTTACAAATATTGCTACTTTATTCAGTTCCACCCACTCAGGAGCCCACTCCAATACAAAAACAGAGCTGGCCTATAGCACTACTCGGTTACGACATGGTAGGGATAGCACAGACTGGTACAGGGAAGACTCTAGCATTCCTTCTACCTGGACTTATCCACATGGCAGGACAGACTCTATTTGAGGGTGAAAGGGGACCTGGAATATTGGTCGTGTGTCCCACGAGAGAGCTAGCCTTACAAACAGATGCTGAAGTTAAGAAGTTTAAGTTTAGAGGATTTGATTCAGTCTGTGTGTACGGGGGTGGAAATCGATCTCTTCAGGTAACTATCTTACTAAATGAATACACAGCTGTATTTTGAATATATTAATAGGTGCAACAGTTAAATAAAGGCGCTAAAATAGTCATTGGTACTCCTGGACGTCTCCATGACCTCCAGATGTCAGGTGATCTCATATTAAAGGCTGTATCATATTTTGTGCTAGATGAGGCAGATAGAATGTTAGATATGGGGTTTGAACCTCAAATATTAAAACTAGTGATAGACATACGTCCTGATAGACAGACATTGATGACCAGTGCTACATGGCCCGCGGACGTACGTAGATTAGCAGATAGTTATCTCAAAAACCCATTCCAAGTTTATGTGGGAAGTCTTGACTTGAAGGCTTGTCACAGTGTATCACAGACCATTGAAATCATGGATGGACATCTAAAAAAAGATAGGTTAGTTCCTCGTACATTTATATTCTTTTGTTGATATAGTAAAACAGTGGTTCCCAACTTTTTCACTCCGTGGACCCCTCTACCAATTTTCACACATTCTGTGTACCTGCCATATATTGTAATTCAATTTTTGAGATCATGTGGCCCCGTGCAGTTGTATTATACAATTTCATAATTGTATAATACAACTGGGCTAATTATTCTATTTTACAGGGCTTATGAGTTTCTATCTAAAATGAAGCCAGAAGATAAAGTACTGATATTTACAAGCAAGAAAGCCACAGCAGATGACGTAGCATCAGATTTCTTTATCAGAGGTATAGATGCTCAATCTATACATGGAGATAGAGTTCAAGAAGACAGGGAGCAAGCTCTAGATGATTTCAAAAGTGGTAGAGTTAAGATTCTAGTTGCAACTGATGTAGCATCAAGAGGACTCGACATTCCTAATGTCACTTATGTTGTCAACTTTGATTTCCCAGTACATATAGAAGATTATGTACACAGAATAGGTGATTATATTTATTGATATTTAATTTGAAGTTAACTGACTGACTACTGTTTTGTAGGTAGGACAGGACGTGCAGGTAAAACTGGGAAGAGTTTAACATTCTTTACTCGCGAAAACTGGCAATGGGCGAGACCACTAATTGAGATCTTAGAAGAAGCGCAACAAGATGTCCCTGAAGAGTTATTCGTTATGGCGGAGCGTTTTAAAGCTCGACAGGAACGAGACAAGAGGGAGGGCAGGTTTGGAGGAGGAGGGGGTAGAGGTGGAAGGGGCGGGGGAGGAAGATTCTCCAAGAAAGATAATGACAAGTTTAGCTGCTTCGTTTGAATTGATACACATGAATTCGTATATAATGTATATTGTTTTGTTTAAGACATATCGGCGAATCGCTTAGTGATTAGTAGAATTGAATTTGACTGTCTTATTGTGTTTTGATCAATTAACTAGCCGGCATTATAATCCATTCACACATCAACATGATTTAGATGGGGATATTACTTAAATATTTGTTTGTTGAATTTTAATTAATTGAAAGCAGCTTGTTAATTATAATATAGCTATAGATGGCAGATACTAAGTTCAAAGCTGAATATGCTCTAACAAACAGAAGTAATTGCAAGAAGTGTAAGGCAACTATAAACAAGGCGGAATTTAGGATAGCTAAACTTACTCCCAGTCCCTTTTCAGAGGGTGAATTACTAGCCCAGTGGCATCATCCTGCCTGTCTATTCCAAACATTCCAAAGAGTACGAGCTACAACTAAGATAATAGAAGAACCTGATGACGTAGATGGATATGGAAACTTGGAAAATGAAGATAAGAAGAGTTTACTTAAACTAATTGAATCAATTGAGGTAATTAATAATACATCATACAGGTAATTGTACGTACTTATTTATATTGATGTCGTTGTAGGACAGAATAAAAGTGAGGAAGACACAGTTAGCCAAATCACCAGGTGATAATTCTACAGTCACTACACCGAAGAAATCTCCAACAAAATTACCTTATACTACACGTAAGTATTTACCTAAGATTATTAGATTTTAATTAAACGCATGTCTATAGCTACAAAACAAACTGGTAGTAGTCCCTGCAGCTCCAGAGATAATACTGATACACTTGGTTTTGAGGAATTCACAGATCTGTGTATCAAACTTGAGAGTAACTCTTCTCACATCGCTAAGAAGAATCTGATCCAAGAATACTTGTCAGCTCTACCAAAAGAGCATACAATACAAGCAGTACAAATGTTGTTACCAGCTCATGGCAAAGATAAATCAAGAATATACCATCTCAAGGTATAATATCATTATATCGTATTTCCTCGAATATTTATCTACTATGCACACCCCAATATGTATATAGAGCCGGCAGCTAATGAAATTATTCTCTGGTATATTCTCCTCTGATTTCGATAAGATGAATGAAATGACAGAACAGAATGGAGATGTGTCTGAGACAATTTGCTCTTTCTTTCTGACATCTAGCTCTGTTTCTCCAGCTGATTCGGCTTCTCTTTCTCTGACAGAGATTGACAAATGTCTAGAAGAAATGTCACAAGATGGAACTGAGAAACATCAATCTAAAGTTATACGAGGAATTCTCTCTGATCTAACAGCTGTTGAGCTTAAATACTTTGTTAGATTGATAAAGAAAGATTTGAAGACAGCTGCTGGAGTTAAACCAGTCATGGATGCTCTATCAAATGATGCATATGCTGCTTTCCAAGTTAGAATCATTCATAATTAATTGATATACTACATTTCTTTACGAATTTTCCCTAAGGCAAGTCAAGATATAGAAGACGTAGTAACGCGAGTCCTGAAGGCTAAAGCAAATTCAACTCCTGGTAAAATGAAAAAAGAGCTGAGTATTCGTACTAATGTTATGGTACCGATTAAGCCTATGCTTGCTGAGGCATGTAAATCTTACGCACATGCTTTCAAGAGATGTCCTAATGGATTCTATTCAGAGCTGAAGTATGATGGAGAGAGAGTACAGGTATAAATAAGAAATTATGTAATTCTCAAATAAAATATGATAGAGATATTTACTAATGTATTCAGGTACACAAACAAGGCGATGAATTTAAGTTCTACGCTAGGAGCTTAAAGCCAGTTGCTGGCCATAAAGTCAATGAGTTTACAGAATACCTTCCTAAGGCCTGCCCAGCTGATTCAATAATATTAGACTGTGAAGTTCTGCTAATGGATCTGAAGACAAGCAAACCTCTTCCATTCGGTACATTAGGTGTACACAAAAAGAGCAAATTTCAGGTAAATTCTTATCATTACGTCATAAAAATTGTGTTATAATGTATTGCTACAGGATGCTACATGCTGTCTGTTCATTTTCGATATAATGTACTTAAACGGAACGAGTTTAGTAGAAAAGTCATTGAAAGAGCGTAGAAAGATTCTACACAAAGTTGTTACTGAGATACCTAATCGTATACAACTTAGTCAAGGAAAATTGATCGTAAAAGGAGAGAAGCATAAACTGGAAGAGATGATGAGTAATGTGATGAAACAAGGATTGGAGGGTCTAGTTATGAAAGGGGTGGAAGGGGTATATGAACCAGGTCAGTTGTATTAAAAATTTTAAAACAATTTATACAATCGTTCACAATTATGGATAATTTGTTAGGGAAGAGACACTGGTTGAAAATGAAGAAAGACTACCTTTCAGATGGAGCTATGGCTGATTCTGCAGACCTTGTTGTCCTGGGTGCTTATTACGGGACTGGTGTAAAGGGTGGCCTAATGTCTGTGTTTCTTATGGGAGTTCATGATACTGTAAATAATAACTGGTGTACAGTAGCGAAAGCAGGAAATGGTCTGGATGATAATGAAATACAAAAACTACAGACAAAGTTTGATATGATTAAAATAGGGAAAGATATGAGTAAGGTTCCATCATGGTTGTCATGTACTAAGACTGTAGTCCCTGATTTCGTGGTGAAAGATCCAAAGAACTCTCAAGTATGGGAGATAGTAGGAGCTGAATTCTCAGAGTCAAGTACTCACACTGCAGATGGTATTTCTATTCGGTTTCCCAGAATAGCTAAGGTTAGAGATGATAAAGGTTGGAGGGATGCTACCGATCTACAGAGACTCAAGAAGCTGTATCAAATATCGAAAGAACACACAGATATTGGTATTCTATTCAGGTAATATAAGATCTATCGCAGTGTGGTTCCCAACCTTTTCACTCATGGACCACAGGTTGGGGATCGCTAATCTATAGAATAGATTAATAGCCGAATTTACAAGAATTCATTGTATTTCTTATAGTCCAGACGAACAGTCGGATACAGAAATTGAAATACCAAAAGTAGGTTCAAAAAGAAAATCTCCCGCTACCAAGACAACGTCTCCTAAGGTAAAGAGAGTAAAGGAAGAAGAAACTAATTCTTTTGACATAGTAGATCCACTACCTGATATATTCTCTGGTATAAAATTGTATATTTCAGGAAAATTACCTGTAGATGTTAGAAATAACCTGGAGAGATATATTATCGCTTTTGGTGGAGTGGTATTAGAAGAATTTCATAAGACAGAGGCTGATTATACAATCCAGCCAGGTGAAGACTTATCAGAAACCGCGAGTAAAACAAATCTGGTGACAGAAGATTGGGTTTGGGATAGAATCAAGTCATCAGCTAATTAAGAATTTGCATGCATTTTTAGTATATAAGAATTCTTATTTGTTCTATTCTGACAGTAATAGTTTCTTACTCAAATTTTATGGTTCATATAGCACGTATTTTAGCACAGAAATTCTAAATGTTACATTTTTATTTTAATGGTAGAAATGGGATTAGTTAACTACACAATCTGGTTTGGCCTCTTACTCATAGCTACAGAGGTATATTGTGACGAATTCCCTATAACTCTCAACAAAATCTATAGCGGTTCAATACAAAATGGATTGGCTAATTCTTATAACTTCACTCGAGAAGCAGGACAAACAGTTAGAGTAAGAACATTTATACCTGATAAAGATTTACAATTACCTCTCTTGATATCGATTGAACAGAGAAGATCAATTCTCTCCTGGACTTTACCTCTAAATCTGACTAAATTTTCACAATTCAGTTATCATCAAGTTTCCCGTACTCTCTGTTCGGACTATACGAACACATCAGCTGTAATAACTATTTGGGTATTGACTTCCTCTATACAGCCTATTGGATATAGTCTTGAGGTTACTGCTGTATCTCAATTCCATCTGATACCAAATACAAAAATGAATTCTACCTCTGTTAGTTTTTCCGGTGGATCTCCGTACTATATCAAGATTTCTTTCCCGGATAATTCTCCTTCTGACGTCATGAAAATATCTCTAAATTCTAATGATACGTCCTGCGTAATAGCATCACTACAGCCAGCTGAGTGTCCAATAGACGATCTACTCAGTACAGTTGAGTATAGAGGTGTGTATCTAACATTGAAGAAAACAGCTGATTTCATATTTACCAAAGAAAATGACGTCATAAACAGCACTAAACAGACGGTTAGTCGCTACCTAGTGCTTGTATCAGCACCTAATGAGAGGTGTAATACTAGTGCTTCTTTGAACTATTATCGATTGGAAGAAACCGGTTTCTCCAAAAAAGTAGATATTACTGTAACATTACAGATGGCTACATGGGACTATTGGAGCCCTGTAGTAATCTTGCTGGTACTGATACTCCTACCATTTTTCATTCTAATCTCTCTATTCATTATTGAAACAGTACTAATATTCAAATCAAAACTCCTTGAGAGACATTATCCATTAATTTTCTACACACCAGAACTTGAGAACATTTTGCCACCAGTTGACGATAGACTTGAAAACAATTTGTTAGTCCAACAAGACTTCACTGCCTCTACAAGAGGAGTTGATGGTATGACTAGGAAAGAAATGAAAACTACTTATAATCTGGAAATAATAACATTACATGATTTAACTCGTAAAGAAGACAAATATCTTTTGAAGAAATATTGTCTCTATCTATCATCTGTTCTCATAGTAACGATGTTCTATTCACTTCCTGCTTTACAAGTTGCTATATTCCGCGCGATTTTGTACAATGCTGGTGATAACGATCTCTGTTATTTCAATTTCAAATGCGCTCATCCTCTCGATGGTGCTGTTTCGTTTAACAACATTTGGAGTAACATAGCTTACCTCGTACTTGGTTTAATATTCGTCGTTTTAACAGCGATTAAGCATATCATTCGTAACGATAAGTATCCAAGAGAACAAGAAGAGAAATATCGTGATTATAGGAAGAGAGGTATAACTCCTTATTATGGGTTTTATTATGCAATGGGATTTGCATTAATGAGCGAAGGATTAATGTCATCAATATACCATACATGTCCTTCTGGTATTAATTTCCAGTTTGATACTACATTCATGTTTATTATAGCCCTACTCTCTATTCTTAAACTCCATCAAAACAGACATCCAGATGTGAGTGTAAGCGCTTCTACAGCCTTTCTACTTCTTGGTTCTCTGATAATTCTTACTGCATTCGGATTGTTAGCTCACGATAATGAATTCATTATCGTGAGAACATTCTACGCATTGATTGTTATTGGAATAACAATCTTTCTGTGTCTGAATATTTATTTCTTCTCGCATCCTCAGTTATTCTTCACATCTGTGTTTGAAACTATCAGAGCACGTTCTCTATCTGTTTGTGCACGGTCAATAAAAAACGTTTTTTGGCCTACAGTAAACCGTCCTCGTATTGTACAAATAGGTATAATTTGCTCAATAAACACGATTTCACTAGTAGGTCTTTACTATTACAAGCTAGATGCAGCAACTGCCCTACTAATGTTCATTATATTTAATCTCCTAGCTTACATAGCTTACTACTGGGTAATGAAACTATATTATGGAGAACTATCCCACAGACCAATTGTATGGTTATTCTCATTCCTTATGTCTATAACTTCTGGTTTCTTCTTCACCATAGCTCTCGTATTCTTCTTTAGCTCTGTTACGAATTGGCAGTTACCGCCCTCAGAATCAAGGAATCTTAACAAGGACTGTGCTTTCCTTGATTTCTACGACAACCACGATATTTGGCATGTTTTATCGGCTTTTGGATTATTTTTCAATTTTCTATCAATAACAATGATAGATGACAATATAAGTGATAAACCTAAGGGTAAGATACGTGTTTTCTAATTGATAGTTTACTTGACATCATTAATGTATTATATCGAATTGTATATAATATCTTCATTAGAAGTATTATTTGTTTGTTTGTTGTTTGTTTCTACGTATAGGTTGTTAAAACTTTTTGCTTGAATTGGGAGAACACTCTTTCTTATATACTATACATGCTATTTTATCATTAATCATGTTTCTTTTATCTTATATTAATTGGATGAGAGGGAAGAAACATACGTATGTATATTATAAATTGGTGAGTTTTGAAGTTTTTAGCTTTCAATAAACTTCTTATAATCAATACAAAAATGGCCACAAATTATCCATTGGATGATTCAATATATATAAACTTTAGAAGTCCTCGGAAATTCGTTCCCAGACCTGTATCTAGAGATTCCTCAGTTCAGATTCAGATTCAGATTCAGAACAGGAATTAGAATCTAACCAAACTCCAGTTGGAGAACATTTAATAAAGTTCCTGTATGTATCATTAGGTGATGTGGAGGGTGGGTGGGATTCAGATATTTTCTTAGAATCAAGAGACATTAAAGACGAGTATTCCTGTACCATATGTACTGGGATATATCGTGACCCAATAATGACTAGATGTGGCCATTTATTCTGTACTACTTGCTTTGAGAAGCATAAAGGTAGGAAAATTACAACAAACTGTCCTTTGGATAGAAAAGTATTAAATGCAACTGACTACTTTGCTGACAGATTCGTGAAGAAGCTAGTAGAGAAGTTACGAGTACATTGTCCATTGGAAAAAGATAGTTGTCCCTGGTCCGGACAACTGTGTAATGTTATAGAACATGTAAAAATATGTGACTACAGACTAGTTCTTTGCAGAGATTGTAAAATGCGTATCAAACGGAATGAATTGGCAATGCACGAGAATTCACACCTTAAGGAGAGATGTAGTCTACTCTCCCAACAGTTAATAAGAGTTAACTTGCATTCAAAGTCTGAATCAATAAATCCTAGCCTAATACCATTAGGAGCTTGGGCCATAGTGAATAAATCCCTAATCAACAGAGGCAATTATATAACACCATTCTATTGGGTAGTGAAGAATGTTATCGGTCAGATTGAATCTTCTAAAGAGATATTCAGCCCGCCTTTCCTATCATCTATTAATGGCTACCAATTCTGTGTACGTCTTAACATGAGTGGTCATGGAAATGGGAGCGGAACACATCTCTCTCTATACTTGTATATCATGAAGGGACCGTATGATGACCAGATAGTTTGGCCAACTAAACATGGAACATTTAAAGCTACTCTAATGAGCCAATCGGTCGAAGGAGAGGACACACCCTACTACACAAAGACTGCTTCAATCGGTAGTCATCCAGCATTCAGAAGGAAACTAGATATTGTAAAGAAAAACACATCAGCTGGATGGCCGATGTACATTGACTTTTTCGATCTAATGAATGAGCGTTTTTACGTGGAGGATTCCGTAGTAATAATGCTGGATATTCTATTCCCACAAGACTCAATTTTTCCAAGTACTATTCTATAGAAGTTCCTTAAATTTGTATCTGAATACTATTGCTAATAACTTGACTATTACTAATTCGCGTTTGACTGTCTTAATTAAACTCTATGATATCTTAAGTATAATTCCATCTGCAATTAACACAAACATATTATCTACGACAAATTCTATACAAAGCAACTAAATCTTTTTGATATCTCCACCAGAAGCTACAGCAACTTTTCCTTTTGATTTTCCCTTCATGCTACTCTGACTGCTTTTTCTCCTTTCAATAGCTTTTTCCTTTGCTTTCTCTGCTAGCGGTACAAGCATTTTCTTCTTTCCTAGTAACTTAAGTAATTCTAGTATTACAGGGAGGTAGTTGTGTTTCCTTCTGATATTCTCTATTTGATATCTACATACAAGTATGCCATGCTTGCCAAACAGATTGAGAAAATATAGAAGAAGAATAGAAAGGAAATTACCTGATAGTTTTCGCTTCTTCCTCTGTGATATAAGTTTGTAGTTTCTCGATCTCTTCTTCAGCAGTCTCTATAATAGCTTGCAGCTGTTCAGGATCTGAAGATAGAGCTCCTGCTTCACTTGATTCTACCATCTCTCCCATCAATACAGCCTCTAGCAAACGAAAAGTTTCAAATAATTTAAGTCAATTCGTTTATCGAATAAAATCTGCCAAATATCTCACCCATTTTGAGAGCTGCGGCATCTTTTCTTTGTTCACATTGACTGATTTTCCTTTCATACGCCATTTTCCTATCTGTTACAATTGCCATCAAATTGAACCTGATCTCCTGTTCTGGGAATGAACTTATCCTAGACTGCAGAGCTGTTTTTACTGGTATCAACCAATTCTGATCTTCTGTTATATTTACTCCCAAGTCAACTGGTCCTTCTCTCAGTCCATCCAGCTCGTATATCCGCCCCTATACAGTGTAGTAGAATTAATACTACAACACGATTATTCATAAATGCATGTTTACCATAAATGGAATATAAGCAACGAAATGAAACACGTCATCTCCTTCTTTAGCTTCTACAGGGTCTACTGCGAACATTTGTGTACGAGCAAATGCATTATGTATCTCTTTAATAATGGTAGACTCTCCTAGCGTGAGTCCCTTGTCCACTGGGCTGAATGTTTGTACGAATTCTCTGAATCCATTCAAAGTTTCTCCCAGTTCGATATCAGAATGTCTACAGTTTAGTAGTACACTCAGAATAGCTTGAGTAGCACATGCATTATTGATAGTCTATAGATGTAAATGGATTGATACGTTAGTTTATCGATTGTTAACTGTATGTACAATCACCTGTTTTGCGAAGAATAGTTCCATATCTACCGTGTTGAGTACAACAGTCCCAGTAGATGGGGTGTGGTCAGTCGGTCTCCATCTGTATAGAAAAATAAGCCCATGTACAGGACTGAGTCGTTCTTCTAGATAAACCGGATCATCTAGATAGTCTAACACTAGAAGTTCTTCTACTTGTGCTCCCACACAGCCAAACCCTCTTATCAGCTCTGTGAACACACCAGGGTCACTCTCTATCAAACACCAGCTGTTACTACCGTCCATATACTCTTAAACTAATTATTAAAATCTGAATTCCTATCATACACTTATATCACTAAGATAAGACATACACAGTATGACGTAATAATTACAATTCATTTAACTGAGAAATAATATATAATTTCTAATAAAGACATCAAGCTTCCTATACGTATTACTTCCCTATTATTATATCAATTATACTTCTCCTTACGTTTACGTTTATTGACCCATTCTCTAACCCAGTACATACAACCTCCTATAACGCCTAGATATAGCAGCACGACAAGAAATAGCATCAGATCGAATATTGGTGGTTTAACTTTGCTAACTTCCGTGATAAGTTGTAGCTCATCATAGAACTCATAACTACCATCTTCCCTCGTGTTAATCTCAATCTTTGCGAAATCGAACTCTGTACTAGCGGCGGATAGCCAATCTTTAAGAGTCTTAATTAATACATTATGTGATCCTAGTGCTTGTATAGGTCTAGGATATTTGTATATAAACTTATGTATAGCTTTAAGATACGATCTATCAATACTATGCGTCCCTTTAAGATAAGTAATGTTATCTTGTTTGGAATTGAATATTATCTGAGCTAAAGTCTCAGCAATAGCTTGTGTGTTCTCATAAAGATAATCCTCAGAATATCCTCCCTCCCTGTCTAATACAGAATGACTGAGAGGAGAATCTGCCTCTGAATTAGAGGACAGTGTAGTACCAACAACTCTACTCAGATAGAACTGTTCATGTGGCCAGGCTTGATTATCAAAACTGAGTTTATTAACTTTACGTGTAACTACACTCACTTCTCTGTCTTCACTAACCACACCAATTTTCATGTTAGCTTCTAGTCTGTTGACAAAAGAGGCGCCAAATGTACCCTCATTAGGTGTTTTAACAAAGTGTGCATACAATCTTTCCCCGCCTAAATCATCTAGAGATATGGAGAATTTAGAATGTACATGTAGATATGAGGTTTTCAATTTTTCAGGTGATTCAATAGCTTTCTTAAGAGATATGAAATTTAAATTACTTCCTCCACCCAGTGTAAGTAGGAACAATATATTGTAATCTGGTCTACTTTGCTCGTCAGCATACAGACGTGAGAATAAGCTAGCTATAGCCAGAAGGCTAGCTACACCCCCACAAGCTCTATAGCCATAGCATTGTAAAGGCGATGAACAAAATGTATCTATATTAGCAGATAGTGTTATCGTAGGATTCTTATTCTCTCCTCCCAATGAGCCTTGTAAATTGAGTAAAGTTACATTTTTTAACAGAGCTGGAGACTGTACTCCTTGTGTAGAGACGGTACGGAGTGCATGATTGTATTGTGTAGATACAAACCGTAGATAACCAAAGGAGAACGGGGATGCGTGTATCAACTCATTAGCTTTTACACCCTCGTAAACCTGCCTCCATTGGTGTTGTTCTGAGGGTGCAAAGTACACGGGTATAGGTACATCAGGTGTTAAGAGTTGTGTCTCAAGTTCAAGCCATCTATCACGTGCGTGTATTCCCAGTTTAGACAGCTCATCAGGAATCATTACAACCATAGCTCCGATATTCCTCTCCACTAACTCAGTGAATAAGTTAATACCGAGTATTTCGAGAGGAGCAATCAAGCACTTACGAGCTAAATTAGTAGTAGAGTTAACTGTTGCTAGCTCCATATCAATTAGTGTAGTAGGAGAACCATATAATGAACCGAGAGCTTCATAATGTGCTAGTCTGTATAGAGTTAGTTCTTTTAGAGATACAGTCTGTGGTAGAGCTAGTAGAAATACTATAGCTAGCCATACGAAAGGGAGAGCTGTACTTCTTTCGGATTCTAATCCTAATGATATATCTAATATCATACGCCTAGTCTGTAACAAATAAGTCAACAATATGAAACGGATTGATAGATTTCGCAGCGGATGGACGGTTAGAACGGTCCCAACCTGGGTCCATGAACCCCTTGGTGGTCCACGGATAACAGCAGGAGGTCAACAGGACCTCAAAATTTGTATTGCAGTCTATCGGATGGTTTCACAGGTTGTGTCAATTAGCACAGAGTGTCCACGGGCTGAGTTAGAATAACAATCCAATAACCAAAGTTTCTAAGATAATTTAATAATATAGATACACGCCAAACTCAATAGTAGAATAAAATACAGAACATCCATAACAACCTAATAATATCATTCTATCTATTTATACATCAAGGGTGTACTTGAAGAAATATAAAACAATGCATATCTTCACACTTCAGATAATCTTTGAGAAATAAACAAATTTCAAATAAAGAGAGATAAATATACACCTCTACCTCAGGTACATATAGAGACTAGCTCTATATATCACAATCTATTGAGTTTGGTACTGAATTATGATAAATATCTTGAAATTCACTGCTACGACCCAAACCACCATATTCGAGATGATTGACGTCATAATTTAGCTCGTTTAAAGAAAAGGGATCATTCGTAGCAAGAGGGGTGTTCCATTCCATACTCATATCAGGAGTGTAGGGAGGAGGGCAAGTGATATTGTCTGTATAAGGGACTTCTATATAAGGATTTGGATCATATCCCATTGGTTTCATTTGTATACCATTATTAAACTCAGGATAATACTGGCCTTCGTACGGATAGTTAACATTTGGTCGAGGTTGGTATGTAGGTAGTGATCTGTTTAAATTCATTTCGTATTTCTCAAAACTATCTAATTGTTCTAACAGGTCAGATACTTCTGAATCTTCTGCTATATTGTTAAAGTTATGTTTGTTATGAGATGAAATAGCAGGGAGTTTTGGTTGATACCCGCTAATAGAGGGTAAGGATGATGATGATATACGGTTGTCTATCGGGTATTTGGTCAGCTGTTTCTTAGTGATTACATCATTAACTGAACTTCTTTGATTGCCAGATTGAATGGTGTTTTGGCTGAATAAGCCATTGGGTATATGAGTATAAGAATCGTCTAGGAACTTAACTGCATCCATGGTATGTAAACTATTAAATTCATTAACACTGTGATCAGGATCAGATAATGATGTCATCTTAGCTATATCTTCACAATCAGTTCGTTGTGCATTACAATTATCAGTATAAGAATCTGGACTAGCAGCTGAGTACTGAGAAATCTCTGAGAGAGGAGAATTAATGTTAATTTGCTCAGAAACACAATCTAGATTCTTAGTTTGTGTCAATTCGTCTCCTTCCTTGTCAGTACTTATATCTAAAGATTTTCTACTCTCTAATTCTACTTTATTAGATTCTGGCTTTACCATAGTTTCCGTCAAATCTTCTTTATCAATCAGAACATTATTAGTGTTTTTTAATCTCATGACTAGCTCAGCTTTCTTACCAGTAGAAGGCAAGCTATGTTCCTTACATAATACTTTAAGTGACGTTACTGTCATACTCTCAAGCTCGTCTAATGTGTATCTACGTTTGGCGATTTGTTCCTTCCCTTCTATCTGTGACAGCTGTGTGACAAGATCGTTATATATTCCTGGCATAAGATCTGGATATTGTTGTCTGAGTAGATGTAGCTGTAGAAGTAATTGTTCTTGTTGTACCTCCACATCTAGATTAGATTTATTCTTGCTTTTTGATTCTGTAAGCGCTGTTTTTGTGAGACGAGTCTTCTCAAGTATTTTGCTCTTCGTAAGTCCGTTACCAGAATGGGGACATGGAATGTATTCATGGTATTTGTATGTTTTAATACCTTTCCGTGGTCTCTTGCTAGATCGTGTTTTGAGTGAGCTACTGCTGATTAGATCTTTCTTCAATGTAGATTCATTAGGAGGATCTATATTACAGGAAAATATAATATAAAATTGCACTAACATCACAGCCAAATTTAAGGAAATTACTTCGAATGTTGATTCTCTTTGATAGAGAAGAATGCCTTGAAGAGGTTTCAGATTCATCTTGAGGAGGGAATTTGCTAGATACTGTGAAATTATCAAGCACTGAGTTATCCTGATTAGTGATTGATTCTTCTACTATTGAGCAGTCAGGGCTAGATTCTTCAACCAGAGATTGATGCTGTAATTGTTCTCTATCATCATGTGATAATTCATAAGCTGATACTGTAGAAGGAGATGTTTGATCAAAACTGTGTGGAGTGGAGAATCGAACATTGTGAGATTTGTAAAATTCATTATTAGAGCTGCTTTGGTGTAAAGAATCTTGTGACATCTATCAAATAAGAAAATCAAAATGTTCTATTCACAAATACAAACAAATTCTCACCATTGCGCTTAATTTCTTAGCATTCTGTAAACTCTGCAGACATTCATTGAGGAGTGGAGCTGGTGGACATAGTATACCTCTCTTGATGAGAGCCTGTGCTCTGGGTCGCTCTGATATCTTCTCGTTTAGCTTTTTCATAATCTGTTTCCTCATAATAGACATCTGACATTGATGGAGTCGTGGTGATCCAGAGAATTCTTTGAGAATATTTCCATCTATTAGTTTACCTCTGAATAAGAATATAATAATTATTATTATAATTAAGGATAAGTGTAACTTACTTTGGAGGTCTAGCGAGTAAATTCTTTTTGAGGAGGTCCTCAGTCTTTGCCCTCTCCAGTCGAATCCTCTTCTGAATTATATTAGGAGATTGTTCCCTTCCCAGTAATATACCTTTTGATATCAACTCATCAGCTGTGTGTCTGCTCTTGAGCTTCCAAGCTAAGTCTCTTTGGGCCTGGAAATTAAAATATAAGTGTCTGCAACTCTTTGGGATTTACATTAATTCAACTAACCTTCTGTAAAGCACCTGATTGAGATATTTTATTAGGATTATTAGGAGGGAAGTTAGAT
The DNA here is from genome assembly GCA_024704765.1 of Oopsacas minuta. Lineage (NCBI taxonomy): Eukaryota > Metazoa > Porifera > Hexactinellida > Lyssacinosida > Leucopsacidae > Oopsacas > Oopsacas minuta. The sequence goes on from JAKMXF010000302.1 coordinate 416,843, forward strand.
TTGTGTATGTTTAGACCGCGAGTAAGGCCCTCACAGAGCTCAGGGTCCAAATAACCGTTGTGTAGAGGTGGGTCATGTAATTCGAAGAGAGAAGTATCACATGCTGGAGAGGATCTATAAAATACAAAGTTAATATTATTAAGCAAATAATCAAGATTAATTGGATACTAACCTAGATTGATAATTCATCTCGTTTATGTAATCAAAGTTGAACGGTAACTGTGCTGGTCTAAGCGACTGCTCAGCTGGAACAACCGCCTCCACGTCACGCGTTTGATACATTTCGCGTGGATAGCTAGGGTCAAGAGGAACCGGATAGTTAGGCTCCGGCATTCCACCAGCCATCATATGCATAGGATCTCCCATTGAAGAATTAGATGATACATATTGTGTGTTCATGCTAGAGTGACCAGAGCTAGTTAGTTAGAATCGAAATTCAATAAAAATAATATTTATCCTTTCCGTTAGTATATTCTATGTATAGTCCTATCCATAACGCCAGTGCTATCAAATTCACTGAGATTCCTGATCGCAAGGCTTCTACAGCCAAATCAGATTATCCATAAATTTTAGTATCTCAGCAAATAAAATACATTTAGCTATTTTCATAATGTTGTGTGCTACGAAAGTGGTTTATTGCAATTATGTTTTTTGAAATTATATACTCTACAAAGGGCTGGTCTGATGACTGCAATGACGTGTGTAAAGTATATTATTATCTGCTTTAGAAATGGAAACCATCATAACTCATCAAAAGAACTCAGTATGTGTTTGTTTTAATAAAAATATATGCTGTTAAATATGTGTAAATAAATATAATTCTATGTTTCATAAAGGAGTATTTCCTTTAGTTATGGAGTAGAAGGGATTGCTAGGGGGAAGTACGTTAACTGTGTTAGTTGTGGCAACACCATCAGCGTTTGAAGATTGTATTTGAACAGGTTTCCCGTCGGTACCAACTAAACGGATTGGGGTCGATTTATGTGAGGTTATGTGCTGCCTCTCATTGAGAGTATCAGGCGTGGGAGCATAAGCGGGAGGGGGGTGCGAGGGACGAGAACCTTTTCGAGGTGAAACTTGCATTATATTTGGTTGTCTTACATTTCTATATCTAGTGAGATGTACTGGCTTTGATAGGCTTTGAGAAGATACTGTATGTTTATCTGTTGTCCAATCTAATATCTTAGGTGTCAAGGTGTCCGCGGAAATTGTCATGTTAGGTGGATCAGAAGATGGGACTACTTTGCTACTCCGACCTGATTTAGGTCTAGAGTGAGCTCGTGATGAGTTCTGACTACTCTCAAACGAATTGGAGGGAGTAACAACTCCTGTGGCAATACCCAGTTCTTTCTTAGATCTCTCGTAAGCAGCACTAGCTCTCTCTTCTGCTGTCCTGTCACTTCTACCATTCTCTTCTAGAATATTACTCATGTGTTTTCTGTTAGTAGCCATTACCTGGAGCAGAGAGTCTTCAGCTTGTTTTGCTAGTTTCCTCTCTTCTTCAATTACAGATCTTAATCCTTGCAAAGATTGAGAATTTTTATCAGACTCATCAGCTGATTGTAGGAGATCCCCTCTCATTAAAGTGAGAGTTTCTTCTGTTTTAAAATGAGAGAATAAATTCGGCTCTGTCCTTAGAGTAAATGCGTAATCAGCTCTATCTTTAGTTAACTCGTCTATTTCGAAAAGAAAATCTCTAGCTAGTGTTTGAGTTCCTTCTGAAAACTTGTCAGTAAATAGTAACTCATCTTCTTCTTTTATAACAGAGTTAGTATACACATCCTGGTTGGAGTATGAAATAGATTTTTTAGTAGACCATCTATCAACACGGATGTAGTTTGAATGCAGACAATGATATAGACAGAGTATAATCATGAACACGATAAGAATCAATATACAACACCCTAGTATACTGCCTACTACAAGAGCTACGCTAGAAGTAGAGGGAACTGGTCCAAGATAAATAGCTATAGATACAAACTCGTAGCCGAGTATAGCTTCATAATCAGAATTTTGCAGTTGTTTGAATGTTGTAAGAGATGTGTTTGCGGTTAGAAAAGTGAGAGGGCTATTATCCTCTTCTTTAGACATGAAGAATACTATTTTCAGCTGATTATGATTAATTACGGTAAGGTGTTGAATTATACCACAAGATATTCGAGATGTTGTATTGAATACGTGACGTTTTCTGCGGCTGTTATCAGCGTCTATTCCAAGGGTATATAGATTGATCAGCTGTAGTTCTGTTGTAACATAGAATTCCTCAGATAAATTAGCATTGGATATATTAGCGTTTAGAGTAAGTAACAACAGGTATCCAATGCCTGGATTGAATTCAGGTAGAGTTACATAGTTAGGGGGTGTAGTGGGGGTAAGGCTTGGCGATACTGTTATAGAGGATGGGAGTGTAACTGATGGGCTGATAGATGATAAAAATGTTGATGAAATAATAGGGGAGGGGTCTACTGATCGAGATATGTTGCGTTCAATAGATGAGCTTATAGGTATCGAGCTGTTATTGAATATTTGTGCCATAGATGAACTGATAGGTACCATGCTGGTATTGGATATTTGACTTATAGATGAACTGATAGGTATCGAGCTGGTATTGAATATTTCTGCCATAGATGAACTGATAGGTATCGAGCTGGTATTGGATATTTGTACCATGGATGAACTGATAGGTACCATGCTCGTATTGGATATTTGGCTTATAGATGAGCTTATAGGTATCGAGCTGGTATTGAATATTTCTGCCATAGATGAACTGATAGGTATCGTGCTGGTGTTAAATATTTGTACCATGGATGAATTGATAGGTACCGTGCTCGAATTGGATATTTGGCTTATAGATGAGCTTACAGGTATTGAGCTGGTATTGGATATTTGTACCATGGATGAACTGATAGGTACCATGCTCGTATTGGATATTTGACTTATAGATGAGCTTATAGGTATCGAGCTGGTGTTAAATATTTGTACCATGGATGAACTGATAGGTACCATGCTCGTATTGGATATTTGACTTACAGATGAGCTTATAGGTATCGAGCTGGTGTTAAATATTTGTGCCATGGATGAAGTAGTAGGTATTCTATTAGTATTGGATATTTGTACCATGGACGAGCTTGTAGGTACTCTACTGGTATTGAAGGTTTGTCTGATAGATGAGCTGTTATTGAATACTGGTCCCCTTGATGAGCTGGTAGGTATTCGACTGATGTTAAATATTTGTACCATGGATGAGCTGGTAGTAGGTATTCTACTGGTATTGAATATTTGACGGATAGATGAGGTAGTATTGAATATTGGTACCATAGATGATGAACCCACGGGAATTCTGCTTGTATTGAAAATTTGATTGATAGATGATGTAGAAGATATTCTGCTAGTATTGAAAGTTTGGCTGATAGATGAGCTGGTATTTATTATTGGTACCCTTGATGATGAGCTAGTAGGTATTCTACTAGTATTGAATATTTGACCGATAGATGAGGTGGTAGTGGGTATTCTACTGGTATTGAATATTTGATCGATAGATGAGGTGGTAGTTGGTATTCTACTGGTATTGAATATTTGACCGATAGATGAGGTAGTAGGTATTCTACTGGCATTGAATATTTGACCGATAGATGAGGTGGTAGTGGGTATTCTACTGGTATTGAATATTTGATTGATAGATGAGGTGGTAGTGGGTATTCTACTGGTATTGAATATTTGATCGATAGATGAGGTGGTAGTTGGTATTCTACTGGCATTGAATATTTGACCGATAGATGAGGTGGTAGTGGGTATTCTACTGGTATTGAATATTTGATTGATAGATGAGGTGGTAGTGGGTATTCTACTGGTATTGAATATTTGACCGATAGATGAGGTAGTAGGTATTCTGCTGGTATTGAATATTGGTACCCTTGATGATGAGCTGGTAGCTATTCTACTGGTATTGAATATTTGACCGATAGATGAACTGGTAGTGGGTATTCTACTGGTATTGAATATTTGGCTTATTGATGAGCTGGTATTGAATACTGATGCCATAGATGAGCTGGTTGGTATTCTAGAAGAGGAAAAAGATTGGGTGGAGATAGGAGCTGTTGCTGATGCTATTCGTGTCGATAAAGATGGAAGTATAACTAGAGTAGATGAGACAGATGATATAGGTATTGTGGTTCTGAATGTAGTTGATATAATATATGACGTCATCAACAGGACAGATGATGAAATTTGAATAATATCTAAGCTACTACTATTCACTACGGGGGATGTAGAGCTTGTAGTTTGCGAAGAACTAGGTAAGAAACTAGTTGACTTCCGTCCATACAAACTGATTATTACACTAAACATCTCTAAACCAGTACTATCCGACCATTCTTCAATACTATAAACATCCAATACTCTCTTAATATCAGCCGCTAGTAGCGGAGCTGTATTATTAGTTATGTAGAATACGATTCTAGTAGCAGCAATAGCTCCCGTAGAAAACTGAAGAAATTCATTCTTTATTACATTAAATGCGAAACTTCCAATTCTGAATGAGAAATAAAGTGTATACTCTAAGTATACAACATTAGATATCATTGTATTGAGAAACCGAGCGGCCAATGCTATGAAGGTAGAGTTTATGCCAAAAGTATCCGAACCGATTGGACTATATCTAAATGTAACTACAAGATAGTATTGTGTAGGTTGTAACTGTGTAAATATTTGTGACGTAGATAGTATAGATGTTAAAGTAGATTGGGAAGGAATAATTGTAGTACTTATAGGTTGTACTGATTGTGTAGCTGTAGATGATATAGATGGCGTATTAGAAGTGCTAAAAACCGCAGAGGATGATTGTTGAGGTACTAAGTATGATGATACAATAACCTGAGAGGACATGTTAAGAACTTGTATTGAACTGCTTTCTGGTATAGTAACTGTTGATGATATAGGTTGTATAGTTGATTGTATGCTTATAGAACTAGTGAATGATGGAAGAATAGTTCGTGAAATAACAGAGCTTGCTGTAAGTGATTGTGACTCAATAATGCTAGTTACTTCCTGAGAAGCAGAGTCTGTCAAAAGTGATCGGGTAGATGAAGAAGACGGTACTATGGATGTAACGGGAACACTTGCTGTAGACATAACACTATCAACGAGTGTAGATCGAGATGAAGGTTTAGTTGAACTGATCTCTATACTCGATTCAATCGATAAGAGAGTTGACATAGAAGTAGACATTATACTGACTATAGTAGATGATATATATTCCATTGTAGTTGAGGCTATTTGAGGAATTGTACTGGCGCTTACAATTAGTTGAAATAAACTAAATGAAGCACTTGCAGATATGGTATCACTCGTAACATGATCTTTCCAGTCAGTTAAGTTACAATTTCTACTGAATACATCAATAGCAAAAGTTGCATTAATCAGTGTACTATTCTGAGAGATATAAAATACAAAATTGACGATTGTATCACCTTCGTCACCCTGATGACTGAATTGAAAAATAGCATAAGAAATAAGGAATAGAGAAATATTAAGATCGTGTAATTCAACTATAACAAGCTCATCAGTAAGATAATGAGTATAATCAACATCTTCACTGGATATATTCAAGTAACAACTAGCTAATACCTGTCCGAATCTAGGTAGGTTCACATTATCCGATCTGAAAAGTTCAAGAATCTGATCAGCGTGATATAATATAGTCATATTAATGTAATGAAGATAAGGATCAAGATCTGTCGTATCCACAGACTGGACATTAGATTCTTTAGTAATAAATAAGAGAATAATTGAGAATAGAAATATCTGAACAAGCCACATCGAACTTGCTAAACAAATAATTCAAATTTTCGTAAGATAACATTATAACAAGAGTTTAATGTATATCAATTATGAATTTAATAATATTCGATATTGTATTTATCTTTTAATTAACTATATTAAACGTCACAGCCCAATAAATACACAAATTAGCCATGCACTGCACCTCAGCTTATATACTTTCAAAAATGCATATTTCCTAAAGAACCGTCGAATAAACCAACAAGTGAATTTGAACTGTTTTTCTTGGGTAATACAGGTTTAGATACGATTGTAGGTTGTTGTATATGATAAGCACATTTATAAACAGACTCTATAGATGAATTGGTAAGAGACTTTAGTGTAAGAACGTCTTTGTAGAGAGGGGATTGAGGGCCGAGCTCAGGGGTGCTTAAGAGACGAGTCAAGTTATCATGAATCTTCTCTAGGTTACTCACTGTCTCTATAACTCGTTGTTCTTGTGCTGGATCCTATTTACAGAATACAGTCAACTCCTGTCATATCGAAGTCTGAAATTGTATAAATATGGTCATAGACTGTCAAAATAATAAATATATATATAAATATATATTCAATCAGATATATCTCTCCGTTTATATCGAAGAAATTATCGCGGTCCTTGAGCTTCGATATAACAAGAATTGACTGTATTAATATTGTTTGAACTAACCTGACTGGTAGAAGATCCCAAATTCATTGGTAGGCTTTGCTTATAATTCAGTTTTCTACAGAAGGAAGGTCCTCTTATAGAGTTAGCTAGCATATTGGAGTTATTTGGTGCTATGAGTTCTATTGAGCATTTGAGAGCTGATATCCAGTTCTGAAGCTCTGAGGAGGAACTAGCTCGTAATTTATACGTGTCACCACTAACTGCCATTACTTCAAACCCCATTGGGTCATCTGATAAGTTTATAACAGTCGCGGAGTCTAAAGATATCGATCCTCTTGCTGTTTGGGATTGTTGATCCTTTGAGATATAGTACTGAAGAATACCAGTACTGGGGTCAAGGTAAAAGTAGCGACGTTGATAACCTAATAATAATTTCAATTACATATCAAAGTTTACTAACAAGAAATAATAAACAGCTGACCTTTCATCAAATTGGTCCATTTCTGTAAATATCCCTCTATAGTACGCATTTTAAATTTGTTGTCTATTGATTCTCTCATTGCCCTCTGAACAACAGCTGATATCTGACTCTTCTCTTCAATTGACAAATTAGACAGCTGGTCAGCTTCTCGTAGAGGAGATTCAAAATGCTCAGAAATATCCAATTCACTATGTTGTGACATTATAGAAGTCTAACATAACTTTTCTATAATATTTAATCAAGCTTAAAACATTTAATTATTCCATTTTACAGGAACCTATTTATTGAAACCCCAAATAACAGAGCTCAAAGATTGAATATAAATCCCTACAAAATACAGTCAGGGTCCAAACCAGTAGCCCCAATGAAATCATTCCCATAGGATTTGTATTAATTAAGTTAGCTGAATATTAAGTTTTAGTCCCGTGGTCCACAATGTGCGATCTACCTGTACACTGTATAGGTATTTGAATGCAAATAATGCAATACAGTTCTAGAAAATATAAAATGTAATTATAGTCTATCCATACCGTAATAATTGACACCAACAAGATTAGAAGTGAAGATTAAATTTTAGTAACTAACAGAATATTATTTGGTATGTGTTTAGGTATGTAATTCTACGTGTTATATGTAGTGTAAAGGGATTACTCTACGTAATAGCTGGAGATATCGGTACTAGTTCATTAGTCTATTGATGCTGAAATCATTGTCTAGGACTTTGGTACAAATATTGTCCCCTAAACACTCCACCGGGAACTCCACGTTCCATTCTCTCCCTCCGTAATTCATCTAGTGCTCGGGCGCGAATGAACGGCGATACTATAGGTCTACGTGGATCTAAGTCTCCCACACGAAGCGGTGATCTCTCTCTAATGTTATCAATAGTTGTAGTAGGGGGAAGTGTTAGTCTAGCTCTCGCACGGAGTAATTCACGTTCTCGTTCTAAAGCAAACAGCTGCCTTTCTCTAAGAGATGGCGGGGGTTCTCTTCGAGGGATTTCTTCTCTTTCTCTTATCAATCGCTCTCTGCTAATTATAGCAGCAGGTTCTTTATCCCGATGCAAATCATCTCTGGAATGAGCTCTGCGAGTCCACTCACGGGATCGGGATCTCCTCCTACGCCCTTTCCCCTCCCGCTCTCTTGACCTGGTTCTAGACCTCCGCTTGCTCTTTTCACTCTTCTCTATACCCTTAGTAGGAGTTGTGTTGTGTAGCTTCTCCTGCATGGCTAATAATTTCTCGCGTTGAAGATGTTTTGGTGGGAACTTAGCCAACTTATCTTCTTCACTTTGTGATAAGGCATTACTTTTTATTCGCGGGCTAGTTGTATCAACCGGGGGAGGAACCGGAGGATCCTTCATTGGTGTGGATTCATTGTTATTTACTACCTCTTGTACAACTTGTGGATAAATCTCATCATTAGGGAGTTCAGGTTGTGTATCAGTAATATTATTATCTGTGTTTCCATTGGATATTTCTTGCTGTGATTTGTCTGGGGTTTGTTGCTGCTTGTTACAATTTGATTCTTCATTCTTGCCGGAATCTTTGCTTCTAGAAAATCGAGATCTTCTCCTTGGGCGTCTCTCTTTCCTAGATCCGATAGATTCATCATCTTTGACAACACTAGACTTGTCATCATCTCTAGGTCTGGGTCTAGGAGATTTCCGTATTCTGTCTCTCTTTCTTATTCTCAGAGTAGACCTTGTTCTGGAAATCGGCTCGAATGAAGGTTTAGGTGGAGATTCCATAGTTCTATATAGTTTCAATGGAACTCCCAATGCATTTGAATCCGGGGGGAAATCTCTCTTCAATCTAACTCTGTCACGATCCAGCAGAGACGGTCTAATTCCAATCCCGATTGGTGAACCTCTGCCTCGAAATGTGCCGAGATCTCTACGTGCAAGGTCTAGATGATGTGAAATAGCAGTTCTTAAGGGTAGCCGTCTACGCAAGTAGGGAGGTAAGGCTCTACTTTCTAATCGAGCTTGTTCAATGAATTCTGCATCTGACAATCTAAAGTCTCTACGTGCACGTTCTAAATCCCAAGAAAGCATTTCCTGTTCTCTCTCTTTCTCTTCTCGTTCTAATCTGAAATCTCTACCTGTCAAATTCCTGTCAAACTTCTTGTCAAGAATACGTCTGTCATTGCTGGCCCACTTGTCTTCATCTCTGAGTTGCTCAAATGGTTGTTTCCAATCCCTTCCTTCTTCATTAGAATTATGCTGGTAAGGATAAACATCGCGCTTTTTCTCCTCTTCATCGTGACGTAATGGTTGTTTATCAAGATAATCCCTTTCGAAATACCTATCACCTTGTCGTGCTGTGGGATATTGATCTCTCTGTAGCCGGTGTTCATTGTATTCATTAACATGCTCGTTTGGCTGAGAATATTCGTGTGCGAGCCGCCTATAGCCTTCTGACTGCTCATGATGCTGTCTGTGTTCTGGTAAATGTTGAGTAACTTGTAGTTGTGGGTGTAGAGGGAGTCTATGTTCAGGAGATGTATGTTCTGGGGGGATTTGATAGGGAGTGAAGTTGTCGTGTTTTTGCATTCGAGCGTAATCTTCTTGCTGGCGATACTGGTTATTTTGATTAGGTGGATAACGAACATACTCATGGGCGTGTGCACTATCATGAGGGATTTCGGGTGTTTGAGTGTGAGAGGGAGTCGGCCACTGTTGCTGGGGGTATCCTTCATAACCAATTGGTTGGCCTGCAGGCTGATTTTGCGGACCGACTAACATTTCCTTTTGTTTCTGTTTGTAATGTGCATCTCTGGCATCTTGTGACCAATATTCTGCAGTATTGTGGGAGTATGCTTGAACTTCATGTGATTGATAGGCTTGTCCAGGTACTTGTTGTTGCCCTTGTTGAAATTGATGCTCGCTCTGTTGGACCGGTTCCTGATTATAGTATGGAATCTGGAACTGTTCTGTGTTTTGAGTTTGATTAGCTGGAGGGTGAAAAGGGTGTTGACCCTGAGGTTGTTGTCTTAAGGCTTGCAAATCTGAGTGATCTCCCTCTCCTTTTCTCTCAGCACCTGGGTAGCCAATGTAACCTGAATGAGGGTTGTTATAGCCAAATTGATCTTGGAGCTTAATCCCAAAATCAGGATGCAATTTTTGTGTACCTTCAGGCGTAATTTGGCCATCTTTGATAGGTTTCTTGAAATGTAGGTTAGACAGTGCATCTTCAATGATGGGATCATCCATTGATTTCTTTAATATTTCACCAAGTCCAGGGAATATGTGATCGCCAGCTGTACTGCTCAGACCAAAGTTAAAAGAGACCTCTCGCTCTGCCTTATCATATGGAATCATATAAGATTCCTTGATTGCATCAGATGTATCGCTCTCTGAAATCGGCTTGTATAGTCCGCTAGGGTTGAATAGCTTTGAAGTTATGTCGCTGCTAGAGCCAGTACCTGGTTCAGTTTTAGAACTACTCGAAGAGAAAGGTAGATCAGTTTTAGAATGAATCGATGAGAAGGGAAGAGGGGCACTTGGATTAGTCAAAGAACTTATGTCTTGTTTGGACGGATTCGTCTTTTGATCACTGCCCCTAAAACATAATAATAATAAACATACAAATTCGATATTATAAAAGTTTTCGCATACCTCAATTCTCCTAGTATCAATGTATCGACTTCACTGCTGCTTCTTTTCGCAGCAGCTGTACTAAGTGGTGAATCACTAGGTTTGTTCGTAACTATCATAGCAAGTAGTGTATCGGTCTTTAGTGTAGGTACACCTGGACCCTGTAATGTGGTCAGTAAGGAGGGAATAGTGTCACCTTTAGTGAATGGCAATAGATACAAGTCTCTGACGGTTGCAGTACAACCACCTGCTACTCCACATCGCTGACGTTTGTGAAAATAATTGAAGAGAGTTGTAAAACTTATTTCTTCGTCACGAGATTTAGGCACCAGTCGCAGAACTACAAGTCCTTTCGTTGTGGATGAGACTATCTTCTTCAAATAGTCCCAAACCATTGTGTAGACTATCCTTCCATGGACCTAGAACAAAATTCAAAAAACATCAAGTCGCTTCCACTTAACTATAACCGGTTAATATATAGCGTGGCCATACCTGAACATTTTGTGGCAGAATTTTTTCCATATCCGGTATGTATGGTCCATAAGCTAGATATCCGTTGGTAACACATTTGGCTAGATTGGGCATACTTATGCTACCCCTCCAAACTATCTTGTCAATTTCTGATTGTTCATCACTGTCAGAAAGGGTTGGTGAGAATTTGGGCGGAGGAATGTCTATTTCTGTTGTCATGAGTGGAGTCACAGGAATGTCATTAGATTTACTTGATTGAGATTGGATATGTTTACTCGAATAAGCTGTTTGTTTGTTCTTTTCATCAAGCACGTACTTGTTTGAATTCTATCAATAAGAATGGAAAGTATGATATATACTACACACTACTAATCATAAACTAAGCCATGCTATATTTTTAAATGGAAAGTCGAAAATGTATAGTAATGGGTCTGAGCCACTAGAAAAGTTTGCATATATAATCTGTAGTCCGTCTTCTTTGAATAAGTTTGCTCAATTGTTTGTTGTTGGTTTACAAAGTAATAATGTTGATCTGTTTTACTATGTGAACATTTTATGTATTTATTAGTATTTTAAAACTTAAACAACATAAGAACTAATACTCGTTTAATCTTGAGCAAAACATCTTTCGTTATATGATGGGCGTGTAAAGCACACAGTTAGTTGCATTAGTCTTTTACAAGGATGATGTTATATGCTCCACATTTGAAATGTTTATACTTAATTTATGCAATAAATATGCTAGTTGTAGTGGCATAGCTGCGCCCAGGTGGAGGCTTGATCTGATATTTTATAACTACTGGTTAGTTGGCCACACTCGAATCAAGAAGACCAACTAACATAACATCTGAGAAGATTATTCTTGCAGGCGTAATATTAGTTTGCGTATTGAGTCCTCTTTTAAAGCATTTCAATAGACAATTAATCATGGAGTGAATGAAGGAAACTCCTTAGATATTAGCATATGGATACATTAGTAGTGGGCTAACCCTAATGATCTCAAGTCCTTGTACACAAGGATTAGTTTATTTGTAATTTTATTATTGTGATTTATGAACCGCTAGGATACAGCTTCACAGTACAATCACAAATTCGATAAAGATGTTGGCAAATCAGATTTTGGGTGTTTTATAAATGCGTACAGTCGAAATCGTTTTTTGCTTCTTTTCTCGTGCATTTTACGGGGCAAAAAAACCCGATTTCGACTGTATTAATATTAACGCATTTGCAAGAAATTCATTCTTGCCATAACTGAAAGTCTCGAATTCTTCTAAGTAACATTTTTCGAATTCCTCGGTAAAAAGTTGTGTGGGGTTCAATTTTCATTTAAGGCTTAGGGCTTTGTTTGGCTAGCATGGCCCCTTGACGGAGATCCGATGGATTTCTACAAAGGAATAATTACTAAAGCAAATTGTCTAGTAAAAGTCCTATTATTATGAAGTTCCATACTTCCAGTCTTCTACACTTGGGTTGTGCTTATACAGCATTTTTCTCGAATATTGAAGGATACTAGTAGTAGATATTGGAACAAAATATATAGCAATGCTATTAGTTGCCTATTAGGTCATTTAATGATTTATTACCCTCTCTACCCGAAATAAACCAAAAATTTTCATTCGAGAAATGCCAATAAAGTGCTCAGCTAGTTACAAAACTCTGGACAGCTACTAACAATGACTCATGAACAATAGTTCTCAACACCAGGGATAGTTTATTTTAGGTTTGCAAAGACCTCTTCCTTTACCTCAGTGTTATACATCTCATCTCTGATTAAAACTGATACAATCTGCTCCTTTACACCAAAATTTATTACCAAGTAATTAAGATAAATATTATTATGTCGAAAGAACTGTTGTGTGGTGTTGAAGATTAAGAGATCACAATTATACAAATATAACACCTCCCCTCAGCTCTAAATTATACTATTTTATATTTTAGCAAATGAATTAAATAATGCTATCACCTGAGTCTTTGGTTGATTGTGCACATTCTTTCTGGCCATTTCTCCACTACTATAGTCAACACTACTTTGTTTATCATGTGTTTTACTACGAGTAGTTGAAATATCAGTTTTAGAATTATTTTTTGATTCTTTAGCACTGTTAGAACTTTCTGACACCAGTACTTCCGTAGACATTTGTACCAAATTCTCTGGTAGGATCTCTCCCGAGACCACCCTTCGATACAGACTAACGTTTTTAGGATCTCTCAAACTGAAACTTAAACTCCTGTATCTGGATAGAGGGGAAGAAGTATAAACAGAAGTATTACCCCTTGTAAGGGGTAACTATTGGAATCTGCAACATCTCAATCTTACGATTGATAATCATCTTTACTAGAAATGTATTAATAGATACAGTTGTACTGTATATTACCTCATTTTTAGTATTATAACTTTTAATGATTACAATATACAGCAGAACTCGGATAACGTACACCCTCGGAAAACGAAAATTAGATTATCCGTTTAGGAAAAGATGTTACATACTAACCGAGTTCTACTGTACTGACTTTACATTTATTGATTGTTCAGAAATTATTTCAGTAGAATACATTTTTAGACTGAATATTCCGTAATTTTATTTATCAATATTAATTGCCAAATATTTTATCGCATCGGAAAATTACTCAATTTGTTCGCAGTCCACACAGGTAATTTTAAAATTTAGTAAGATCTTGCCCTATAACGTAATTAATTATATTAATAATAGTTGAAGATAAGAGTTTGAATACCCTTTATAACTTCTACTGCATCATTTATTATTACAATAATTATACAATTATAATGAATTAGCTTGCAACTATTTTCACAGATCATATCTCCCTCTATACAATTATTTGGTTTTATTCGTTATTGGACTTTCTAGACGTAGAATCGATTAGCAAAAGATATGGGTGTAGAAGTCTCAAAGGGTAACTAGATTCTGACTTTAAGAACAATCTGATACTTTTAGCATGTGAATGAATAATCATATTAGTTTGTTATAAATATAACTGGCTGGTGGGATATGTTGAAAGGGTTGTTGCAGCATCAGAGCATCAGGAAGCAAATAGATGCCGTTACTAGCATAGGACAATTATAGACCTGTATGGCATTGGGTTTATAGATAGTTAGAACCTTTCAATTACGAGTTAAGTTAGCGTGTATAGCGTATAATACACAAGGTAGAAGGTAGCAAGTTGAAAGTCTTGTTGAGAATGTTATATCCCTTGTACAAATATTCGATCTACTTATCAAATTTTTGGGATGAATAGCCAAAGTGTACTGTTCTCGAAAAAAGAAGAGGTAATAAGCTAGACTAAAGAACTCAAGTTTCCAGCAGTTGTATTCACTCAATGGGAATGATTGTATTACTAGTACATTTAGCTTTTATGTGGCTTCTATGACAATAATGTAGATGAATTTGTACAGAATATTTGTATTGGAATACCGACAATTCGCAAATCTTCAAGGAAATGATATTGTTGGTTGGTTGTACATTTTATTAAACTGTCATTTGTTCAAATAATAGCTTGTGTGACACTTGTACTTCAACCTATTTGTAAATGATGAAATTAAACTTCTTTCCCAAATCATGTGGATATATTTAACTGAGATTCAGTTCAATTTATCAGAACATTTGAAGAAATTTACTGCTCCGTGAATGTCTGTGTTTTTGACCATCATATTGAACCGATCTTTCATTTACAAACCCTCCCTCACTCACCATTGTTGTAGATAGATAAATGAATCTTCAATGTTCTTCCAATAATATTGATTTGCTCTTTCTTCAGTGTATTTAAGTTTTCATTAGTTAAGGAATTTTAGATAAATAATTAATTGCTTTTTAGCAGAATTATGTCAATGAATTAATTTCTTAACATCTTAATTATTTCTATTAGTGAGTTTATGAATAATTAAATTCTGATACGTTATTATTACTTAATAGAAAACGTATATTATTTGAAGAATGAATCGTTAGATATAATTACAGATGGTAAAAAAATGGGAACGAGTTGGACCATTGGTGTACATATGACATTAACATCAGAACATAGCCTAGGCCCTAGAGGTTACTAACAATTCACTATTTATTTGCTTAAAACAAACATACGTATACGGTATTTCTGACTGATAAATTCATACAACTAAGCTATTGTATCCAAATGCCTTTACGTGAGATGTAATTGAAAATATACGAATATATACTCTAAGTCTAATATGGTAAAGTAATTCGGAAGAATAATTCGTGACTCGTATAACAGACTTTGCTGAATTGCTGCTATACTTTATTAATTCGTATTCGTAATATAATAATAATAAACTATTATCTCATTTTATACTCCTTACATAGAGATTTTAGAACTACCTATTCTTGTAGCGAGTGGAAATGCCACGGTCAATAGCGAACAACTGAATCTCTATCTGACTAGCAACTTTAGGAATCGAATCAGAATACTTGGTGTATTCTGATGAACTCTCTACACGAGATAAGAGAATGTCAGTTAATTGTTTGCGTGCTTTTCCTCTAACAATCTCTTCGTGGTTAGAAATTGGAGTCTCTAGTTTAATATCATATTTACTGGTCGTAGCAGAAAGGTCTTGAGATGGCCTAATAATGAACAGAAAATAAACGCATAATTGGCTAGTATGCTGGTTTGTATTATAAAGTAATAATATAGAGAAATGCAAAATTTCGAAAAATTGAAATGTGGTATGATTTCGTTCATTTTTCATCGCCCATAAACTCACAAAAATAATTTGATAGAGCGTATTTGCCCTATGACTTACCTGGGCTGAGGTTTGATAGGTACATGAGTTGAATGAGCTTTCAGCCAAGCAGCGAGACCACCGAGTGTAGGAGCAGATACGCCAGTTAGAATCTTCATGTTTGATTTATCAAGCAGTGTTACGCGCTCAGAATCAGCTGATGGGAGACCTTTGATTTGATAGAACGACTTGAGATTATTGACTGTCACTTCAATACAGGCGTTTGAACAGAAATGATTGTTCTGGTTAGTTAGTCTCTTCTGACAAGATTTGAGGTAACAACGTTTTCCTATTACATTACAAATAATACACATTTATAGGTAATATTATAATATGAATATTATGAACACCTTCTTTGACTGGAACAGATTTTTTAGGTATTTTCAAAATCGGAATCTTTGCATCTAACCTATGTTGACTGCGTGTTGCAATATGAGATTTAGGTTCTTTGTGTATTTGAGATCTACGTAGAATTGAGTAAAATAAATCCATTCCACACACAATTTGTATTATTATTGCTTACCTATTCGTTGCACCAGCACTCTCATTACAAACAGGACATAACCAAATATGTCTCTCTCTAGACATCTCTTCTCCTTGTTCCTGACTGATACCCACACACTCACAGTGAAACCATTTATCGCATTTATCACATATTAATATAAACCTAAACAAACACACATATAGAATACAAACGTATAATAGTTTTGTTCAAATTCTATATTACCTATTTTCTTGAGGCTGATTGCATATACAGTCTAGGATATTGTTCCCTTTCGCTTCTTTCTTTATATTAGGGTTAGATAGTTTTAATGTTTTAGTTTGTGTTGGTCCAGAGAAAGGCGGTAATAACTTGTTCCTCTTTGGGGAGAGCATTTCTTCGTTGCTGGGGAAGATCTCCATGTCAGGACTGTTGAGCTCTAGAATTTGGTCCGGTGCGAAAGATTGGGCGGCTAGACCTCCGCCTGTGTTCCCGAAGTCTACCATTAGATCAGAGAAGAGTGAGGAGTCCGGGAGATTTTCCTGTACTGAGGATTCGTGATCATCATAATGAAGATTCCAATCAAGCAGGAACGTTCCCTGACAGAGAAATATGAATTACATATAACAATATATTTTAGCTTATTAGCTAAGCCTACTCTACCTTTGAATCAGTACTCCCCAATTCAGAATCCTCTCCCGCCGCTTGACTAGCAGGGTTAGCAGTAGAAGGGTTGTGTAGAAAGTCGTCTGCATCTGGAAGACCAAGATCAGGACCAGTGTAAAATGGAGGATTCGATCTGCTCATTGAAATCTGCGTGAATGAATGTAGTTCGTCAAAATAAACTCTAATTCGCTAGTGAATATACTTTGTATTAGAAAGTTATCAATAGTAAGAAGCAGTCCAAGAAAGGCTTCTAATAGAAATTGTGTATACTTAGATTCATACATACACAATAATATCCATTGTGTTTTGAGCTTAACAACCGAATACTATGGATGAAATCTTATTACAACATTTACATACAATGAATCATGAAAACTAAAGTAATTATACAATAACATATTGACAGATGAGTGATGCCATTAGGGATCATGGAAATATCGTAGGATATATGTATTCTAGCTTCGATGATTTTGAAAATATTTATACTAAAATAATCATTGCTATACCAAATGTTACTATACCCAGGGGTAATGGGATGTAACATTTGGAATTTCAACATTCTGAGAGTTAACATTGCATTTTTTGTGGAACTTCTACAGTGGAACCTGCATAAACTAACACCTCTATAATCCGACAGTGCTTCTGATGTGAAATAGCTTCCAACAATGCAAATTCACCTACATACTCCGACAGAATATCCCAACGAGTGTCGGTTATGCTGGTTCCACTGTATTTTTGCAACATATGTTTCTCTATATAATATTTATAGCAGAATATGTTGCTAAGAAAATGTAGCAACTCCTTTAGTAACGTAAAATTTCTGGGAATTTTAATTACCTAAGGGTCCGTTAAAACATTACGTAATATTTTCATGAATTAAGCTTTATGTAACGTTAGATTGGTTTTATGACCTTTGAGTTTACCCCAATACCTCTGAAACTCCCAGTATTTCCAGATTTAGCATTAACTATCATGTTAACCTAGATTTTGATAAGTAAAACAATTAGCACGAGCAAAATAGAACAAGGTAACTAAATCTACAAATCATACATCATTTCAAATTCAGCCTACATCATTACCAACAAAAATTATAATTGCTCTCTACGCTTTTACAGTACAACAGCTGGATAGTACAATTATTTCTAATAATGTTTTATTCATGATTCCATCACAAAATGTTTGTTGTCTACCTAGCTGAAATAATTCGGTAAAACATACTCCTACATTATTTGAATGTTTGTTAAGCTCTTTGAAAATATTTGCGACTAATAATTTATTCCAAGATTTATTTTCCTAAAATCAATAAACTATACTTTATAATGCAAATATTATTCTGCAGTGACGGATTTAGGGATAAACAATGTACGTAGTACATGTTGTAGTGAGAGTTTATTGTATGCTCAATTTCCTGTATTAGCTAAGAATTCAATGGCTCTCAAAAATCTTCCTCATTCAATTCAGACCAGAAGAAAGATACCTAACATATATGCATACACACGTTTAATGAGCCTTGAAAACACCAGCTCATTTCTGACAGATGCTATCAATCGCAAATTTGATATTGATTCAAAATTGGGCCTTCCAGAAAGTAGCTATACTAAAAACTTTCGAGTTTCAAGCAGATTCTCCCAAGTTAGTGTTGAAATACTTGGAAATATACACAAAATAAAGACTATAGACTCATATATCAATCCAGGTACACAACTGATTTACTTATACATTAGTACTATCAACAGTCAAGGTTCTACCGTGATACACAGGTGAGTATACTTATATATGCATATAGTTAATCGCGAAATCTAATACCGATTAAAAATGTAGGGTACAGTCTAAGTAGATATTACTTACAGTTCAGGAAATTTATTGATAAGTAGAGTTCATCTTAGAACCTTTTTGACTAGCACAACTTGCAAATTGCATTAACAAACAAAAAGGTCAAAAGCGTTAGATAATTTTTGTACTTATTTACTAGTCTAGTCAGCGGGTGAGGCTTTAGACAGCAGGAATTTTGGGAGTCACAATTTACAGCGAAATAAAACATAATTGTTAATTATTGTACTATATAGGATGAGGGGATCTCCCAAAGGACCATCATTTGAAAGATTAATGAATATGCAAAAAGGAGATCTCGTGCTAACACATGGAGAAGTCCATTATAAGAGGCAAAAACTCCAAGATAAATTACAATATATCTATGCTTCGTCATTAAGCATTTTCAGTGCATTTAAACTAAATAGATCGAGTTTGCATATAAGAAATACCTATTCCAGCGTAATGATGCTAGGAATGGTAATAGGTAAATATGTACCAATACAAGGAAGTAGCTATGTAGGACAGATCGATTTTTTTACCTGGAGGAAAAGAGACGACAACATATACAGAGTACAATATAACAGGTTCGTAGCAGATGACCCGGTTAATAGTTTTGGAACTTTTGGTCTCTCCATTGGGTAAACTATATTTAATGTTAATGGATTAATTACTCGTTATTTGTAGGATTATGATACTGAGTAAGATTCTGGAAAGATCACCATTTCTTGAAAATGTGAATCCAGGAGATACTCTGATGGTTGACGGATCTCTAGACTACATAACTCATCCAGAAGTAAGTGGGTTGATATTGGTCGTATCGGCTAAAGAAGTGATAAGATTAGCTAATGTAGGATCAAGATATAGAATTCCAGAAGAAAATGCTAGCAACATTTCTACGTAATGGAATGAATTAAAATATGATAGTAACAATAAAATTTTGCCTATTTCTATCTGCTAAAGTATAATTCAATTTAGTTGATGTTATCGATTAAAGTTGATGATAAGCTATCTCCTACGAATCAGTGTGAAGTATAATTTAGAATTGTTTATGTCAATATTTACATATAATTGTATCTACAATATGTATGTGTAGTACAAGAGCGTTAGGGGGTAGAGGGAGAATATTTGATAAAGGCTTCGATTTGTCCAAGTCCCTCCCTCGTAATTGGTAGGTGGAATTCTTTTATTGGCAAATGAGAGCACTAAAATGATATACAATATTAAGAAATTCATTGAATCAACTTGCTTTTGAGAGCATCATAAATATATTTACCTGATCTTTATGTGTCTTATTAGTATTCGTAGAACTAGTCGAGAGAGTAGTAAAGCGAGATGTATAGTTGTAGGCATTTCTACGCATAGTTTGAGTTATTTTGTATACATGCCCTTCTGTGGAGAATATGTAACGTTCTGATTTCTTGTTCAAAATATTGTCTTTATCGAATAACTAATAATTATAGTAGTGTTACGATGTTTTGATAAACAAAGGATTTTGTGTAGAACTCACCAAATAAAGGTATTTGGTTGTTTCGCTCAGAAAGAAACTCTCCATTCTATCTTCAATAGATTTATCAAGTACATTGTGAATGGTCGCATAACCACATCTAAATATCTGGATAAATATCCTAGCCAACAGATTCTATTAACAAATTATAGTTACCTTGTTTTAGCGAATTTCTGAATATTATCAATGATATCTTTCCCAACATATAGATAAAATGGATTACGTGTTGCCTAGAAATTCTTAGGTTAAATTGACAATTTTTTGAGTTGCTACATCGTTCCCCTACTGCAGCGGTTCCCAACCTGGGATCCATGGACCCCTTGGTGGTCCACGAACGAGAGCAGGGGGTTCACAGAAAGTGGTAAAAGTGGTGGAAAGGGTTGGGAACTACTGCCCTACTGCATTTATTCTTACGTATTACAACATATAAATTGTATATACTTGGTATAGCATGTAAGTAGATTCAGCAAATTCAGGTCTGAGAGGAGAGAAGGGTATAGTAGGGGTAGCTGATTTCCAATCATACCGCTCTGGTAGCATATCATACTTCCTCCATAATGTGTAATAGAATGCATGAGAACAGATAGCTTCTCTTAGATCACCAGATAGCACCTGCATTATATAGTATATTATATGGTGTATTGAATTCTATAGTATTGTATACCTGTAATGCTGGGAATGAAGCTGATAGAGCATCAACCCATGTATTAATCACTTTCCCACTGTTCATGTCTACGTTTGCAAAGAAAGGCGTCCATTCAATATCTGGTTTCCATGTCTGGCACGGTCGACTGTAATAATTAATATTAAACCCAATTTAAACAGATTTTAAATAATAGCCTTACTCACCCACGTTTAAGATATTTCATAACATTAGCGTATTGTTCAGTAAAACTATTCAAGTCCTTGTGATTTCCGAACAAAATATAACTCTACTTAAAAATATAAAATTAAATTAAGAACAGACAAAACAATAACGAACAAACTTTGAAAATGTACTCGTAAAGTGAGTCTATCCCTGCTCCTAATCCTGTCATTTGATCTGTCCATAATCCAGACTGTACATCTATTGTGTTCCCTAATAATTGTTTGAGTAAATTACATATTTGGTGCAATAACAAGATTATTCTAACTTAACATACCGACGAGTCCAGTTACTTGTGATCTTAAATCTAAAATTATTTCCATTGCTTTTCTGGCTAATCTTTCATACTTGACGTCACCTACTAATCGAGAAAGGATACCGAACTCAATCAGGAGGGTGCCAGCCCCAGCAGCACAGGTAGTATTCACACGATACACTGGTTTTGATCCGTTTAGATTCACCTATAAATTATTGTCAAAAGTAAGAAAAACGTCCATATTTCAGGATAAACCAATAATTCATTAATCTTTCTGGAGAGTATTTCGGCTCCAGACTTATCTCTAAAGATAATCAGTGGTAGAGACATGCGATAGTGGGGTTTATATGTTAATCTACTCAAATTACAATGGGATATTTATTACGTTTCCAAGAGAATCAGCAATATGCAAGTAAATAAGAGGCAGTCATTATATCAGAATACAACTAATAGACTACTTTTGAAGAGACAAAATAGCTAGAAATATGTGAATTAAAACAAGCTTCTTAAAGGATATATTTATACCCGTGGGTGAGGAAGTCCACTGAAGCTATTGTCAAAAGCTGGTAGTAGTTTATCAGCGAGTTGCTGTGAGAGGATTAGGAGTTCTCCTGAGTAGCCAGAAGGCCGCAAATCTCCAAAATCCTTCTCTTGATCTTCAATCAGCAAATGGGAGGAGAGCAGTGCCCCGAGAACTCTGGAATTAAGTAAGATAATATATTAGTTAGTTTCACTCAATTAATTAATAATTAAGAGATATTACCTAATTGAAGCTTCAAATACTTGTACTGTTACATTGTGACTAAATGATACTGTGTTAATTACTCTATTTATAGCATCTTTGAATTCTGAAGTATTCCCCAATATCTGTAAACATTACATTATATTGTTTAAATATTAAAATTGGTTAAATGATATGACACAAGGGAAAATGGACTTACTGCTAGCATATCTAGTGAATCCAGTAGAGATAATGAGTAGTTCCCAAGAACATCGTTAATGTTAATATTGTTCCTATAATTGATTTAGATGGTGTTACAGTGTATAGTTTAGTACATTGTAGGAATGCCAATTTTTCAACGATAAGAATAAATTTACAGGGTGGGTTAATAGATATCAAGATACTTTATTGATTTATTGAATTAAAGAAAAGTAGCATACGTACATTTTCGGGTGAACATATTGATTTCAAAATAATAAAGACGAATACAGTCAACTCCCCGTTATACCCAACTCTAATGAGCACACCTGCCAATTCAATAACAACTAAATGATCAGTCATCCAATATCCACTGTATGCTGGATAACTTTGCAATGGGAACAAAATAGAAATATATATATTACTCCTCAATTTCCTGATCTTAAGACTTCCTTGTTATTAAACTCTGGACTTGAATGAAGTAAGTTATTAGACAACAAATACCGCATTCTTTCTCATTTTACTGACTCACATAATAGGAGAAACTGGCCAGCTAATGTCTATCATTCATATGATGTTTGCATATTAAGAAAGATATCATCTATCAGAAAAGTTCAAATGTACAATGTATCCTGGGCTCATTAGTTTATAATCAGCGTCATAGTTAATACTATTGTTTGCTTGGTAATAAATAAGTTGTATTAATTGAATTGTAGATTTCAGGTAGGTTGAGCTATCACTTTTAATTCTGCATGCAAATTGGCAGACTTGTACTTATTATACCGTAAGAGGCACTCTAAACAAATGAATCTTGAAAGCAGGACTAAATTAGCCTTTCCTTAAATAATAATATTTCATATGTAAATGTATCTATTAGTTTCTACAGACTAGGCTCAGAGCTATGCTCAAGTTTTACAGCTAATATTTAAGAGTAATATCATTTGACGAAAGTTTCAATAGTTCTGTGGGTCCACCGTACATAATAATGGATCAAAAATATTTTTAGGAAAGCTAAAATATCCAATATAGTGTTGACATCAACAATTGCGAATTTAATATATTCCAAAACAACATTCTTACTCAAGAAATAGTAAACATAAGTACACATAATTAAAGTACAAACTGAATTATAATTTAAATTCTTGGGTTGGATATTAACATTACGTAAATATTGATAAACTTCGGATAATATAACACATTAGTGAGATAATTGTTTATATATTACAAATAATGATCAATTAAACTCTGTAATCAACTCCCATTAAATAAATTCATAATAATTGCGTGACTTTAATTCAAAATATCTAAATGAATAACAGTAATGTAAATTTCAAAATGATAAGAAAATTGATTAAAAACTAATAAAGGCTTGCAGCTCAATTGCAACAGAGTCATCTGCGCCAATTCTTTACATAACCGTGCTTACTAGAACTAAACAATCCAAAGAATACCGAAAAAATCATCTTTACAGATGAGACTAGTATTCCGAAAAAGAGTAGTATGATTAGGAAGAACAAGATCAACAAGGGAGTGTGTCCTGTGGGCGACATCATCATAGAGATTACCCAGTTTAGGAAATGGGACACACGGGCTAACGTTGTCTGTAATGGAGTCAATACTGGCATTACATCAGTTTGTACATTTCTGATCCCTTCAGATCGAACATTCACAGAATTATTTCGTTTACGCTCTTTGACAGTATCTGACTTTTTACATGATGACTTATGACTTGATTCCGTTTTATCATGCATGTCTTGGATCTTTAGGGGTTGGCAAAAGGAAAGTAGAGCGAATACGTCCATGTTGTATTTATATGCGTGGGTGTATGTAATAGCTGAGAACTTGGGATAATAATTAGTAGATCTCTTTATTATTAGAGAGAGTTTATCCTGTTGCTTTTATTGATAAGAGTAGAGTGTAGTAGTTATGATTTGATGGTTATGTTGTCCTCAAGGCCATACTTATACCAATTTG
The DNA here is from genome assembly GCA_024704765.1 of Oopsacas minuta. Lineage (NCBI taxonomy): Eukaryota > Metazoa > Porifera > Hexactinellida > Lyssacinosida > Leucopsacidae > Oopsacas > Oopsacas minuta. The sequence continues at coordinate 441,047 of JAKMXF010000302.1, forward strand.
AAACTGACCTTACTGACCTTACAAAAAATGACCTTAGTTGACCTTAGCCCGCAGTGCAGGCAATTAAGATACCAGGGTGAATTGAGTGTTGGTGATATACAGACTTCAGTATATAATTAGCGATTACAGTTGCATTGAATCATTCATGAGCACGCGGGCATGCTTCATACAATAATACTGAATTCTGGCGTGATTATAGCAACGACACAATTACCTGAGTTCATTGTATGGCTACAAATTCCATCTAATTTCAATCGTTCTATCTAATTAATAGTAGTAATCTCATATACGAGATGTAATGGTTATAATTACAATAATGCATAGAAATATTATTAATAATTAATATAAGAAATATTCAAATATTTATGTGAAACGTTTACAAAAAAACAATCTCACCAGTTTACCAACATCATCTAACATTGCATAGAACAACATTTATCAACAACCAGTACATGTATGTAACTATTCATTTTGTGAATTGGTTGTTAAGCGTTCATCTGTTTGCACTAAGAAACTCCTTAGTTATCAAATTCTTAATTGGGAAACTATTTTAGACTTTTGGTGATTTTTTGCAAATAATTTCGTAACAGCATGCAGCATTTCAAATATTTTACAGTTGAATATGGTATTCAATCGTTTTCTAGATATTAAATATTTAGCTTAGAATCGCAGTATTTATTGCAGTAAACTCCCCGTTGTATAGTAGCTCAAGGGACCACGAAAAGGAAATTTATGTTACTTTGAGGGTTTGGGACTATATTTGTGCAATTTCAGATTTAGATATACGCGAGGAGTTTCACTTTATCCGTGTTTGATATAACAGGTATTGACTATAGATAAATTAAACTCACGGGTTGTTTGTGTCGGGTCCGCGACCAGTACATTCCACTGGGTTCAACTCGTCGAGAGGGAAAGCATACCGCATATAATTGTCATATCCATGGTAGAACATTTCCTTAGATAATAATCTGTATTTCAGTCTATCTGATTCAGAGAAGGGCCTGTACTTCAATTCAGAAGCAGAATAACCTTGTGGATAAGTTTGTCTGTCTATTGTCAACTCAGGTTCTTCTTGTATAACGTCAGGCAGAGTATAATATATATTGGAATTTCCATTAATATTTTGTAGAAGAAATAAGAGTATCGTTAATAAAATGTGGAAAAAGAGTAATAACCAGTTCAAATTCATCTTTCTTGCAAAATGATTAAAATCAAAGAATTCTTCTGATTCAGATTGTGGTCTGAAATGAGTGGTTATATTCGGTTGAGTTGATGTTGGCATGAAAAACGTGTTAATTGTGAACTTCTGTTGTCATTCGTACTAATTATATTCTTAATTGAAACCATTAATACGAATTCAATTACTAAACTTAGATACATAAACTAATCTATTGTGTAATTATCAATTTGTGCTGAAGTCTAACTGGTTACCGATTGGGTTTTAGGAATGTGGCTATCACGTTTCTCGCCAATATGTCTATATATACATTTTACAACCAATTAACATATTAATAAAATCCTCGAATGGTACAAGTATAAAAGTTACAAAGAGATATTTTGAGGAAAACGGATATATTTTGAATTTGATGGCAGAATCGTTAGGAGAAAACAGGTTTGTGCGGGCTTGCAAAGATGGTCAAGTGGAGAGAGTGAAAGAGCTGATCCAAGCTGGTGACAATGTGAACCAGGCAGACAGGAGCGGATACACTGGGTTACATTGGGCAGCTTTCAACGGGCATCACAATTGTGTTACACAACTATTGCAAAATGAAGTATTAAATAGATTAGACATCAATACAAAGGATAGTAAAGGAGGTACTCCGTTAATGAAAGCAGCAGTCAAGGGAAATACTCTTATTGTTAAAATGTTAATTGACAGAGGGGCATTGGTGAGAAACCAATATTATATCTTGTAGATACTGACAAAGTTTATAAACCAGAAACCTATAATTTTCTGTGACATTAAAAGGCAATATTCAACTACAAATAATTTGAATTTAACAATTATGGAATATTGTAGAACTCTTTTCTGGCAAAAATATTGAAATTTATAAATAACGCCAGAATCTCTCAATTCACAGCTTCAATATAATTTGGTAGGTAGCTAAATACGAAAATATTGTATGTAGGTAGATGAGAGAGATCACAATGGTGTAACTGCATTACACTTTTCTTGTGAAAGAGGATTCTCTGAGAGTGTTGATGTAATCGCTAAAGTTAGTACAAATCTTAACCAGAAAACACACCAGTTTGGCTGGACAGCTCTACACATTGCAGCTCTAAGTAAATAATTATATCAATTATAATGCAGCACACTCTTGTAAATGTAATGCTTTAATGATATTACGTAAATGTGATAGGAGGAGAAGAGATGTGTTGTAGAGCTATTATAACTCATGGTGCAGATATAAACGCATTGGATACAAAGTTCTCAACACCCCTCATGCTGACTTGTAGCAAGGGTCATGATCATATTGTCCGTATGCTATTACTGCGAGGAGCTCAGTTATCACACAGAGACATAAATAACCTCAGTGCATTACACTATGCAGCTAGATATGGGCATGCAGCTGCTGCTGAAGCTCTCCTCAAGGAGGCGGAAAAATATCCAGGGAGTCTCTCAACTGATGAAGCAGGGAATGAGGATGCACACAGGTAAGTGTAACTAATGGAACTGTACGAATATCTATAAAAGAATACGAGTAAATCATTGCAATTACTCTATAGATATACGCCGTTACATTTCGTAGCAGAAGCGAATAGACAAGCAGAAGAGGGAGACGTACCTGAAGATATACAAACTAAGTTTGTAGAATGTTGTAAAGTATTAGTAGATGATTACGGAGCAGGAGTACAGCCTATAGCAAGCACGTTAGTTACTCCATTACATATAGCAGCTGATGTGGGTAATACAAAGGTAGCTGACTTCCTGTTGAAGCATGGAGCTAATCCGAATGCAACTAATACACAAGGTTAGATTGAAATATATTTTATGAGAGTTAAGATAATTAATAAACTAATTTCATAGGTGATACTCCATTACATTTTGCTGCATCGAGGAAACGTGAAGTTACTATAGCAGTGCTAGTAACACATGGTGCTTCTCTTGGACAAGAAAGCTATGATGGCATTACACCGCTAAACTACTGTCCACTCAAGGATATAGTAAGGATTGTATTCCACACCGTGTTTGAAGGTAAATTTAAAGATAATTAATTGGAATGTGGCGAAACACAATTAGTGAGTAATTAATGCAATTGCAATATCTTATAGGAAATTTGGAGAAGATAGATCAGAGTGAATACACTATACTACATCATCTGTGTAGATGGGGACAAGAAGAATGGCTAGACAAGATACTGGAGGGTATAGAACATAAAATAAAGATAGAATTATTGTTCAAAAGTGGAGCAAAGCCATCTCCATTTGTAATGTGTTTAACAGCTGGTAACGATAGTTTAGCTGCTAATATGATCAATAAATACTACAAATGCAAGTAAGTCACAACAAATATTTATCTTAACGAGCACATAACTATACGGAATGCTATTCGTAGATCTCGAGCTGCAGTGGACTTCATGATGAATACAGATTATAACGGCATGAATATTCTACATGCAATGATAGAACTCAAATCCTACCGAACATTGGGAGCTGTATTCGATTTGTTAGTGCATGAAGCTGATGAAAATTACAGTAAGTTATAACTACCTAAGTATCTAGAGTTATCAATATATGCCTAAACATAAACAGGGTTCATAGAAATGTGTAGCTTTCCATGAAAAGATTGTTAGTAGGCAAATTTTGCTATCAAACGAATTAGGAACAACACTGTACGCATATAATACGTATTGAATGGCAATTTTTTTATATCAAACACTGCTTAAAACTGTGACCAAAAATACAAATCGAAATATTCAATTCGGCGAATCAATTGTATTTTCAAACCCGTATATAATGTATTCTATTATCCATAGTAACAATATTACCTGACCTACTCAACATTAATGAACTGGGACAGAGACCAGTCTTACCAGGATTAGCTGATAAAGATGAGAAATTTGATATATTAAGCCCTACCCTATACCAGAAACTAGACAAGATAGAAAATGACAAAATAATCCTCCATCCTGTCGTGACGTTATTGACAGAACGAAAAGTATCTGTTTATAACAAATTCAATTTCTGTTCTTTCTCATTCTTCATCGTCTATCTGTTTATAATATACCTCCTTCAATTCACTTTATCTTATACACGTATGGAATCACTAGAAAACCATCATGGAATCAATTTCTTGAATTTCCTGCTAGTTGTAGCACTAACGAATGATGTGCTTATAGTACTAGCGAGATATCTCAGTATTTTGTATAGACGCGTTAAACGTTCATCTCTGTATTATTCAAATTGGAAGTTTAACCATTCTAAAAAGAAAGCTAAAACACAGGTAACATGGTTTACAACAGTGCGCTACAACAGGAAATACTCTTGGTTAGTTAAACTCAAGAATACATTTAAAATACCTTCAAAAATTCGACATCCATTATGGTTCTTAAAACATGCTATATTGTATGTATTGCAGCCTGTTGTGTTGCTAGAATGGTTAGGAATTTTCTCTCTTTTCCTGTATCTGCTAACACATTGGATAGGAGTAAGAGCCCAATGGGTATTCGCTAGTATTTCATTCACTCTGAATACTCTCAGATTATTCAAATATTTTACTTACTCTGTGTATCTTGGTCCTTATGCTAGTACTCTTTACTTAGCTTTGACTCGCGATATTCCACGATTTCTGGTTGTATTCGCACTTTTACTTGTAACATTCACTGGAGGATTCAGTCTTGCGATTGTACCGGTTAATAACACTACTTGTTCTACTTACGAAGATCAAGCATTCTGCAACGCTTCCCAAATATTTTTAAGTGGAATTCGTGTGCTATTGCATGGAAATATATTCCAAGATGCAAACTTCATCCAATTCCTAGGATTCTATCCTAGCTTGATATACTCAATCTTTATTATACTCATAGTTGTGTTTCTAATCAATTTCCTCGTGGCTCAATTCTGCACAACATATTTCAACAATCTTCCAAGTGAAAAATGCTACAAACTTAAAATAGCTACTGAATTTGAAAATACATCATTATCCTATCTCGTGTTAGGGAAAATTATTTGTGTATTAACAGCTGTAGTCAAGGCAAAAGTTGCTCAAGAATATTGGAAGAAAATACGACTCGATAAAGGTAAGTATTTTACAAAAATTATCTCGATTCTTGGAAAAAGGTTTAAATATTTCTATGTTTTTAGAAACTCTCCAATTGGATAAAATCTCCACTGAGATGTCAGAACTAAAACAACAATTTCATAAAAATTTACATATCAATAGAACTACACATGATTATAAAAACTTTACAATTGATGCGAGACAGAACAGAGAATCTCTCATGCAGGAAGATAAATGGCTCTCACAGTAACCCAATGGTTTGTATTAGTAATTATATTATCATTATTTGCTTTCTACTTGTTTAACCTCTGTCTGCATTTCAAGAATATTTTGTAGTGTTTGTGCATTCATAATTTTAAAATGATACTCAAGGATTATTAATTTATAATATGTGATGCCATAACGGGGGATTAATTTTGAAACTTAAGAGGAAGGTTAGGGCCAACCCTCTCAGAAGGATTGGGGTGCAGTTTGAGGACAGCTCCTGGGTTTGGATAAGGTCTCATCTGAAAAAGGGGACCACTGGCTGTCTCATCTGCTGCTCCGCCTCTCCCTTGTCCTTTTGTGGGAAGTCCAGTAGACCAAGATCCTCTAAATAACAAATATCCGAGGTTATTACACTAGGGAATATAAGCCAATCACTAACCGTGGTATATCTGAATAAGATGAGGGATCCATTGGATCTATTTCATCATCATCCTCTCTGTGTTCTACAGTTAATTAAAATAATATAACATTTATTTAAGTGAAGAATCGGGTAAACATACTCTTTCTGTCTGCTCTATCATATGGTCTGTGTCTGTCTTTGTGTTTAGATTTACTCTATGGATATATACTGTTAGTAATTATGCCAAGTAATATTCAAATCCTGCAGGAACAGTAGAACGTCCCTTCAAAACTGCAAAAATGAAATTAAACCGCATGAATAATTATCATATGAGATCATAATTTGCTATCTAAGATTCACTCAATCTAGTACACCAACAAGTAAATATTATCACAAAGATTTTTTCAATAAGAAAGCATCCGAAGGATCAATACGCTTATAGTAAGAGGGAACAGTTTCTATAATCTTAAATCCAAACCGTTCGTAGAACTCTATTGCTTCTTTATTATTGGTTTGAACATGAAGGGCAATTTCGTGGATTCTCTTTCCCTCACAGTAAGATAAGAGATGCTCTAGAAGCTTTGTTGCAACTCCTAATCTCCTATAAGCACCAAGAACAGCTAGAGTCATTATATACAGTCTGTTGTTATCCTTGGTTTGATCGATCTTAGCACATACACCACCAACAACAATGTCTTTGAAATACGCGAATTTCGCTAGTTCTCCTAAGTCAGGCACACCCTTATAGAAGTTCTCCTGATAGCTGAGAGGGAGAGCAGCTGCATTAATTATTTTCAGTTGTTTTAAGTTGTGCTGGGTTATCTCTCCGAGCTCAATCAAGTCTTTGAAGTTAGCTTTGTATTCATCATATGTAGCCATCTCGTATTAGCTAGTGCTAAATGTACCAGATACATTGTAAGTTAAGTTTGAAAAGGTTGGGAACCACTACTATTGATATCGCCACGTTAACGAGGTTCCATTGTATACTAATTCCAACAATTTGACATAATTATTGCTCTTAGACAAGGATGATCAATTAATTTGTATTTTCAGCAAACAGTGACAAAAGTGTATTATACAACAATTCCATGATGTTATTAAAAAAGTGAATGGTCATGGCTCATGGGACATAATAAATGTAGTGTAGCCAATTATTTAGAACATATATCTCAAAATACTAAATATACTCATTGAGTCATTTTGTAGATATTTAATAATCTTCTTAGCAGAAAGTTGATAAAATACTAATTATGTTATTCAAGAACTTTAACCTCCTTATTGCATGCAGTAGGCCACCTGTCAACAAGATTAACTTACAAATCTATCTGGATGATTTCTATGCTGTGATTTATCTTTGTGATTACTCTCGGGATGTTGGTCCTGTATCTGGTCTGGTGCTATTAGATAAATCCAAATAATTCTGTGCTGATATAAAATGTATTACTAACTAGAAGTAAGCAATATAATAGATTACCCGTTATTTCATCAGGCGTGGGAGGTTCCCATTGTACGAGATCTGTGTCAGTATTCCAATAGTAAGGATAACCTCTGTACATTGATAATCAGTAGATTTTGTAAGATGTAGAATAGGTACTATAACCAAAGTTCATTCAGAAAATGCATTAACCCGTGGATTTTCGTATTTTTGGAGCATAATATAACTGATTACGTATTATCCGTGCACTTATAGAAAATAAGTAAGTAAACTTTTGCTGGGATATAAGATAATTTTGAAACCTCCTATTTCACGTTCCTAGCAAATGAAACCAGTCTCATTTCAGATATAAATTAAATCACGTACACTTATACGCACATACAATAATCTGAATGGTAATTAATTCTTACGTGTTCTCGTCGATAACTTCTTCCCAGTTTGCTGGCAACGTAGACCGATCAAAGTCAACTCCCTAATAATCCATAAATACATAATTGCATGTGATTCAACCACTTAATTGTCTAGCGATACAATATCTTCGTGAAAAATCACTAAATCATTAGATTTAAGATAATTAATATATATTCGTAAAATAACGATAATAAAAGAATAACATACCTTGTCACTAATCAATTTAGTATCTGTTTTACCAGTATCTGTAATAGAATTGAAAATTGAAGACAAATAATTCATTAGAAATAGTATAGCGCAGCAGTTCCAAACCTATTTCACCCGTGGACTCCCTCCCATAGACAACAATACAAATTTTTACAGGACCAGTTAGGGAACAGCTGTTCTAGCTTAAAAAGTACCTTGAGATGAAAGCAAACCTCTTTTAGCGAGTCTAGCCTTCATAGCAGGAGTCAGTGACATGTTCAAACGTATAGAATAAGGAGAATATACAATAGCTTATACAAAAATTAGAGTAACAATATACACTTAGAAATATTTAACAATAAAAATTAGTTATACAAACACACATACAAGTATTACTCAAGTAACAATAAGAAATTGGACTTGGGAATATAATTTTATAAATAAAGTTCTACAATTTCGTTAACGAGGCATTATTACAAGTGAAGTTAGTGAAAAAAAAATGAAAGAGTATAAATTTTGGAGGATATAAAAGAGATTAAGTTGATAGAGTGGGAGTATTATATTAAATTTCCTCTCTTCTCTTGTTCTACTTCGAACGATTGGAAAAGAGCTTTGAAATTTCCAATTCCGAAACCTTCGTGATTGAAACGTTGAATAATCTCAATAAATACGGTAGGACGATCTTGTAATGGCTTTGTGAATATCTGAAGCAGATAACCGTTGTCATCATAGTCAATTAAGATTCTAAGACTCTGTAAGACAGCCAAATCTTCTCGAATTTGTACCTGAAAACGGATGTATTATTATTAATTATCTAATATAAAAATATATCAGAAATTACTTACTTTAGAAGTTTTGAGTCTCTCTCTCAACAAATCATAGTATGTATCTGGTATCTCAAGGAATTCAGTACCACGAGCACGTAGAAGACGAACTGAATTGATAATATCATTACTCCTAGCAGGATATTACTATATAAATGACATTTCATGATTTCAACAAACTACTGATCCACGTTCCACGTAATAGTAGATGGAGTTAGTTTAACGTTTCTTCAAAACTGCAATATTAACTAACCTGTGGATATGCTAATCACAAAACTCACTAGCCTGAACATGAACAGATCATTTAATTGCGTACAATAATTAATGCATTATAAGTCTATAGCATACAACAGGACATAAAGTAAGGATATATTCTGATATTGATTTGTATTTTGGATACATAAACTGCAACTGACTCGAATAGCTAATTAACATCTAAACGTAAACAACTGTACCTTAGAGCAATATGCTGCACACCAGCACTCCCATAATAGTCTACATACTCTTGAATCTGTGATTTACGCTTTCCAGGAGCTGGCTCATTAATTGGCATCTTAACCGTTTCCTCCCAGTTAGTAACCACAATAGATCTTAGTGCTGAGTAATCTGTATGCACCTGACTGTCATCAACTGACCAGAACCTTCAAAATCAGTTGATAAATATATTTTAATCTCACTATGAAGTTTCAAAACACAAACCTGTGAAATTGGAGGACTTTCTCATACCAGTCGGACGTACTAACCATATTATTCTCAGGCATATTTCCTACCACATGATCAATCAAGCGAAGATCTGGGTTAGGCAAATCCTTAAGATTTGGAGGAACAAACAATGGTGGTTTGAATCCTGGTCTGAATATTCCCTTATACTCACTCCGTTCAACTAGCGTGTGTGTTGTATCACCATAAGTCTTTATTACTGCAGTTATCACCTAGATATCAAGTGTACTTATTTGCTGCAACAAATGATCTGATATACTCACTTTCCCATCTTCATCCTTCTCCTCTGTAGGCTCACGAATAACCTCTGCTCCTCTCTTCACAGCTTCCTCAAACAAGCTCTGACAATCCTGAACACTGAATGCTATATCCTTAACTCCATCACCATGGTTACGTAGATGTTCATTCATCTCCTTATCATCTGCTACCAAGGGTGACTCAAATACGAATATGATGTCATTTTGCTTAATAGCGTGGCTAACTACTCTTCTGCTACCTGTCTCAAGTCCGCGATAAGCCAATGGCACAAACCCCATGTAACTACAGTAGAATCTACAAGCTTGTTTAGCGTTACCCACCCACATGGTGAGGTGGTCGAAACAGAGATATTTTCCTTTACCCTCTGGAGGCTTGGTCTTCTCGTAAGTTGTCATCTTATCTACCTACAAACTCACAAATATACAGTCAAACAAGTAAATAAAGTATTAAAATGGTGTTAATTACAAAATATTTCAAAAACTACTTTTCTTCTTTGAAATAACGGCCCTCTACAATATTACAAAATAACTCATTTATCTCTTTTGGATCTTTCAATGCTTCAGTTAGCATCTTTTCGATGTTACGCATCATAGCGACCTTGTGTGTAGCCGATAATGGAAATGAGATAGTGTCAATTGATCCAGCTTTGAACCAGAATGTTATACTAGTTGTCAAATCAGGTTCTAGGGATTCGATTTGATGCCACCAGTAAATTGGGATGTATAGAACATCGCCAGGAGAAAGAACACATTCCATGCCCTCTAATTGGGAGACAAGAGGATATAATGATAGATCTGGAGCTCTGAGATTAACCTAGATAAAAATAGCTAATTTCTACGCGTAAGGAATTACGTTAATCGATTCCAGAACGTAAAAACAACTTAAAATTAGAAATGATTATTCGTGTCATGTAATCTAGTGCACGTGTGTACCTTTGATTGTCGATCACAAGGATGATAGACAGGATAAGGGTAGAGCTTATCAAAATGACGTGGATGGAATAGCAAGCAGCGTTTCTCTCCACCAACTTGACAAAATAAGTTTTGCTGTTCATCATAATGCACTGGGGTTATATTACCTGGTTCTCCTATAAGAAGCATGTTATTCGTCAGGGATCCCCATTTCATATCGCCGCTCCAACGCTTCACTAGTTCCCAATTGAATCGACGGAAATCTGAAAATATATTCGGCCCTACTGTATCATTTAGAGGTTGTTGCAAATAAGAGTATGTATCTCTTCCCCTTTGAGGTAACTGTATTCTTGAAAGAGTGAGAGAACATAAAGTTCACCCATAACTTACACCCAATTATTTAGTAACTAGCTTTTAGTAGACAGTTTTTCTTAGAGTGATAATGATGTTAATGACTAATCATCTTTCGGGACTGAGTTCCATGATGACAACCTCTGACAAACTGAATCACGATTACGTATCGATAAATGCAAATCACCAAGTATGGAAAATAATAAAATATGTTTGGACTTTTCTCTGGACGTCATTTGCCATGGCAACGCGTTAAATTGATATTCTAAAAATAGCTTACACTGTATTTTTAGTAGCAAAAATTAATTAATTCTATAAATTACCGTTTGACAAATTCCTGAAATTTCATTTCATCGGTAGAAGCTTCTAGAACAAATTCCATTTTACCCTTGAGTTGAGTGACTTTATTTTGATCAAAATATTTGAACATTTGATGTCCTTTGGTTTGCATAACATTATACAGGCCCCTATCACCTAAATTTTCCGTCAGGTATCCTAGATCCCATTTCTCTAATGCAGGTCCAACTAAATTTGAACCTTCGATTACAACAGGCAACTCCTTATATAAATAATCCTTGAGCTCTGGACTGTCGACAGATATACGGGAAATTGGAATGAGGGGAAAATTATAAGTGTATAGAGTAGAAATATCTTCAACCATCTAATATTTAATTAGCTTAATCTGACACAAGAATAAACACCGGTGAAATGAAAGCAGGTTGAACCACGTGGTGTGTAAAGGATACCAAGTAATATGATCGTATGATGAAAGCTATGATCTGCTTTAAAATAAGATCCTGTTCTATTGGAGACAAATAGAAGAGGAATCACTAATCTTAGTCCCACCTCAAAGCATTGTCCTTATGTAAGCAGAATGTAACAATATAGGACTAATTAGAAAGGATAATTTTATCTCTTAGAATAAATCTTAAATCACATAATATCTATAGACAAGATCTATGCTACGAAAGTTACGTAGAAATGTGTTTCTAACAAATCTATTTGAAGAGCTTTTTGAGCGATGTATTCTTTTCTGAATCTTTCTGCATAACTTTACTGACTGCCATTTCGAAATCTTCCTGAGTAACATGGACTCTCCTTTCTCGTAGTGCGTACATACCTGCTTCTGTGCAAACACCTTTAACCTCAGCACCTGACAAACGGTAATCATTAAATTTCTAGGCAAAAAATTCACATAGTCGATCATGGAATTAAGATCAAATCTGGGATAGAAAAAATGGTAAATTCGCGGTGCTCGAAACACTATAATATACAAACTATAATTACAGAGGTCAATCGGATTACGAACGTAGCAAATATCCATAAATCTGTATATTTCAGTAACCTGAAGCTCCAGGCATTAGGGAGGCTATCTTCCTAAGATTAATACCACGAGTTAAGTTCATTTTCCTTGAGTGAATTCTAAGAATGTCGATACGAGCTTCTTCATTAGGAGGTGGAAACTCGATCTTTCTGTCAATTCTTCCTGGCCTGAGTAAGGCAGGGTCAAGAATATCAATCCTATTGGTTGCCATTACAACTTTAATATTTTTAGTAGCTTCAAATCCATCAAGTTGATTCACTAACTCTAGCATAGTACGTTGAACCTATTACATCAATGTTAGTTTAATCTACGAAAAATTATTGATTTAGTTTTTCAAGTTTTACCTCACTATCTCCTCCACTACCTCCCCCAATTCGTGAGGATCCAATAGAATCAATTTCATCCATAAATATGATAGAAGGAGCATGCTCTCGAGCCATAATAAACAGCTCTCTCACCATGCGGCTACCTTCTCCGATGTATTTTTGTACTAACTCAGATCCACTCACACGAATAAATGTACACTCAGTGTGATGTGCTACAGCTCTAGCTAATAGGGTCTTACCTAGATATAAATAATACCAATAGCTGTGTAACATATAAATAATATATATCCTAGATATTTACCAGTTCCAGGCGGTCCATAGAGTAGCACACCCTTCGGTTGTTCTATCCCCAGGCTCTCAAATAGCTCAGGGTGCTTCACAGGTAATTCTATCACTTCTTTTATCTCTTTGATCTGCTTATCCAACCCACCAACCATATCATATGTCGAATCAGGCACCTAGCATTATAATTATATTGTATTGTATCAATTAGGCTATCGGGAATATTTACCTTTTCTACCATCATTAGACTGACAAGAGGATCAACTTTGTTAGGCAATATCTTATGTAGTATGTAAGAATCGTTCTTCAGAGCTACACGTACATTTGGTGTAAGCATTGCTGTATCGATGTTCTTATCAATATTCACTACGTACTTTCCCTCAGGATGTATCTTTACTAGAACTTTGTCTTTGCTGAGAGGGCGTATTACTTCTCCTACATGACTGCTAGATTCTTGTAGTAAAGCTAGCTCTTCGCGGAGTTTTCTGACTTTTGCGTTCAAGTCATTTCTCTGTGCTTCAAGGCGACGAAGATTCTGAGTTTTGTTGTTAACTAATAGTTGCAGTTCTTCAATTTTACTATTGTAATAGTGCTCCAGACCAGTTTTAGAGCCACTTTGTGAGCTATCAACAGTAGACATTTCTAATTTCACAATTCTAGAATCACAGACAAAACAAATGAATCAAAATGTGCGGATCTGAGATAATGTCTTTATGAATGTAATTAGAGTTATAAGTAGAATTTCTAGTGTCAGTTTCCAGCATGGTCGTATGGAATGCATCGAATTCCAAGATGTTCGATGACAAGTCAATTTGAAAACTCGACATTCCTAGTTTTTATCGAATCATTGGAACAGAAACCCAATCAGAACCTGTACCAGTTTACTTTCATACTCAATCAAAGGTAGTATTTGCCATGTAAGCAGTCAAGTATGTTACTATAAATACAAGAGAGTATTTCTGTTTGTAAAGTGTGTTCCTATCTTTTCACTGAAGATTTCAATTCTATTTTTTATTCAATTTTATCAGATTGATTGATAATTTCTTCGATTTGAATTTTTATTAATTTTTGGATTGCTCATATTGTAAATTACGTAATGGCTGCAAATATGGATTATATTGTCGCGTCTGTTGGGTGTATGTCAAAGAGAGGCTACTCAATTTTCCATGATTACTTCAACCTCGCACAGCTTGTGAAATGCCGACAGGTGGAACAGGAAGACGTTTTAACGAAGGAACCGCGTGATTCATCGCCTGTGTTTACTGACAATTCACTAGATCGCTTCTCTCCCCCCGATTCACCAGGCGGTATGAACATGGCTCAATGGACAGGTGGTTCGGACCGATTGAATGACTGGACTTCTCCCCTGGCAAGTCCATCTTCTCCGCTAGGTGGATGGGGACAGAAAAAGAAAGCAGAAATTGCGACAGCCAGACGAGGCAAATCTGGTAAAGTAGTAGGCGCAAAGTTGGTTTGTGTGTTTTGCCGTAACAACGGAGAAGATGAATCAGTGTATACTTCGCATGCTCTGAAAGCCGGCGATGGCAGAGTCACATGTCCCATCCTAAGGGCTTACACCTGCCCTCTATGCCATGCATCTGGAGACGATGCACATACGATCAAATACTGCCCAACTAATGCAAACAATCTGGCGAAACAAACGAATCCAAGCTTACTTTTATCGGCATGAGTCAACTAATATTATATAGAATCCGCCGAGATCTATTCATCTTTTGTCTTTCAAATCAATCTTATTTCAAATCTTTCAAATCTTTCAATTGCTTATTGATTTTTATTGGTGATTATAATATTTCGCCTTAGCAATTCTATAGATAATCAATTTTAAAGATTATATTAATGTTGAATGAATATATTAATAATTGTATGAATCATAATTGCCTCCAATATAAACATCAAAGAATATAGAGAGCAGGGTTAGAATTACTCGTCAATTTTGGTATATGTGAAATTAGATTTTAAAAGATTATAATGTGGATGTTATGCATAGAAATTTGACTCTGGTGGAGTATGACAGCATGATCTGCGTTTCTTGATTAATTCAGAATGTGCAACTAGAATTCAGTGTTCAAAGTTAAAATGGTATGCAAAATGAATCATTCACGAAAATTGCACAATTTTCAATTCATCATTCTAATAATGCTAATCATTTCCTACGCAGTAACCGTAGCACATTTTTAGTTAAGAGTGTGCGCCATATTTAATTACTAAAACGAAAATAAAAATTCATATCACTAAATGAATTCTAATTTTAGAATGGTGCTATAGTAATTGTATTACAGAGTTCGATTGCGTAGATACATGGGAGATAGTCCATTCATTGATAATGACATCTTTGTAAGTTCCTTAACGTCATGTCGATATTTTAAGAAGATAAAGGAAAAGGACCTAGTATGATTCGAACGAACGTAATAATAGCCCTACTTAATTTCCCTATGGCCGCGTGTGTATAAGAAACCCCATCGCGCGAGGCCCATATATCACTACAATTAGTTGCCCAATTATATAATTCGAAGGAAGTTGGGATAAGTCTTCAGATATTCAAGTGAGAAGTCAGTGAAAAATGTATTTCAACTAGGTACCAATTGTGATTTCTAGAGGATGCCCTATCAGGACATGTCTAGTGCATTTCTAGTGATAAGCTCACTATCACTGTTTCGTCCTTACAAGATACGCAACAAAACAAAGGCAAATCCTTGTGGTGATAAATGTATTATCTTAATTTGCAGACACAAAAAAGACAAATGAAGCTGATAATAGGATTAGATGTAGAATGGAAGATGCATGTGATATATCAACAAGCACGTACAGTTGAAGTCGTGTTATAATGTCCATTTGATTGCACTGCCAAAACGACAAAATAACCTGATTCACAAACGAATATTTTATATAGGAATTTCGAATACGTAAACAATTTTTGCACTGACTTGACGACAATAAACCCGGTGTCAAAACAACCCGATTTCAACTGTATTCGCAAATATCATCGAGAATGCCTTTGTAATGTTTGTAACTTGATCAAATCTAATAATCATCGAAAAATTGCCTAATCCTAATTTTACTGATTAGCAACAAAACACCCCCACACAAACAACTAAAGTACACAATTAAAGAATATCGATGATATAGTTTAGTGGGAGGGTTAATAAGGCTATTTGTAGATGATTATGAAGAAATTGTTGCCCTGCTGTATGTTAATAATGACGACTACAAGATACAGTGTAGAATGGGAATAGATGACTTCATTAGTTAATTAACTAAATGAAACTGAATTTGAGTCAGTACGCTTATACTATAATATATAGATGAAGTGGAACTAGTAGTAATGAGAGACAACATTTTATCGTTTTCAGTGTGTAGGAGTACGTAAAACAGTAGACCTGAAACAAGAATGTCGGAGAGTTACGTGAAGGTACTTTCATCTCATAATGATTTGTTAGGGTAAATTACTAAGACAGATATTTATCGAAGATCAGGTGATTATAAATAATGAGGAGTTGGAACTACCTTCTCGTATCGTAGATTTCATCATGGAAGAAAGCAATCATCGATAGATATAGGATAGAGATTTTAATACAAGCAAATTTTTACAGAAATCAGATCTGAAGGTAGGAGGAGCTTGACAAAAGATTACAAAAGTAGGATGATGTCCATAAAATGTTGATGTAATTATTCGACCTCATTTGACCTCTGACTAATATCATGAATGCTACATGAGTTATTGATATGTGCAAAGTATTAAAAGTTGAATCATATATTACAATGAATATTACTAGCGCCACTGAGGTAAAGAGTTATGCAATTCTTGAAACCGCAAATTTGGAATAACTATAAATTACAAATTGCATTGTTGTCAATATTAAGAAATAGGGTATTAACTCAAAAACTGATTCATTGTGGAAAACAATTCGGCAAAATTAGACATTAATATCCATACAAAGTAGCAATAATTATCATAATTTAATATCCATTGACTGAGAATAGCAACAGGTGAACCCTGAGGCCATTCTATGGAAATCACGTAGTTATCGGTATATCTACAATAAACATGAAATAATTAGAGCGCTTCGCTTGCTAGGACGAAGTCATAATTTCGTGAAAAGGTGTGAATTTTCGTCCAAGACTCAAACTTGTCCTAGCCAGGCCCAAAATCAGCCCTGGGAGTCTTCAAACATATATACACACACATAGATTAATCGTGTTTTAATAGATATGACAATTGTAAGGAATCCTTTCAAGCATAATAGTTCGAATCGCACATGCAAGTTAGAGGGAAGATAGCGAGTTTAACTAGTTAGCAAATTAAAAGTCAATTACAGACAAACATTGATTATAAGAATAATACCAGATGTACTGATTCCTATGATATGAAATACATTGTTATTATTCAGCAAGGCTGCTTAACATGAACCCTTGAGCAAATAACTGGTCGAGAATAAAGCTTAACAATAAACAAGGGTTCCCTAAAGGCAGTTATCCCCTAATCGATACACTAGGCCTCATTACCCCTGAGAAGACAAAATTCACTACAAAATAGAAGTTTACTTTACCATTGAACATGTTTCAGACAATTACAATAAGATTAGACACTTAATTAATGATCCTATTTGGAGGATTTTAATGAGGAATATCGACTATTAGGCCAAACTTTCCCAGTCATGTTGCTCAAAATTGAAGACTAAGTATTCTCAGGAATCGTGATGATATAATTAATCTATGATATGCCATTCTAGCAAACATAACTGAAGTAAGCCCAAAAATAGAATTTTCTGGAAAAGGAGAATATTACAAAATGATGAGTGAGTTTAAATAAGATTCCCAAATATAGGTAAATAAATTCCTATCAAGTTCTACAATTGGAAATACCTCTATTATTAACCATTCCAATGGTGGTGTTGTTGTTAAGGTTACTTAATTAATATGTAAATACATATTGAATAAGTAGATTTGGACAGAATTAATAGTCTAAATATTTGTCATGTTTGCATTGGAAAATGATATTACTCCCTCAGTGTAAAGGTTACTACAGGATAATGATAACTCCCCCTACCGTGGAGATATTAACTTAATGTTACATAAATCATCATATTTCTGTGATACATTAGGCAATGTTACATATGGCTAACGTAGGACACGAAACTAGTCTTCAGCAAAACAGAAATTGCTGAAGCCGAAATAGCTTTAACTAAGTGGGTGGATTAGTATGAGATTTGTATTACAGAATACGTATGTATATCTTAGTTGCAATAGTATCAAATCTCAAATAACTACTACGTAGCGCTATGAAAATAGTTAACATAGGAAGTGAGCATATATCACTAATACTTCCCAATAAATTTACTGACAACAAAAATTGGATGAAACTCCATAAAACCCACGAAGGAGGGATTTTTATTGAACAACATTTAATAAATTGTATACTGCCTCTCATAAGTTCTCCATTGAATAAAATTTCCTTAGTGATAGAAATTATTAGATAGTGGTATTGATGTATTTTTGAAGGATATAGCAATTGTGCGCCAATTAACGAAATATTCCAGATAATAAGTAGCAATAATATGAATAGAAGTATACGTATGTATAATTATTTTGTATTGAAATGGAATTCATACTGGCCAGTCCCATTGTCCAGGAGGTGGAGGCCCAAGACTAGGCTTCCATGGTTCCCAGACTAGCATTTTTTCTGTAAGAGAACACTCTCTCTTCGCTTTATCGACCAACTCTTCCATCTGTCCCTGTTTGATTATAGATTCAATTTTATTATCGTCTGTCTCAGTAGAAACAATCTTTAATCTCTCTTTTATAATTCGCTCTGTATTCTGCCGATAAGCAGATTTACTGGGCATCTCTGCCAGCAAAGAGAGAGTCTTATTGTACAGAGAACATAGCACTTCTCTTGCGTTTGGGATCACTTCCAAACCTACAATCTTTGTAGTGCGTTTGATAGACATTTCTAGTGCTTATTAGTGTAAATACAATATTGAATTATTACTGGATATCTAATTTGAATGTAATTTTAGTGCAATTATTCTTTACAAAAAAATGGAGTGTTAAGCACATTACTCTACTTTAAATGACCATAACGACGTTTAGAATTGTCATGCCCAGTATAACGGAATGTTTAATTAGCCAAAAATATTATAACAGTTACATATATAGCGGACATATATTAAGTCACTGTTACTTTGTCCAAAATTAGATTATGCATCTATTTGGTTCATAGCACATTCTAAAAAGATATCTAGGTAGATAATCATTATTATATTATAGTATTAATTAACCCATCATGATAACGAACCTCTCGATAGAATGGAAATATGGAAAAATCGTACCATGACAGATAGTCATGCTCCATTCATTCCTTACATGGAAACATCAAATTGAATGATTACAACTTCTATTATTACACATAATCATTACACTAAAATGTATGTAATCATATTGCTAACTTAATTTCCTGGAGAACTTGATTTATAGGAAGTAAAGGTAATTATTAATTTGATATTTTCTACAAAAAGTAGACTGATAATACAGCACAGATAATTGTATGGAGTAAATTGGATGAATAGTACATTACAGTGATGATGGTGTATTTGAATAAACCAATCATGGCTTGAAAATCATTAATACTGTATGCTCTTGTTATGTATCAACAAATCAATTCGCCGATTTACTAGATATCAATATTCATAAGGCAGTGGTTCCCAACCCTTGCCACCCCAAGACCCCATTCAGCCATGGAGCTAAGTAGGTGGCCCCACACATTGAACATAAATTACACAATTGTAAATTATCAACTCATTATTTTGGCATGTAATTTATAATATATGAAAATACTCTACCATTATGGAAATTTGAAATATCAGGTTTGCTTGTGCTTTTTCAGGACAAGCTCTTTAATTTTTGGTTTTGTAGTAGAAATAGCACATCTCAAATCATCTTCTACTTGTAAACGATTGCGTTTCTTTGTTTTAATAGTCATCAAGGTAGAAAAAGCATTTTCACATAAATATGTTGTCCGGAATGGGATCAGAGTGCGTAATGCAGATTCTGAAATAAGGGGATACATCTCAATTAGTGACAGCCAAAATTCGTTTAAGGGTATTGTTTGATATCTGTTCTTTGCTAAACTATCGTTTAACATCTCAATAAATTCCTCTTGAAATATCTCAGGTACATCTTCAACATTCATT